>CM036616.1:28172986-28590486 GCA_020745705.1 Hemiprocne comata | reverse complement strand
ACAACAAACTTTTATTAGAGCAACACAGCAAAGGTCCCTAGAGCGGATAGGACAGGCAGGAAAACAGGGACAGAAAAGAAAGGAGAAAGCAGAGAGATAAGAGGAAAGCAAGTGAGAGAATAGTTACCACCCACGGTCCAGCGATGTCATCGGTGGGGAAGTGGTTCCTGGTGGGGAAGTGCTTCCAATGCACCCATAGAGTTCCAGGTTTTTATACAGATCTTGCCCACTGCACCGCCACTTTTCTCCCTGCATAAGGGGAAAACTCCTATCTTCTCAGTCCTCTGAGATAGGAGGGGGGGTATGTATCTGGGCCCAGTCCTGTTCAATATCTTTATTGACGACCTGGATGTGGGGATTGAGTCCACCCTCAGTAAATTCGCAGATGACACCAAGCTCTGGGGGAGTGTTGATCTGCCAGAGGGTAGGAAGAGGCTGCAGGAGGACCTGGACAGGCTGGATCGATGGGCCGAGGCCAATGGCATGAAATTCAACAAGACCAAGTGCAGGGTCCTGCACTTTGGCCACAATAACCCCAGGCAGCGCTACAGGCTGGGGGAAGAGTGGCTGGAGAGGAGCCTGGCAGAGAGGGACCTGGGAGTGCTGGTGGACAGCCAGTCAAACATGAGCCAGCAGTGTGCCCAGGTGGCCCGGAAGGCCAATGGCATCCTGGCTTGTATCAGGAATAGTGTGGCCAGCAGGAGTAGGGATGTAATTCTCCCCCCTGTACACAGCACTGGTGAGGCCTCACCTCGAGTACTGTGTCCAGTTCTGGGCCCCTCACTTCAAGAAGGATGTTGAGGTGCTGGAGCGGGTCCAGAGGAGAGCAACAAGGCTGGTGAAAGGACTAGAGGGAAAGTCTTATAGGGAGAGGTTGAGGATGTTGGGGTTGTTAGCCTGGAGAAGAGGAGACTCAGGGGGGACCTCATCACTCTCTTCAACTACCTGAAGGGAGGTTGTAGTCGGGTGGGGGCTGGGCTCTTTTTCCAGGCAACCAGTGACAGAACAAGAGGGCACAGCCTTAATCTGCTCCAGGGAAGGTTTAGGTTGGATATTAGGAGGTACTTCCTCACGGAGAGGGTGATTAGACGTTGGAATAGACTTCCCAGGGAAGTGGTGGAGGCACCATCCCTGGATGTGTTCAAGGCAAGGCTGGATGTGGCACTTAGTGCCATGGTCTAGATGGTGTGGTGGTGTTGGTCATAAGCTGGACTTGATGATCTTAAAGGTCTTTTCCAGCCTTGGTGATTCTGTGATTCTGTGATTCTGTATGGGCTGGTTTAAGTCCTGCAGATAGTCTTTGTTTGGATAATCAATGAGATCTCTGCATTACAAAGAGGAGGTTGAGACAACTGGCACCACAGGCTTAGTTTATTGCAGTGGTTTTGGTCCTAGGAAGTGGCTTGAGACCTGCACTCTTTATCTTCTCCTGCTAAGTTGGTGGCTTTCATGAGATATCATATCAAGGTCTGGTTATCACTGGATATCCTGCTCCCAGAGCCAGCTGTAGATCTCCTTTTTCTCCAAGCTCAGCATGTCCCACACTAAACTCCCCAGTTACTTGCTGCAGGAGGGGAAAAACTGGTTGGGTGGGTTGCTGAGACATCTCTTTAGTTCATCAACAGATGTTGTTTAACTCTCAGATGCCACAAGACAGACAACAGATATCCTGAGTGCCAGAGTCCATCACTTATCTCTTGGACTGTTCGAGACAAGCACTATACATTCTGAATGTCACACACAGTTTGCCCAGAGAGGTGGTAGGCACCCCATCCATGGAAACACTCAAGGTCAGGTTGGACAGGGCTCTGAGCAATCTGATCTAGTTGGAGATGGCCCTGCTCATTGCTGGAGAGATTGAACTATATGACCTTTAAAGGTCCCTTGCAACCCAAACTTCCTATTATTCTGGCCACAAGAGCTATTTCTACAGGGACATCTGGAGTAATCCCTTCCACTCCTCCAGAGGTGCAAGGCCTCAGCTGTAACCTTTCAGAGATGACTGAAATTAATGGCTTTGATATACCAGAACAGCTCTTCGGGGAAAAAAAAACAGACAGGAAAGATTAACAAAAAAAAAAAAAAAAAAAAAAGGTGATCCATCAGACTTAGAGAATAAATGTTTGTCTTTGTCATAGAGGCTGTTAGATTAGTTCAGCTTCCATAATGTATTTAATTATTATCTTTAATGGAACAGCCATTAAGTGAACTAGTTACTTTCTGTAAACATGATGAGAAGGATCTGCATTATTTGCACCAGCCTGCCACCTTCTGAAGGCAAATCATGTACCCATCTCAGTGATGTTCATCTCTTTGCAGAAGAGATGCTGTTACAAGGTGGAGGACAGGAATGATTTCACCACTACTATCTATTCCATTACTCTGATTCATTATCATTGAGAGATAACAGCTGAAAAGAAAACAGTGTCTTTGCCCCACTTTTCACTCTTTTAAGCCGACTGGCACCATTGTGTTTAGGAACACCTGGAAGGTTTGGATCAAGCTGAAGCTGTAGGTTCATTTTTATAACAGCAAGCCAGATGTGTTAACAAAGTGCTGTTTACCTGCTTGTCTCAGTGGCTGAAGATGGACCTATTCCACTGAACCACCCAAAGAGCTCATGCTATTTGGAGATGCTGTCACTTTCTGGTAAAATAATACCTTAGCAGAGTAAAATATTACCAAAAGGAAGCTGGGAAATGTAACCAACTTCTGAATCAAAAGCCGTATCCATAAAGCTACTTTGAAAGAGTTTTTGCTCAGAATTATTTTTTAATAGATATTTGTAACTTTAAGGAAGGGGAGACTCTAGATCTCAACAGAATCTTGACCTGACCTAAATCCCAGTACAGCTCTCAAGTGACTTACAACTTGTGGTACTTGCTTTTTCCCTCTTTCCAAGTGTTCTTTCTCCTTGTTTGTGTTCTTCTATTTTCCTTCAGATATTTGTTTCCATTTATTGTGCTTCTAGAATAAGAAGAGATGATAAATGTTCAACTCCTAGAAAGGGTTTTGACCACTCAGTGGTTGCTAGGTGATTAGATGTTTTGATGGTGGGAAGTCATACAAACTGATAGCAAAAGCAGTGTCCAAAATACAGCACAAGCAGGTGTGAAAATATGTGGGTGATGAGCCTCTAATTTTATTCTCTTCATCTTTCCACATGAGGCTGTAAGTTTATAGCTTGCATGGTTACTATCTAGATGCCTGTTGTATGAGGATGAGAGGGGCTGGAAAAGCATAAGTCTTCAAAATAATTATTTAAATTTCCCTTAGCTACTGGTTACAGCAAGAAACCAACCATTAAAGCTTGTAATGAGGGTGGATAAAACCAGATAAAATGATCTTCTTGAAATGATGACCATGCTCCAAAGTGGTTTCAAACACAGTGTTAGAAAGAAACTTCCCAGAAGTCTTACTCTTATTTTTTTCCATGCTTGGTTTGTTCATCCTTAATTCACTATTTAGGAAGCAGGAAGCCATGAGGCAGAGGGAACACTACAATGCAAGTCTGCTATTTCCTGCTGAGTAGCAACAGGCTGTGGAGTGGACATACAGCTTTTTCGGGATGTGGCAAAAGGTTTCTTTCAGCCCCTAATTTGCAGTGTCAGAGTAACCCATTATCAAGACGATTAAATTTAAAGAGACTGCAGTAAATGCTAGCATACAGAAGACATCAAGTATCATTAAAATGTAATTGGAAGCAAAGCTTAATGAGCTAAAAGGAAAAAAAATACCCAGAATCCTTTTGGGTTTTCTGCTCCCCCTTCCCTCACTTGCTTTGCTTGAGCCAGCAACTACTGTGTTGAAAATTATAAATTGCAAGCTGCATTATTATTTGGTGTTCTTGAGCAGCTAAAAAAAACATGATGCTTTAGTGTAGCCCTGCAATGAGTGTATAAAGTTATACTTGCTGTAATTTTAGACTAAAGGAGGGAATGATTTTGTTTTCTCAAGGTCTAAAGTTTCTGGTAGGAGTAAAGCTAATTTGCTTTTGCTCATCCAGAGAGGACAATAAGGGGCAAATAGAAATGTGTGCCTACAGCTTTGCAGTGATCAGTAGACAGCAGTGGGCTTTGAAGCAATGTCCCAGATTCCCTCCTTCCAGAGGATAGCCAGGACAAAGAAGCAAGAAAGCACAAGACAGGAAAAAGAACTGAGAGAGGAGCAACATCTGTTGTGCCTTGCAAGCCAGGATGGAACCACAGTGCCTCCGGTAGGGATGTGGATAGTAAATGTAATGTTTTCATAGGACGTAATAGCTCAATAAGGTTGTGGGCCGGCTTCCCAGGTGCTTAAAGGCTAACTGCTGCAAAGCATCTGGAATTCAGCTGGTACCATTGCAATGTGTGCTGATAAAGCTACCTGGAGAGGGTGCTGCCTGCTGCCCTGTTCAGCACTTTCTTGTGGTGAGGTTGAGGTCAAGCCTGGATTTTGCAAAGGCTGAGGTGGTGTGCGTCCAACTTCCTTCTCTTCTTTTTTCCCTTTTTTTCAATTTTCCTTTCTCCTCAAGTCAAGTCAACACTTTTTTCTGAAGGATAAAATGGATCAGTTCAGTTTGTTGCATATCACCATCCTGGGCTTGAGTTGGCAATTCTTCCCATTGCATGCAACTACAGCTTTTCTGGAAGCACTGTCATTTCATCTTAAGGCTCACAGAGAAGTAGGCAAACAGAACAATTATTTTTCCCAAGCCATCTGATCCAGCTAGAGTGCCAGGACTTGACCCTTAACACTAGCCAAATATGTTAGTCTCTGTAGTATCCATAATGGATTTTTGTTTTCATTTGGTCATTTAAAATCAAAAGTCTTTGGTCTCCAGTGGTGACTTTAGATGTAAATTCTGTACCTTTGCTAGAGAACAGAAAAACTCAAACCCTGGAGAAAGCTGTCTGAGCTATGAAATTTCTGCAAGCCTGCAGTGAAGGTTGCAGTTCAGCTCTACTTAACACCATTCATTGTCCATAGTTTCTGTAACAAAATCGTGTTTCAAAAATGCAAATATTTTAGAAGTATTTCTCCCCTTCTGTGTTTTCCGACATGGACCTTGGCCTACCATATTGGAAACTTCCATTCTGATCCCAATTCTAATGGGATTTTGATAGCCAACCTTGTGCATTAATTTTTTAATAAGGCTTTCAAAAGCAATAAAATTACCTCAGAGCTTCAGAGTGATTTCCAATCAAAGTCTGCAACAGAGGAGAGCTCTCAGATACAAATGTCTGAGATTATCATGGCCAGGAGATATGTCCACAGAGCAACAAACACAGCTGTCCTTTCCACTCACCCAGAACTGGTGTTTGCACCAGACTCCTCTGTACTCTGCCTAAAAATCAGAACAGGGCTTTGAAATCTTCTAGTATCTGAGACCTCTCTGAAAATGTTGCCCTTCAACTTTTGTCTTTGCTTGTATTACTGTTCCTATTGTCTGTCATGTGTGTTTTAATTTAAGCTCCCCAGGGACAAGACACTCTTGCTTATTAGGAGCTTGTGCAATGTATAAAACAGCAGGGCTCTAATCTCATACACTCTAGGATCAACCGAATAACCTGAAGAAAGGAATTTTGTCAAAACATGTGAACAGAAGCTTGACTAAGTAGCACCTCTCACTCTAAGAGTAGCGTACCTGATATATGAGATTACAAATAAATCTTTCGTTGGTTTTGTAGAATAGGTGCCTGTTCTTTCCTTGCTCTCTCCCATTTATTTTTAATTGCAGACACGGTGCCAATTTAATTCAATATGGGGAATGATTAGTGGAGTATAAGCGGCAAGAGCCGGACAGGTAGAGTGATCTTAAAGATCAGTAGCTGGGCTGTAGTTAAATGGAGGCCAAGGATTTGAATGAGCTTCAGATTGAATTTTCCTTTCACCTTTAGAGTTTTTCTCATTGGCAAACCATTCTGCACTGTGTAAACATGTAAATCTTCAGGTCGCCAGCTGCTCAAACAAGACCTTTCACTGACACAGTGTTGTCTTTAGATTGAGAAAAATGCAGTTTCAGGATGCTGGTCACTGAATTTCTATTTCCCTAGATTTACGACAAAAATATTTGCCTTAAAAATAAAACTACTGGGGGGAAAAAAAAAGAAAAAAAATAAGAAAACAATAAAAATCTACATTGCTACACTGTTGTGTTGTAACAGTGAATATCACTTTTCTTGTATCCCAAAAGCCCTTGAGTAAGATCTCCAGACCTTTCTTCATTGAACATAAGTGTCATTGCCCTTTTTAGACTAAACATATCTATGACAGACTGAGCCAAGTTTTCTGTCACTTGACCCTTCTGTGACCATATGACCTAAATAATTACTGGGAGAAGGGGTGGGGAAGGAAAAGCAATTATCTGTTTTATACCAGGGTGAAGAACACAAAGGAAACAGCTCGACTTTTCACTATTTTGGTTACACCCTTTGCCAAGGTTGAGATTGCGATGCCAACATTTTGGATTATTTTGGTTTGGACAATATTAAAAAGTAAAAGAGGAAAAGTTGCATTCTTTATTGCTCCTTCATTGCCACAGACGTCTCTAGTTTTAACAGAATTTTAAGAAAAATATTGTGTTGCAGTCTTCAAATTGTATGTGCTTTTGATGCGTATAATGGAAGAAAGTCTCTCCTTTCTTATACAAATGAGATCCAAGGGATCTCTAGAGATAATACGGCAAATTTCTGTGTCTTGTGTTAATTATTTTTACAAGTAATTATTAGCTTTGCAGGGCAATCCTCCTACTCTACTTCTTGCTGTAAACAGTACTGTGTACGGGAAAATTGTAGCTAATGTATATAGTATTTTTTTCCTATCAAAAATACATTTGGTCCTTTAAAAGCAGAAATTCAGGGAAGAAGCTGGGAGTTTGTCACTTTTGAAGTGTGACACTTTGGAAGATTTCAGCTTCTTGTTTCATGTTAATTTTTGAAACTTTCATCAGAAAGGGGAAGGGACGTAAAAAGAGAATATACTTTTTAACCCACCTGTGTAGCAGGGAAATGAGCACCAAATTTGACTAACAGGCATCAATTATAATAGGTTTACATGTTCTATAGAACACATAGATGCCCCAAACACAGATGCTGGCAGTTTTTGATGGAGTCTGCAAAATGATTTGGTTTTGTGGTGTAACATTTTACAATTTTATAGGGTGAAACTCCAGATTTCAATTCCAATCATGTGCATCTACGAGAACTCTTGAAGGGTGAAATAATTTTACTCCCAGAATTCAGAACCAGAGGTTTTGCTGAAGTTTGAAAGCACTTTGGGATAGCTTTGGATTTTCATTCTGCCAGCCTAGTTCTTTATAGAGCTTAACCATTGTATTCTCATATTTTGCAGTGGCAACACTGAACCTTATACAACTTGGATTTAGATAAGGTCTCAGCCCCTAACAGTGGCCTATCAAAATTGTAGTTGTATAGTAACACCTGGTGCACTGGGTAAACCCTCTGGAAATAGTTAGGAGAAAGATCAGAGGTGAAGGAGAGGAAAGGGGATAACAGTTAAGCATCACTCAACTATACTGCACCCCTCCCTTTCCCCTCCCCCCTCCCCCCCCCGAAAAAAGATAAAAGCTCTGTATACACATTATCATAGAAATAGGTTGCCCTGCAGCTGCTCCACTCCAGATATATTAACAGCTCTGGGATTCAAGAAACCATTGGACAAGCATAAGCTTAAAGCCAGCAGAATGACCGCAATGGACTTTTTCATTAACAACAGGATCACAGAGGAAGGATTTACTCAGGCGAAACAATTAAAAAGCGTGGTGCTGCAATAAAGGAGAATGAGATGTCAACTCTTCTGCTGTCTCTGTCTTTAGAAGGACTCTTTCTCCCTTTCTTCCTCTCTCTGTTTTTTTCCTTCTCTCTTTTGTGGTGTAGTTCTAATACAGGGCTCCCAACGGGCTAGCATTACATCTTCCCTTGAATTAGCATTCCCATTCCCCAGGGAGGGCTGCTGTGGTGATGACTAAGGGAAGGGGTGATAAATGTTAACAGAAACACTTTTGCAGAGTGCTGATTTTTCTGTTTGTAAAGGATGCACCTGCACAAAAGATGCCGAGTGAGAGAAAATAGCTCCATCTTGATGGGAGACAAGAGCACCCGGAGACATACACTTACAGAATCACAGGATCACAGAATCACCAAGGCTGGAAAAGACCTTTAAGATCATCAAGTCCAGCCTATGACCAACACCACCACACCATCTAGACTATAGCACTAAGTGCCACATCCAGCCTTGCCTTGAACACATCCAGGGATGGTGCCTCCACCACTTCCCTGGGAAGTCTATTCCAACGTCTAATCACCCTCTCCGTGAGGAAGTACCTCCTAATATCCAACCTAAACCTTCCCTGGAGCAGATTAAGGCTGTGCCCTCTTGTTCTGTCACTGGTTGCCTGGAAAAAGAGCCCAGCCCCCACCCGACTACAACCTCCCTTCAGGTAGTTGAAGAGAGTGATGAGGTCCCCCATGAGTCTCCTCTTCTCCAGGCTAAACAACCCCAGCACCCTCAGCCTCTCCTTATAAGACTTTCCCTCTAGTCCTTTCACCAGCCTTGTTGCTCTCCTCTGGACCCGCTCCAGCACCTCAACGTCCTTCTTGAAGTGAGGGGCCCAGAACTGGACACAGTACTCAAGGTGAGGCCTCACCAGTGCTGAGTACAGGGGGAGAATTACGTCCCTACTCCTGCTGGCCACACTATTCCTGATACAAGCCGGGATGCCTTTGGCCTTCCAGGCCACCTGGGCACATTGCTGGCTCATGTTCAACTGGCTGTCCACCAGCACTCCCAGGTCCCTCTCTGCCAGGCTCCTCTCCAGCCACTCTTCCCCCAGCCTGTAGCGCTGCCTGGGGTTATTGTGGCCAAAGTGCAGGACCCTGCACTTGGTCTTGAATTTCATACCATTGGCCTCGGCCCATCGATCCAGCCTGTCCAGGTCCTCCTGCAGCCTCTTCCTACCCTCTGGCAGATCAACACTCCCCCAGAGCTTGGTGTCATCTGCGAATTTACTGAGGGTGGACTCAATCCCCACATCCAGGTCGTCAGTAAAGATATTGAACAGGACTGGGCCAAGTACTGATCCTTGGGGGACACCGCTGGTCACCGGACACCAGCTGGATGCAGCTCCATTCACCATCACTCTCTGGTCCCGGTCATCCAACCAGTTTTTGACTCAGCAAAGGCTGCACCTGTCGAAGCCATGGATTGCTAGCTTCTCCAGGAGGATGCTGTTGGAGACTGTGTCAAAGGCCTTGCTGAAGTCAAGGTAGACCACATCCACAGCCTTCCCCTCATCCACTAGGTGGGTCACCCAGTCATACATTACAGGAATGCTCTATAGTAGTACCACACTGGGAGTTGTATGGCAGAGCAGGAAGGAGGAGAGGGAGGAGCCACGCAAAGTAGATAGGATGTTTGATTTGGGGTTAAGGCTACAGATCATGTTTTGGAGCACTGATACACAGCTCCATCACCACTTTCTTTCATGACTTTGTGCATCTCACTTTCTTGCTTTGTACCTCAGTTTGCCAGTATCAGGGTGGTTCATCAAGTGGGGATAGACAGATGAAGAAAAAAGGAGTCTGAGTCCCTGAATATCAGTCACACTCCAACAGTACATTCACTTTTACAGAGCAGTTGAGCTCATTTTTGAATCCCCAGATTGTTACACATGGGATTGTAGGAGAGGTAGGGTGCCCTAGGTGATAAATTAGAAACTGGAGTGGTGCCAGTGCTTTGTGTCTATACATGAGGACTAATATGAGCAAACTAGGGCTATCTGAAACTCCACAGGATGTTCCTGCCCCATACGAGGAACTCCACCACAGACATATTTCAGGACATGTGTATCCCCATCACACAATCTGAGTGAGGAAGACAAGTAAAGTGGGATCATGGCCTCACATTGAACCGTGATCTTCTTCAGAGAACTACTTTGCTGCAGGGACTGTTACTTTTTTAATAAATATGATAAATATGAGCAATGCATCCACATTTGATGAATTACAGGGCTGAATGTTCTCATTCATATGTCTGAACCACTTCCTGAGTCACCCATTCTTGGCAACATCAACTTTTGGGCTCTCTATTATTCATGGCCATGTGTATTTACAGCATTTTTAGCTGAATGGACTAAATAAAGCCATGGACATTTCTTGGGGGAAAGGTCAGTGCACTCTTCATATTGCAGATTCAGAGAAGAGTAACAATCATGTTCATGCCAGTGATGGATGTGCAGAAACCTGGGAGAGATCTACTTTGCTTATGATTTTTACTATGTTAAAGATTTTGTCTAAGGGTATTGCATTACAAGAGTGTATGAGGATGCCACAAACTTTGTTTGAAACTTTGTTTGAAACTCAGTGACTGGTTTTTTATGATACATTGAATTTTTGTTTCTTGCTGGAGTTACTATTGTAAACCAAAACATTATATTATGCAGTAAATATTGATTTTGCTTTCTTCTTTGTATGAGTCACAGGAAGAACAAACCATGGAGGAAAACAGTGGTTTTACCAATTAAAATATTGCAAAAGTAGAAAAAGAGGAGAAGTCCAGATCTTCTCTTCTTCAGTAGTATGTCCTCTGGGTTTACTTCTTCACTGCACTTAAGCAGGATTGGAGAGGATGGGTATGACCTGGCTCTGGTTTCCTTTCTTGAGTCAGAGACTCAGGTCCTCAAAACTGTTGTATGTGCCTGGAGAAAAAGGAAAATATTTTCTAATCTGCTCCCATCTCTTCAGGCAAGCAGACAGGCTGGTTCTCCAGCACTGATCAACATGGAGTAACAAGGACAGGATAGGACAACAAAGAGCTAATCTCCTGTTCCCTAAACAAGGCAAGCTCATCACTCAGTTTGTTGTATGGTCCGGAGTTATGGCTGTTGTTCTGACCTTTCTTTATGTGAAAGGTTGGGGTGAAAGAATGTATTCAGAGCAAGCACTATATCATTGAAATGTTCCAGCCAGCAGATTTTCTTTAGGATCCTTCATGGCTATACATAGCACATTTCTTCAGAAGTTCTTTGAGAACTTTGCATAGACAGGTGTTTGAAGGGAGATGGGTATGTCTGAGAATCGGAGAGATCTTTGGCTTTCAAGGTGTCCTGAAAAAAGAAGCCAGGGTGCCAGTCTCTGGGTTTCAGACTGTAGCTCATGCTGTTGTGAGATGCTGGAAAAGACATCAAAACACCCTGCTCAGGAGTTTCAACCCTTGACAAATAGCAAGCACTCTGAGCCAGCAAAGCCACTGACATCATCCAGAGAAGGGAGGGGAAGGGAGGCAAAGGCAATGTTTAATTAGGAAGCTAATTTCATGACATCATGCCTCCTGGCCTTTATTCCATTAATGAAGCTGAAAGTAGGCCACAAACTACAGGGATTTGTTCTTCCCTGTTGGGACCATGTTATATCTGTCTGTCTGCTTGCATGGAAAATGCAACTTCATTCCCAATTGTTAACTTATTCCATAAACATTCACCATCCACTCTGCTCTTCCTGTAGCCTCATTTATACTGCATGCCTAATGCCCTGTATAAATTGGCATTCGCTGCATACTAATGTGGACGTATTTTTGTTACATTTTTTTGAAGCAATGGGCATAGAAAGAGTAGGTATGGCCACCCCTAAGGATTTACCTCTGGGCTAAACTCAGACTATAACAGATGCATCCCAAGGTACCAAGAGCTCCTGAAATAGAAATGGTGCGATGGAAGAGCAAAGAATTAATGTTGGGTTTACCTGTACTGTGGGATGAATACTGAGGTCCTGATAGTCCTTATATGGAGGAGGAAGAAGAGGACCTTGGAAATTATCTGGACTCGTGCTTGGAAGAGTGCAGATTGAAATGTCTTAACACTTGGCCCTTACTCTGACTCAGGGCACCTGATGTTTTATGATAAGAAATCCATAGCAGTGCCTATCTCCCTCTCTCCCCAGCGTCTGCTGCTCCCCACAGACAAGGCGGCAGAGCAGAAGGCATGTCTGCTCCATGCTGCTACAGCTTACAGCCCGGGGTCCTAACACAACGTGCAACAGATGCCAGGTCTGGTTCCTGCTGGAGCCATCCTCTGACGAGACGCTGGGAAAAGAGGCAGCTTCGGCTCTTCTGCCATCACTATTGAGGCACTTATCTGGGTTAGAGGGATGTGATGTCTGAAGCTAGCCCCATATAAAT
Source organism: Hemiprocne comata (assembly GCA_020745705.1). NCBI lineage: Eukaryota > Metazoa > Chordata > Aves > Apodiformes > Apodidae > Hemiprocne > Hemiprocne comata. Next base: position 28,578,312 of record CM036616.1, on the reverse strand, counting down.
CACCAGAGCTCCTAAATCAGGACAGCAAAGGACATATTTTGATGACACAAGTAAATAGCTCCGGTGGCAAGCTGCCACAATAAGGATCAGTATCGTCTCCTGCCCTCAGTAGCGTCTTCATGCTCTTCCTGGCGCACCAGAGTAGCTCTCATCAAGCTTGAGGTGAGCCAGCTCATGCTGTTGGCCTGACCAGGCCTGGTGTAGGGCCCATGTGAGGTCAGGCATCAGTGCCATCCCAAGAAAAGTGTAGGAAAATGGATTTTAACTCCAGTTGCTTAGAAAAGCTGTCTCATGGATCTGCAGTGACAGCTTAAGTCCCATACACTTTTCCCAGACCACACAGAAACCAAAGTGAAAGGTGGGAAAATAAGTGAACTGGAAGGGTAATCTGGCATCTCAGCACTGAAAATCATGAGTTACAACTAAAAAATACAGCCCTCTTCACTAAGGCATGCACCCACCCTCTGTGTCTGAACAGTTTCAGCACATGTTGCACCGAGCCATTCCAAAGGCCTGCTCAGCAATCATCTGGGTATATTCATAGATGTTAAAGCCCTGAGGACTACTGTGATAATCTGCTTTGACCTACATAACATGGGTTGGAGAAATTCACCCAGTAATTCCTGGAGTGAAAGGAATTGTTCTTCCCAGACTAATTCCATTCAAACTAGGACTGAGCTGATTGTGTGTGTGTTTGTGCATGTTTGTGTTTAGGTATGCATTATGTTGTGGATCCCTTTAATTCTTTCTCCATCTCCCATTAGTGGCCTTTTCCCTTCCTCTGAATGCTTAAGCCGTTGAGAATTTCACAGTATTCAGATAAGACAAAATTCAAAGCAGTGATCCTGACAACTTGAAATATCCCCACAAAAATGAATTTCATTCATCCTGGAAGACAGAGCCTTAATAGCATGTGTCATACTCTGACCAACCGCAGTGAAAAGCTCTGGTTCAGATTTCAGATCTGCTCCTTGAAACTGGTTGAATAAACATCATTGTTACTAGGTGCTTCCCTGCTTAGAAACACCACCTAACATTGGCAAAGTCAGCAGTGATTCTCCCTCGCATGGGTTCCCCTGTGTGCAGTGAACAGGTAGTAGCTCCTGAACAGTCAGTGCAATCTGGTTTTACCATGAGGTTCCTTTAGTGTTGGCATCTATGTATCCAAGCAAGGAAATTTTCTCCATCTGTCCCACTCTGATGGTGGGATCAGCTGTCCCAGGTCTGCAGGCAAGATGTAATCCAATGGCCTCAGATTTAGGAAAACTCTGTGTATTCTGAGCTGGCACATACCAAAGAATGTATTTAGGCTCTGATGAAAAATGTGCCAGCTTGCTCAGGCTCTGACCACAGAGGTTGCATGAGGCAAGTTTGTAAATAGTACTTGATGTTAATGTGGATAAGGCTCCCTTCTTTGTGGGGAGATATGTTGTCTTGAGGGATGATAAGTTTGGTGGGGCTATCACTTTCTGCTGGTCACAAATAAAGTCCCAATATGATGGAAACCTCTAGGTAGAAGGATTTGCCCCTTGATGCCAAGGCATCTCCTTGGAATGCCTATTTTGAGGGAAAGTTCTCTTTAATCTGCATCATAGGGATTGATTGTTCTTTCTTCTCAAAGTCCAAGCTACCTTTTGGCTTATTCTTACAACCAGTCCTTCGTGTAGATACTACCTTGCCACTTCCTAGACTGGGAATATCTGCAGGACAATGCTATTGCTTATCCCTTGTCCCTAGACTTTCTGTGTCAGATGGAGGTGTCTGATGAATATATGGTCCACTGAGTAGCAACTGAAGCCCCAGAGCAGGAAAGATGACAAGCTGCTTTGTAGAGTTTCTAGTGGACCTTCTTACCTGAGGTCCCTACCCCACACCAGCCTTGAGACAAAGGTCCTTCCTCTTGTGAGACCCCAGGGATGTCCTCTGCCCATGACAGGGCACATATTTCAAAGGGTAACTCACACATATCTCTATCCATTCTCCTTACAGATCTTCATCCCACAGCACAATTCCCAACACTGGGTGTTTACCCCCTTCCCATCCTTGACTCCAAGCTCTGCAGCAGCCTCCTTTTGCCCCCTCCTGTCTTTGGGAAAAAGCAGTGGTAACCAGGAACCCAGCACAGGCCCTTCTGCTCAGCCATGCAGAGCCTTACGACAGGGTCAGCCAGACTGGCCCTTGTGTGTTGTTTTATAAATACATCCTCCAGTCATCAGGTCAGCCACATAAAGATTTCTTTCTGAAATATGGGAGCCTGACAAGTGCTTAGCAGACGGCCCAACATCCTGAATCCGGTCTCTGTGAGATTCTCCTCTCAGCAGCGCCGGCACACACTGTTCTGATGGTGTGGTGCCAACTGACTTCTGGGTCAGTGCTGATCTTTGGAAATAAGTCTCAGTGGGGGATTGATGACAGAGTTCTTCTGACCTGAGGGAAATCGGTAGGAGGAAGGCACCAGACTTGGAGTTGGTCTGCAGGGGGGGGAGAGGGGAAGGGGGGTGAGGGGAGGATGGAAGACAAGCAACTTGAATATTAAATCCTCTTGAGCCAGGGAGCACAGTGAGGCAGCCGAGCCTATAGCTCTCTTTTTTACAGGCTGTTTTCCAGGGAAGGAAAACAGCTTTAATCTGCTAGAAGAATCCCAATTTGTGTTTGAAAGCATATGTTTGCGCTGGGAATCCAGCAAACAGCATTGCAGTGCTTGACTAGTAGGTCAATGCTGTGGATTGGGAATTCAGCTCTGCCTTCAGTGAGGAGAGTTTATCTACATGGATTTATGTTGTCATGGTGGTAACAAGGAGCAGCATTTGCATGGGGAAGACCCAGAGGATGCTGGTTCTCCATAAGGCTTACCTGGACCTGATCCTCACTCTGAAAGCTGACAGGGTTTGCAGGAACCATTCTGCATCTCGCTGCTTTTTCTGAGGAATTGCCCAAAATGAGGGACTCCTGCCTGGCATGAGGACAGTGGCCCGATTCAGCTCTAACATTAAAGAGCTGTGGGTTGAACAGGTGACAGGGAAGCAACCCGATGGCAATATTAGTAGCTATAAACTGAGGCAGGAGCCTACACTTCCTCCTCCCAAAACTACTGAAAGTATGTAGGTTGAAGTCTCAGAGGTCTTTTTGTTGTGACAAATCTGGATCTTGCACAGTTTCTTGCTGAAGACCCATGGTGTCCTCAGGACAGAATAGCACATGGTGGCTACTGGGATGGGATCTTGTGTGCCTATGATACAGGTGAACAAATGTTCTAATAATGTTGTGCAGAGCAAATCCATCCTTCATCCTCCTGCTGCTTCCCTGCCCCTGATGTGATCTCTGAAGAATTGCTCCCTTTCCTACAAACCAGAGTATTTCTTTACCACAGTTTTTCGTTTGGATGAGAATTGCTCTCTGAATGGTTTCTCCAAATGGAAAAACAAGAAATGAAAGTTTAATCTAAGGTGTGAATTATGTTAGGCTAACCAGCAGCACGACCTCCATGTTGACCTTATTGTTTATTTTCAACTATGTTCATTGTGGTTTAGCCACTTAGGGACAGCCTCATTTGTGACAATGAGCAAATGTTTATATAGGGTATTTTTAACAAGCAGGCAGTAACTTGTTTAGGTTAGGGGGTTTGTTTGTTTGTTTTTGTTTTGGAGTTTTTTTTGTTTTTTAAATATATGAATTATATCATTGTTCCTTTACTCTTGAAAGAAAAAACTAAAGTTATGCTTCCCCCCACATCTAAAAACACAGTACAGCACCATATGCAGAAGCACAGTAAAGTAACAACTCTTTATTACTCCTTTACTCTCCAAATTATCCCTAACTTTGTCCCATAATACCATCCTTTATATTTAAAACTGTGGGTCTGGGAGCAGATCCTCAGCATTTTCATAAAAATTGTACAGGCAGGTACAATCTGCTGCAGGCAAGACAAGGAATATGTTGTTCTCTCATTCTTTATCTGATTTTCCCAGCTACTTCTCTGCATAAGATGAGACAAGGCAGGACTTTCCATCACCTCTCATAGAATGAAGCAAGCATTCATGGCCTAAAGAAGAGTTTGTGGCCATCTCAAGCTTTTCCTCTCTTGAACACTCCCTCAGTACATGCTGGGGAAGACCTCTGGGGAGAACATCATCCTCTGGCAGGAAGGAGATTTGCATGGTTACTTGGTTGCTTCAACAGAGGCAGAAAGCAGAACACCAGAGATAGAGTGAAATGTTAACGTCTGAAATCTAAAGTGATGTTGTTCCATTTTTCTTGACAAAATCTCTCCAGAGAGGTCAGGGCATTTGTGTTACTTCGGAATACTTGGAAGCCAAAACTGTAGCTTAGGCTTCAAGTAACTGGTGAGTTCACATCTAGCATACTAAGTCTTCTTAACTACACAGTTAGAGTCCAGACCAAGCCCCATGGTATCATGGGAATATAGTAGTTCACAGCTAGGGAGAGAGGATTAATCCTAAGGCATGTAGGCCTGGTGGTGTCTACTCCCAAACTTATTAATCAGACTTTAAGTTACTTGTGTTTGGCATTAGGAAATGTGCACTGAGACATAATAGGCTTCTTCTCACCCCATCCCATAATGGGAGAACAAGAGGTGACTTGGTGAAATTAATGGCTGGTAAATTTAGAACAAATAAAAAGAACCACTATGCTGTGTGCCAGTCCCCTGTAGGATTTACAGCCACAGGAGGTCATTGAGACAAATACTGTGGCTGTATTATTAAAACAGGCTAGATAATTTTATTACCATTAATAACGTTTACAGTTATGTAAGCTGAGATAATGAGGCTAATCAAATCTCATGCTTCAGGGCGTAAACTGATTGTCTGCAGGGGTCAGGAAGAAGTTTCTTTTTCCCCACACACCATGTTACACAACTGGCTAAGTGCCGTTTGGGGGGGCGGTTGTCTTTGCTGGGACGCCAATGCATTGGTGACCGCTGGAGTGGCTGACAAAGCTCAGCATCATGGCAGTCTCCTGATCCTCACCTTGCTGCCATCTCCTCTTCCTCTTTGTGCTTTTGATACCATTTCCTCTTCCTCTGTGTGTTCTTGCTGCCTTGGCTGCTGACCCTGTCTCTATCCTCTTTCCCTGAGCATCTTCTGCGTCCTCACCTGCCACTGCCTCCACCTCCCTCTTTCCATGCCATCTGCACTTTTCCACCCCCTGCATCACCCACACCTTGCACTCAAGGCCCTCTTCTGAGTCCTGCTGCAAGCTCCAACATGCTGGCTGGTAGCCCAGGCTAATAAGCCTGGCTGAATTTGTCTGAGTCTTTCCAAAGCTGGCCCTTCATGAAGCAAGAAAATGTGTTTGTGTGGGGTCTGGGGTTCATGGCACAGGTTGTGAACCTACAGTTTCCTTGCAGCTTTATCTTAATGACTTGTGTACTCCCTGGTAACATTCAGCATGCTCTGCTGAAAAGTTTTATGTAAGCAACCTCACAAAAATGAGGACATATACACTGAATGTCCAGCAAAAAGCATTGCTTTCTTGGTGGACAGAGAGACTGAGGAGAAAGAAGAGGTGGTAAGTAGATAGGGAAGTGCTTTTGGACATTTCCTCTAAGGAACAGGTGAAAATAACAGTCGTATTACTGTTATTTTGGGTGAGATGGGGAAAGAAGAAGTGAGGGAAAAAGTGGCATCTAAGTCATTTGCAGTGTTTTGGATCTGCAGTGACTACTCATGCAGATATCAGGGCTGGCATATGACAGGCAAATGAACAGGCTTTGGGATCACAGAGTTGTGAGTAGCTAAGATCAAAAGCCAGGTGAAGAGGTCTGAGGTCTTCACTGCTCTCATAAATATTTCCAAAGTATTTTGGTGCCTGATAGCCCCAGGGGCAGCTCTTCCTTCCCTGTTGGAGGCAGAGATGAGCGTGACGGGCTGAAGGGATGGAGCTGGCTATGGCCAGGGCTCCTTCTACAGCACTATGGTATGAAATCTTCAGCTGCCCAACAGCACAAGTATTTATTGGGTCCATCTTCTCACAAATTCAGTGACAGTCACTTGATCCTTTGATTTCCACTTTAAACTTATGAACAGGTTAGATTAGAAAAACTGCTGGGAAAGGACACTTATAAAGTATGTTGAGCTAAGTCCAGGGCAAACATCAAACATCAGAACTTCTTTTCTGTGAGCAGAGCTGATGCACACTCGCTCTCCTCAGACAGAATTATGATGATACATTTTCTTCCTTAAACATCCTTCCCAGTTCAATCAATTTGGTGGGGAAGCCACCCCATGCTGAACCCACAACTCAAATTTTGCCTCTGAAAGGGTACGAGGGATGACAGCAAAAAAACACATTTCCCTCCTTAGCCACAGGCAGATCCCCCTCACCTCTGGGATTCGTATTCACCTCAAACAAATTGGGAAGCTGCCAGGCTTCTTCGAACCCTGTCCTTGACGTAGCAGAATAACCTGTCGTGTGCACTTTGAAAGGGTCTCTAATATAGGCACAACATGGGGGTGACCTCGTCACTGAGAAAGTCCCTTACTGAACCACTATTTATTAATGTAGACAGATGCAGAATGCACCTTCCAATACCCCTTTCTAGCTGAATGCACTGAAAATTACTAGTGCTTTATGTAACTCCATTGGGGGCCACTGAGATTTCAGTTTTGCAATTAGCTGCTATAATGTATATGAATAAAAATATATAATGGAGATGGATTTTTTTCCCTCCTCCTCTTCAATAAATCCTTGTTCACTTAGATTTTTCTTGCTCACCTGCCTCCACTGCTTCCATAGCACATTGCCCTTGTGTCTGGGCTCACTTGTGTTGCGCGCCTCCCAGGAGTGGTACTGCCAGTCCCAAAAATGTGAATTCCCAGAATCATTTGGCAGGACTGTAGAGGTGAAACACGTTCTTCTGAAAGGGAGTAATGGTTCCACTTCTCCTCCTGCTGTCCAGAAGTATCCTTGAGAGATAGGTTGTTCTTACGTCTGGTATACCATGAAGGATTTTGTGAAAAAACACCTCATAAGAAACAATTATTTGATTTTGTATCTAAAGTTTCCCAATTAACAGAGATAAGAGGTTCATTCTTGATAAAATGAGGCTAATTCTTACAAATTTTAAAACCAAATTTGATTTTAAGAAGCCTTGGTTTAAATTTATCATCCTGTTTCACACACAGAATGGTGGATGCAGGATTTTGTACACTCACAACTGGGCTGAAAAGTAGCAGGGCTTATTTTAGAGTTAGGAGCAAGGTGAAGGGGAAGCTTATCCTCTCCAAAAAAAACAACAACTAAAAACCCAAACCAACCAACCAACCAAAAACAAACAACAAACCCAAACCAACAACAAAAATAACAAAGTGTTGTTTTGTGGAGCCAGGGTATACCAGAGACTTACCATGAGCAGCAGAAGGGTGTAATTGCCCCACTACAACCCCTAGGTAGGCAGCCTAAACTGTTCTTCACAACAATCATGTTCACTCCAATTTTCAGCTCCACTGGTGCAAATACAGGAGAAGTTGCACTCTTACAGCTATCCTCGTGGCTGCTGAACAGATAACCTTCCTCCCTCTGTCCTCCCCAGGATGGAAAATGCTCTTCACATCCAACCATAATGAAAGCTCATTTTCTTACAAAACAATCTTTTGAGAAGTTCACTGGAAGATTAAGTACCTCCCTCTGCTATCGCCCTACCCTCTTTATATTTTTATCACTCTGGATGGCCCAACCTTCCCCTCTTAAAGCTGTGCTCGGTGGTAATATAAAACCCAGATGAAAGCACAGAAGCACCAAAGACAGCAGCCAAGTTAGAATTTAGGTTGCATCCTCTGAGCTCTTTCTCAGAATATTGCAGGCTTAATTTGTTGTTTGAGCATCTCCCATATTTATAATAATACCCTCTATTAAACAACATGCCGTTAGCCATAATTTCCTGTGTGATTTACATATTTATTATTTTTATTTTTATAGATATACAGAGGGTGATTTTGTCTCTCAGAATCTACCGCTCTCAGATGACTGTGGTTGTTGCATTACTTTTTTCCATCCTTTACCAAGTTATTAGAGACAGATTGCAATTTTTTTCATTGCTACTGTTTCTAATATGGTGTCCTGGCTATAGATAGGTAGAGTGAAAATGGGTGCAATGCAGTAAACCTGGAATTGACACAAGGAACCCAGAAGGTCTGCTAGGTTTTTGCCTCATTAAGAACTCCATATCTGCTCACTGACTAACCTTGCAAATGAGTTCACGCTCAGTAAAGGAAATTGATTACTTTCCATTGCAATTAACATCTGGTCCTGGGTCAGATCATTAGGATAATTTGTTATAGAAAAAACTAAAGAAGCTAGCTACAGGGTAATAAAGTTTCTTCTGGACCCAATTAAAGATGCATTCTCTGGTTATTTTGCGGGACATCAGCCACCTCTTGGGGGTATTACCGGGGAGAAGGAAGCATATGGAGTGGACAATAGGTGGTAGAATGCCATATATGAGAAAGACATGTCAGGAGAATCATTTACTCCTGCCGCTAGGAAATGCATATTCTCAGCTCCCATTTGCAGTCTAAGTTTCAGAAATGATGTATGACATCTATTTGGTGAGGAATGCAGGGCTGTAGGGTTAGCAGGAACTGTGAATCTCCAGGGTTTCTCTTCTGGGCAGGCTATGTTCCAGTTTCGGACAGGTTCATAGAGAAAAGAAAAACAAAACTGTCTTTGAATTTCACATCCCTGTCTACTCTGACCCTCAGCAAGATTTTGAGTTTCATTAGCAGAGTTTTCCCAATTTGAAATGAAACTCTGAATATTGCCCAAGAACTAATACAGGGTTTATTTGTGTGTGGAATCGACTTTTCTTTACCAAACTCAGAAGGCTTCTAAACATGCAGGAGCCAAATTTCAGCCCGATGTGTTGTCCAGGAAAAAAAAGAAAAAAAGAAAAAAAAAAAAAAAAGAAACCAACACCTGAGAAACCTTGTTTCCATTATTTTTCTTAAAACAACAGGTTTGCGTGGCTCTAGGGAAGACATTTTAGGAACTGTACTGCAGTTAGAAATAGAAACAATGCTTTTCATATTTCTAGTGGCAAATGTTTTTGTAACAGACCTGTTAGTGTCTGTGTCTTCTTCGTGTTTCTTACATTTCCTTATGCGGCCACTTAGAATTTCATGGTGAGAGGGAGGTTTGAAAATACACCTTCCCATGGCACAAATACTACCCCTGACCATTGAGTTCAAGGAGAACCTTTATTAGCTTTAGAATGGCTAAATAACATTATTCTAATTATATATCTAAAACTGGACAGTGGCAAATCAGAGCTGGACAATAATTGTCTCTCCCATTAGAGAAGAGTTTTTGAAATTGCTTTTTTATTTAATATTTTCTGTTCCAGCCATGATGGAAAGTAAAAATGGGAAAAATGTGGCAAATAAACATTTTAGTAAAGCAGATTACATCAGGTGAATATATTTTAAGATCATTTTTTTAAGCTGTTTAATTTCCTTTTTATCCTACTATGTTTATTAGTACTTTAGGTATGAACTGCAACTTCAAGGCAAAAAAGTTATTTTCTAGTGACATTTACCCAACACATCCTGTCTTGAAATTATTGAATCATTATTATTTTGAAATTATAGAAGTGTGGCGCTTTTATTAGTTTTTGTTGGTGTTTTTTCTTCCCCCTACCAATTTTCTCTGCACAGACTGGAAGATTTTATTTTTTAGCAGAGCTTCCTTACAAGTATTTTCACATCTTTCTGACCAACAAAACCCTAAAAAGTGATGGGAGAAAAAATCGTATCATTGGTCTAGTCATTACCAAATGAGAGAGTATAATGTTGAAGTATAAGACTCTCTTGCATGCCACCCTTTTATTTACTTAGTTATCATAAGAAATAAACAAACTCTCAACCATAAAATAAGAACCAATCATCAAATTCTTCCTGAAAATTTGACCCAGGTATTGCTGATGGTTAGAATGGTTTGGGTTGATCTCAGTGCAGTACAGGATTTGAAAGAGCAGAGCTCAGCTGAGTGTTGAGGTAGGACTCAAGTGATGCATAGACTTCATGATAGCTTTATGCAGGAGACACAAATATTGGACTCCAATGGCTTTGAAGCATCTTGCTGATAATTCATATGGCTACATATCTTGAAACCTGCTGAATCTCATGCACCTTTGCCACAGCTATCCATGTTAATGGGAATGGGAATTGAAGCATATGTTTTTCTAGTAATGGATAAACATCAGGAGATCGAGGGAGTTTTAATTCTTATTAAAGGAGACTACTCTACTTGTGAAAAGCCCTTCCAATTCTGAAGGCATCTAGATCTAGATTCACTGAATTCTTTAGAGCTGGTGCCTGGTTTCCTGATGGGTTCTAACTCAGATTTCAAAGACTGTGAAAGCTGTAAGAGCCTTGCACTATTAAGACCTGGCTCTGGAACTTAATATTGTAGTCTGACATCAGCTACTGTCATGATTACCTTTTATTTCTTATAGTGTGCTAAGATCAGCCTAAGCCTGTGGTCATTTGTAATGAAAGCTCAGTCTTAGCACAATTAAATAGTCAAGTAGAAGTATTTTTAAAGCACAGCAGATGCCCAATCCATTCCCTTAAAGGAGCTGTGGCATTGGGGCAGATGGTAGCCAAACTATTTAGGCTGGGAATCATCTGAGCAATCACAGACATCACCTCGTATAACCATCTATATCTCTAAACAACCTCTGTGGTCCATGGAGAAGAGTTAGCACTTGCAAGATGATCCTCCTACTAAAACAGGTGTTTAAAATGTGGCATGCTTCCCATCCTGGAAGGTGCCTGTTTTCTTCTGTTGCCTCTAAAGGAACTCTAATGCCACCAACACAGCAGAAAAAGTTTAGATAAGGTAAAAAGGTTAATTTGAATGCTATCCAGAAGGAGTGGTCTGCCTAAAATATATGTCTTCATCTGAATACGTGGCTTGAGGTTGCTTTTCAAGTCAATGGGTAGGTAGACAGAGCCGGCACTCAAGCTGAGGTCACATTTCATCTCACCCCAAAGTAGACAGTCACATTTCATCCTGTAAATAGAATGAAGAGATTTCCACCGATTACAGGAGAAGCTTAGACATCTGCCTTCTAGATACTTGAATATAAGTGACGGGAATCCTTCACAGATAACTGAAAAGCTTGGCTAATTTCAGTTGAAAGTGAGCTAGGATGCCCATTTAAATCCCCCACTGGAAGGAGGGGGTGTGTGAAGTTTCTGTTTCAGAGGGATTTGAACATGGGTGGGCAAAGGAGGCTCATAAATGAGCTTAGAACAGTTTTATCATTATCTTGGTAATTCCTCAATAAATAAAATTAATGAGTTCCATTGTCATCCACATCCCCACTGAAGAGGATTCACACAATTCTCCTATCTCTGGAATGGCTCTAGGAGTCTTGCTCCTCATCTGCTTTCTGATGATATTTTCTTTTAAAGAAAGGTTCATTTAATATGTTCCTCCCCAAAAAGTATTTGCAATTAATTCTTATCAAGGGCAACAGCTGATTTGTAAGATTACTTCTAAATTGGTAATTAATTAACCTATTACCAAAGGAGGGAGGGGTGCCCTGATTGTCAAGAGGTTAGAGCTGATAAATGATGAATGGTTGGGTTATATCAGGACCTTGGCTCCCCTCTCTGATCAGTTTGGATGTTACCTAACCATGCATTATATTTGAACATGAATCACAGCTCCTCAGTCTTTATATTTCCTAAGCCAAAGCCTGACACACAGAACTATGGGTAGATCTCATTTATTATTGCTTAATTAAAGACTCAATGCACAGAGACGCCTCTCACTTCACTTTAGCTAGCCAGCAAAATCATAATTGTACTGATGTCGAGGCCAGCTTTCTAAGCAGCTATTGGAAGTCACAGTGAGGAAGATCTGAGATATTCCATAGGGAATTCTACACAACAAAAGTTACATTCATAATTTTTAATTAAGAAATTACTTTTTTTTTTTTTTTTCCATTGGGCTGCAACATTGATTCCTTCTCATTCCTTACATGTTTCCAAGCTGAAACAGTATAAGGAGCAAGCAACAATTAGTAATTTAATTGTTTGGGATTTTTTTCTGATTAAATAAAAATATTTTTTTAAGTGTTTGGATTAACTCAAATTATATCTTTTAGCCCTTCTACTACAACAGCTACATGATCCCTCAGCACAATAAAATAAATATTTCACTTTACCTATGATATATCCTTATGTTTTTCAGATGTAGATATTTTTAGATACTGCATTAGAGAGTTGTTTATAATTAAAAAAAAATCAGAATAGCAGGTTTATGTGATTCAACTATAAAACAGCTGCAAAAAAATTTTCCAATTCTTCTGTCTCATTGTCTACCCTATTACTTAAATAATTTTCCCCGGGTAAAGTAGGTTCAAAGGAATGTCAATGTATTCAGTTCCCATTGTTCTCTGAAATTCCACAGGTTTGCAAGGTAGCAGACAAGGTGTGAGGATGAAAACCACCAAACTGTATTTTTTGGGGGAAGTTTTTTTCCCTCTACAAGATGATGTAAGAGATAAATAATACACGACCTATCCTTAGGGGAGTGTGCCAGAGCTGAGAGTTGGAAGCAAAAAAATTTATTTTTGACTCAACAAACTCAACCTGGGGAAGTTAGGAGAGAGGGAGAGAAAGAAAATAAAGTATGGAAACCCCAGATGGCATTTTATACAGAGTCACTTTCCTGACTGTGAGTATGTTTTAAGGAATTGTCCTGCACTCTGGGATGTTGTAAATCTAGCTTGATCTAGTGCCGCACTGCTCAGCTGCTGTCTGAAAACTTGCATCCTCGGCTTTTGTTTGTTTCAGGCTTGGTGTTTGTTTTGGTTTTTCAGTGTTTTTGTGTGTGTTTTTTTTTTCCACTATAAAGAAACAGGAGCACTTTTAGTATGAGATAGGAAGAGTTCAGGCAGGAAGCATCCTCTCCTTGCTTCTCTGACTCTGCTGTGCTCCTCAATAAGCAAGATATCTCTATAATGAGCAAATAATGAGAGGCCAATTATGCCTAAGGAAGGGGGGACAGGGGATAGGGGTCTGATGAATAGTAAGCAAGACTGACTTACATTGAAATCAAGCTGAAAGCTGCTTTCAGCTTTAGAAGTTATTCTCTGGCAAGCAGGCCCAGCTGTCCCCATGCCAGGCATCATGCAGCAGTGCTGTGGGACGCAGGCTCTGCCCAGCCAGCCTGACCAGGCTGGGAGGAAAGGTGCTTGTTGCCTTCAAGTGAAGAGCAGCATAACCATCACAGAGGCGTCTGGTATCCCTCTGCTATCTGTCCCTGACGCCTGCATTTTAGTTTAGCAGATATCATGGGCAAACTTACTAACTGGCTGGGAACCTGTCAACAATTAAGAAACTGTCAGGAGAAAAAGGTGGACATTTCCCATGTCCTTGAGCTTATTGGGTTTTTATCCCACTCCCTATCCCAGGGAAGGCTCTCACTAGCTATGAACAATTCTCCAACCCACCAAAGCCTTTTCCTCAGATTCAAAATAGTAGAAATGGCCTTTTTCCTCTGTGAAGCTGTGTATGTATATGAGTGGATGTATATGGATGTATATACCATTGGAGCTCCATACATTTGTACCTACAACTATGTGTTGAGATAAGAACTTAGTTTCATGATTTATCTTTTGCTACCAGAAGACAAGACAGTAAGAACGATATGTACTTAAAAAGAAATAAATCGTTGTAGTGCTTGAAAGAAAAAGTGGAAGCTGTCTGATTCAGGAAACAGGAGTCCTAGTGAATGTCTAATGAAAGTAATAATAATAGAAGGGAAATTAATTAACTACATGGAAATGAAAGGTTGTCTATTGTGTTTAAGTATTATTACAGATGTATCTGCAGCATTGCAGAGGTCTCCCCAAGACAAAAAATTGTCTCTGGAGAGGTGAGTCCCTGCACTGTCTCTGAATTCTAGCCTTGCAGAACCCTGTGCTAATTTGCAAATCCTAGAGGATATGCTCCAAATTTTTACCAACCCCTCTTCTAGCCACACAGAGCCTGTGGTTCTGTGCTCTTGCTGTTGATTCAAGTGTCATAAAGCAATCCAGCACCAGCTGTGCTGGCAGATTGTAAAGGTGTGCTTCTCAGGATAGTGCACTGGAAGTGTGAGCAAATATTTTAGTATTTTTATTTTCATGTTAAAAATTCACCTACCTCACTTTCACCCACAGAAAGCACAAAGATTATTATTATTTCTCAAGTCAGTAATCAGTGGAATACTAAGACTTATGGGCATTTCCACATTTCACAGAATTACAGAAACACAGATTGGTAGGGGTTGGAAAGGACCTCTGGAGATCATCAAGTCCAACCCCCCTGCCAGAGCAGGACCAACACAGCGTCTAGGGCAAGTCACACAGAAATGCATCCAGATGGGTCTTGAAAGTCTCCAGAGAAGGAGACTCCACAACCTCTCTGGGCAGCCTGTTCCAGTGCCCTGTAACTCTTACCATAAGGAAGCTATTCCTCACGTTGAGGTGGAACTTCCTGTGCTCTAGTTTGTATCCTTTGCCCCTTGTCCTATCACAGGGCATGACTGAAAAGAGAATGGCCCCTCCTTCTTGACACCCACCCTTCAGATATTTAGATACATCAATAAAATCCCCTCTCAGTCGTCTCTTCTCTAGGCTAAAGTAACTACTGTGTACCCCCAAAGTAATGAACCAGCTATCTTGTAACTCTGTGCTTTCGAAGTACTACCAGAGATAACCTGTGTAGCTTGCTGGAGGCAGCAGCTGGTGGTACCAAACCAGAGCTTGGATCCCTGCTTTTTGATCAAACCCGGTGTGCCAAACTTGAAATTTAAGCTCAATAACAAATTACCTTGTGCATGGACATGGCAGCATGGCAGAAGGGTTTTGCTACACTGGAAAATGGAAAGACAGGGGAAGCTGGACTGGGAATCAGAGGAATTTCTGGTGTATTTGAAAATTTATGGTTATTTTCTGAACTGCATTTTGTGTGAGCCAGCAGTGGCCAGTGGACCACAGGTGAAAAAACACTGCTCAGCTTACTCTAGAAGGACTTTTCTGTGTAGGCAAACCCTAAGGAAAAGTTGTTTTCAGTTTCTGAGAACATCTCTGCAACATCAAACCACTGCACTTGTTCCTTTAACTAAAGCTTAGCAGAGATAACTGTGTGACCAAGTGCCTCTAAATAACAGCACAATGACAAAAGATGACTTGCCTATATACAAGTGAGGTTTCAATTTAAAAAAAAACATTTCTGTTTGAAGGATCTTTTTGTAAGTTGCCACACATTCAAACGCTGACTGAAAAAAAGCAATCCTAGTGTAGCACAGGAGCAGCCTTTGGTTTCCAAGTGTGACTGCCCAGGATCCCCCAGCAGTACACAGCACACTGACCTAGTATACTGATTTAGTTTCAGTCAAAAACCTAAGTTTTTAGCAAATTTGGTGAACTTAAACTGTGTCTATGGTCACCAACATGCTGTCTCTTTCATTTTCTGAAACTTGGGATAACTAACTTCATGATAGCTATGTTGAGTAGCCATTAATTCTCATTTCTTTCAGCTATTCCTCAACTCTAGCTTATGAGTTCTTCAATAAAAATCTCCCAAAGTTACCTTGGCGACTCATACGTTTGCCAAGCTGACAGATTTATGACAGTTACATATATAAATATTTATATGCTGCGGCAATGCAATTTTTAAAGGCAGACGTACACACTCTCACTGAGATTTTCAAACAAGGCAAAATGTACTTTCACAATGTGATGTAACCATATACAAGTCAGTGTGCATTAATATGTGCCTGAACACACAGATATGCACACTAATGATCATACGGACTTTCTGACAAACATGAAGACTTCACACTCACAGACAGTACTCAAGTACTTTTCACAACATGCTACGTATGTGTATCTGCAATATACATCCGTATGTTCTTCAGACACCAGAAAGAAGCCTCCTACCCGTGCACTTTGCTGGAGAAGGCAGCATGGGAACACACCTCCCAGAGGAACTGCATAGTTTTTGTACTGAAGCCTGACTTCTACACACAGTCACATTTGTTATTTCACAAGAAATCTCCTTTCACAAAGAATCTCCTACTCAACAAACTCAAATTCAGCTGTATACACATGAGCATACGCATACACAAGCATATATTTGTAATTACTGTAGAAGAATTATCATTGGAAGCAAATATATTTATTTTTTCCTTGCCATACTCCCATATACACATGTTACTGACTTCTCTTTAGACCTGACTGAACCTCTTTGTCTTGAATTGCCCTATGCTGGTGACCAAAGCAAATCCTTAGCCTATAAATTCTGGTGATGAGTTCAGCTGTTTTATTGCCTCGTAGAATAGATGGAGATGATGCAAAGTCTATAGGAAAAAAGAGGAGTGCGCTAAATAACGGGGAGTCATTTATATGTAAATGACACACCAATTTATAGGAGAAGCCAGGGATCTTTTATTTTTGTAAGGCTGAGGGCTTGCATTAGCAGCATCCCATTAAACCAAAACATACTCTGAAGTTACCATTTCACTAGGTCCATCAAACCTTTCTTTGTCTGAAAGTCTAAATATAAAGTCACTTCCCTCCCCCCTTCTCTTGCTTTAAAAATAGAACTGAGATGAAGTCTTCCTCTTCCCCTGCTTTTGATAGGAAAATCTCAGTGGCTGTTTAGATTTTACTTATGCATTAATAAAACATTAGAGGGAAGTAGCAGGAGAGACCCAAAGTCTTTCCTGTGACAACAAAATGCTTTTCTGTTCTGCTGTTTCCACTTGAATTTACTGCTGCTTCTTCTAGTCTCCAGAACTTTGGCTTAGTGTGGAATGTACGCCAAAGAGAGAGGTTTTATATATGCATATATATAGGGTACGTGTTGTGTTTCCCCATCCCTTGCATGGACTATGGGTGAAGCAATCTGAAGAAGGACTCAGGAGAGCCTGTCCTTGTATTAAGTCTTATCTTGCCACATCTGTCATGTCTATGCAGCTGTGGTCAATAAGCAACAGATTTTGGCATATTCTTAATTCAGATCTCAGTCCTGGAGATTTATGACAGACTTTAAGCTGCACCTGTCACAGTGGGCTCTGATTTTTTGTGCTTTAAAGTGGGATGTTTGAGGTGAAAGGAACAGAACATAAACCAATGCAGAATAAAGACAGTGTGAGATTCTGAGAAGGAAAAGAAATCAGCTCAGAGAGAAGTCAGGACAACCAGTGGCAGTACTCTAGAAGAATCAAACCGGGCATTTCTGCAGAACCAAATCTGGAAAACTAACTCTCTTGGCCTCATCTTCCCATTGGCAATCTCAAAAGCAGACTTCTGAAATACATTTATCTATCATGTCTTTCATTCTGTGTGCCTGATCAGTGCTGGTAAAATATGCTACTCACTATCCTGGCTACCGGCAACAGGGAAAGAATCCTGGTAGTCTGACTGCAAGTTCGAGCGCCTGGCTGAACCTCAGCCTAAGCCAAATCCCATGGGGTAAGAGCTAGACAGTGCTAACATTAAATATGTGTGCCATTTCATTCTCACTTGCATCATGTATCATTCCAGATACTTCAGTACTTCCAAATGCTATGGGCCAAACTATTGTTGCCAGATAACAAAAAATTTTGTATATTTTTAGCTTGCTTTTTTTTTTTTTTTTAAGTATCCAGGCCTTCATATATGCAAAGTCAACTCCTCCCTCTCAATCTTCATCTTTTGAAGGTCTGAGGTTCATTCATCACTGTTCCAACTTATTTCTCAGTTCTGCAGTCACAGCTTTCCTTAGGATCTGGTCCAAAGTCCCAAGGAATAGCTCCACTAGACATGGGTTGTACACTCTGTCCGGACATCTAAGTAAGCTTTCCAGTTTGCCTTCCTTATCTATGTAACATTAGAAATTATAACACCCTATCCCTTCTTTAATTTTTCTCTTCTCTTTTTTATTTAAGGGAAATCATATTCATCACTTCTCTTTTTCATTACTGCAGTATTATACATCATCAGTATGTATGTACATATATATATGCATATATACAGTCACAGAATTACAGTACAGCTACTAACTTTTCCTGACTTCATGACAAAGAATAGTTTTAAAAGTTTAATTCTACTTCATATTAAATATGAAGCATCAATAAGGCTACAAGCTTTACCAGTGTGTTCCAATCTAGGAACAGGGCCATTTTCGAGTGTTTTTTTGGAAGTAATCTTTAGGAATGTTCCCATCTTAAATCACTTTCTAGGAATTAAAAATGATCATGTACTTTAAGTGCCCATTGTGCTTTTGAGGTTTGGAATTAAGGAAGTACAATAAAATTGCTGAATGAGGTCTACTCTTTCTTGTCTTATTTTCTTCAGGGTAGTGAATCTTAAAATATACTGCCATGTTTGCTGAATCTGTTTGTGTGTGTGTGTGTATAGCCATTTCAAAGCAGGAACAGAAGTACAGAGAATCCTTTAGGAATTTACTGTAAGTCAGTAATGGATTTTGCTTGTTTTCAGGCCTGGTTTTAAAATGTCTTGTAAAAAAATAATATCCCCAATGCATATTGTGCAGGAATTAATGTGGAACTAGAGCAAAATTACTCTGCCTCTTATGCATTAAAGAAATCCCAGGGACACCAAGTTCAAAACATTGCAAAAATGTTTTTCTCCCTCCTTCTCTCTCTCTAATATTTCAGCAACTCAGTATAATTTTTCATTATTGTGTTGTTTGATATATGGGAAAGGGGACCTTGAACATAGAGTAAGTGCTTCTAGTGTAGCTGTAAGATATGTGATCTGCAAAGCATAGTAATACTTAAGTCTGATATAGCAGAATGTTTTTAAGCCATTAGCCAAAGCAGATTTTGTAACAACAGGGGTTTAGCTCAGTGGTGTACTCCAAGTTTATACTGGTTTAGCATCATCATCCATATAAAGAAAAGCCACAGATAAACATCTTTGCAGCTAGACAAGATTTTTACCTTTGAAAGCTTTAATTTTTCCTCTATTGTCATAGTATGGTTGCATTATGAAAATAAACACTCCATACTTACAGAAAACACATTTATCAAAGTATTGAAACTATATAAAAATAATTTGATACTATGCAAATATATATGTGTTAAGCAAAGGAGCCTGACGTAAGCTGGCACTGCTTCAAGTGGAACCTGGAGCAGATGACCCCCTTCCAATCTAAATGCCTCTGTGATTTTGCAAACCTGTGGGAAGAATTATTGTCACGGTTTGACTCAGGATTGGCAATTAAACCAGAGACAACAATTGTCTCGACCCCTCCCCACTCCTCCAGCTAGGGAAAGGAGAGACATAACAAGGAGAGAGACTTTACTGGATTGAAAACTAAATTAGACAGCTTTCATTAGATGTACAATTATACACAAGTGTGTTCAGGAATGTGCAAAAGCCTCTTGCCTCCCCCCATCCCCAGCAGCTCTCCTGGCACTCTCCTTAGCTGTGAGCAGTCCTGAAATGTCTCAGCCCACAGGCAGGAGATAAGGCAGAGCAGACAGGGACTGGCTTATGAGGGTTATGAGGTCAGAGATGCCTGAGCCTGGGGTTGACAGTGGTGGATGGATGGAGATGGACACCGGCCATGGGTGAAAGAGAAGGGAAGAAGAAGCAGGAAGGAAGTTGTCTTCTGTGATCTCTGACCTTCCTCGGAGCTTACGTAGATCTATGGAATGGAATACCTTTGGTCAGTTCTGCTGTCTGTCTAGTCCAGCCCCCTACAAGGGGGTCACAAATACAACTCTCCTGCCCCGGTAGCCTCTGTAGCAGCAGAGCTAAGAAGCGACCTTGGAGTCTCTACAGTAACATAAACATTCCAGTGTTACCAGTCCACTAGCTGGAACATTTGTTGCTAGTTAGAAGAGAGCTTACTGAAGGAAAAAAATATCATAAAAGGAAAATTAGCTTAATCCTGGCTCAAACCAGGACAATTATGCTATTTAAAGGACTCCTGGACTGAATTCAGAGATCAGTACACAGTTTTTGAACACCGCCTAAGCTTGTAGTGTCCAGAGTAGGTCCAGTTGAAGAACCAGGGATGTGGATTATTTTTTTTTGACAGGTCTTCCACACACTGGATTTTATTGCTGGCCTTGATCTCAGAAGATCTAGACTTTATCCTTGTTAGGTTACTGATTTACAGTGAGTCCGTGTGTAAGAGATTTCCTCATCTCTGCTTTACTTCCTCCATCCATAGAGAAGGACCTGAGTCTGGCTTTGAGATGAACTGAGGAAAAGTGTAGGGCATTATTACAGGGTTTAGCAGGTACCACTCAGAATTTACTTTTACTAGAATGGAACACCATCAAAAGTTGTCAAAATAAGCCTTTTGTCACCACCAAGACCCATAGAAGAAGATCCCCCTTCGATATCCATTGATCTCCTGTTTTTTGTCATACAGACATAATTCATTTCCTAGAAATATTGCAATTGAGTTAGGCAAACACAGCAGCCACTTTATGATTCTGTGGGAGATGGTGTTTAGAGTGGGAGGATGACTAGAGGAAATAAGATTAAGCTAAGCGAGGAAAAATTAGACTGAACATCAGGAGAAATGGTTTTCCCCCTGTTAATGTTTGATAGGCTGTGATTGTGATTTCATAATCCAAAGGAAGTAGTAGGGGGTTCAAGGAGTCTTTGAACAATGTAGCATATTAAAAAAATATGTTTTTGTTTCTATTTACTGGACTTCCAAGTACACTGCGATTTGGTCTGGCTCGAATTACACAGTCTAATTAAAACAGACCCTGATTTAATGGGCTAGATACACAGAACATTTAGGTACACAAATGCTGGTGTAAGCTTTGCATGCAGTTGCATTAATTTGCATGCCCAGTTACAAGAGTTCTGCATAGAAATTGGTTAATTGCACCAATTGAATCACTGATTGGGCATAATACCCTGCACAACAGCCTGATTTGAATACACATTGAGGCAGACTTGCATGTATAGTTATGTGTGGTACAGTGCTCATATTTTGTATATATAAGAATGCATGTAAATTGCTTGAAAATCTCTCCCAGTAGATCTCTTCCACCTCTCCTTCAGATCATTCTGTTTGCTAAGTAATAGATCATCCCACACTGATACTAAAAAGCATCAGCTCAAAGAGTGAATATCAATTAAACGAGTAAATAAAATGCTGCCAAAGGTGTATTTTTGTCTTTCACCTAAAAGACTCCTTTTTTTGTAGCTATCATAACTAAAATTCTGGATTGTTTTAGGACCCTTTTCTGGCTGTGAAAGAAACTTATTCTTCCTGTAATTCTCTTATTTATTAGCCCCTTTTCACCCAGATTTGTTTATTAAACTATAAGCCTGATTGAATTCCATATAAGGCACGCCCATGCTATTTCTACTAAATTCCATAGGATATGGGTTTAATTGAGGTCAAGGCTTCATAGTATTGGAAGCTATTGAACTGATGATATACACCTCATGACTAGGATCTGGTTTGAGGCAGTTATATTGTCCAGTAAGCAAGTTCCAAACTGCAGACTCCAAAGGAAGTCAATATTATTTTTCTTGAAGCAGCAAAACCACCTCAGTTTATCTTTGCTTTGATTTTTTTTTAGGTAGGGCAACCGAGTCACTAAATGCAAAGGTCACCTATAATTCTATTAACTAAACTAGATTCCCTCCTGGTGAGCTAGATTTTGGCTTATTGGTGATTGATTCTCTTAGCTTGCCTTGTCTTCTTCTGTCTCCAGACTACAGCAAGCTGGCCTCCTTGGTCTCTTCTGTTCAGCTGTTCACAGGCAGTAGAAAGCAATGAACCCTCCTGTGGGTTTCTGCTGTTGTGTCCCATTCTTCTCTGGCAAAGTAAAACATGCCATCCCATAAAAAGGGATTGAAAGAGTTATCTAAAACTTTTAATTTTACACAGCAAGTGTACAGGATGATCTAACAGAATATTCTGAAGTGTTCACCCATTCCTTCTCCTTTTTGGATAGGAGTACAGATTTTGGGGAAGTCCTCAGAAAAACAGAGTTGAAGATTTCAGACAAGTGATTACAAAGAGTTTGGTATTATTCATAGGCTTTACTCTAAGCACACAAATTGAAGGCCCTGGTTCTTGTTTTTTCCCTGTACCCATGTTAAGAAGAGAGACCATAGAAAAGGAGAAGTATAGAATAAAACTATCTATCTTTGCATGTCCAGCTTCTTGGGACTAGGCTGCAGCATGCCTGGACAAGTCTAGAGAAACCTTCCATTGCTTGTAACTTGGGTTCTACTTCCCATACATCCATCGGGAGCTGCATGAAGAAGAGCTGCATGGCCACAGTACATTCTTCCTCCTATTCGAGGACGGAGGGATTTCTCCAGCAGGGATTTCCACCCAATGTAAAGTTATTTCAGGTTGCCAGAGGGGATTGGTAGGATCGTCAGGAGCTGGACTCAATGGACTTACTGCAGTAAAACAAGACTGCAGTCCTTACAACTACAATGATCTTATTTAAGGGGCCTGATGTTCTTACAAGGGCAACATTATTCTGCACTTCAAAATACAAAATACTTTGCAGAACAGTTTCCAAGCAATGAGTGTCCCAGAATAGCTTAAAATTGTCACACTTCAGGTGAATGAAATATAAGCTCCCTCAAGATGGGAGCAGTGAGAAAGTGGAGTATTGTTAACAGATTAAGCATGAAGTGAATCTCAGGACCTTCAGGTGTAGACCCATTATTGTAGAGAAAAACAGAAATTCAAGTGCAATTTGAAGAGAATCCACAAGGCAGAAAAGTAAGAGAAACTCAGCTGTTCAGAGAACAAGAGCCTAATTGTGAAAGGATCTATCACCAGTAGCAAAAACTAATTAGTGTTTGATAAACAGGCAGGTGGAAAAGAGGAGGGAGTAAACCTTAATGTACACTTATAGCAAGCAAATGGAAAGCTGAGATCTAGGGACATTAGGGAAAGACTATGTGGGTATGCACTGATACCACCAAACAGGAAAGGAGATGCCACCATTTTCTTTGGGGTTGATGGGTCTAAGCCAGGAAATATAATTTCCCACTAGAGTTTATGTTCCCTGTCTTGAAAAGCAAATCCACTCCAGCACTGGCCCTCTATCCTATAAAAAGTCAACTCCTGATATCCAAGCACATGTCTTTTAATACTGAATCCTGAGAGCAGCCAAGAAAAAATTCATAGCAAATCCTACTTAGCTTTCCCAGATGCCAAGCTGCCAAGTTCAGATTTAGTCAAGAGTTTTTAGAAGCTCAGGTGAAAAAATAAGAAGTGGAAGGCTTTATTATTCTTTTTTGCTGTGGCTAGAGGTACAGAGAAGTAGTCAGCTAGCAGCAGAAAATAGCTTTTCAAATCCCCTCTAAAATATTGAAGGTGCTTTGCATGTTTTTTTTGTTCATTCCAGTGTTGACTTCTCCGTTTCTCTGTGTGTTTGGCTGTTTCCACTTTGGTTGGTGCTGTAGTAATAGGAATTATTATTCTTGGAGGCCAAACATTCAAATACTAGCAAAGTAGTGGAAAGAATATTTCCATCAAGAAATCAGGGTAAAAGGAAACAATACCTTCATCTCCCAAGATAATGACATACATGATGAATGCATCTCTTGATCACATTAAAGTGTTTAATTCATGTAAAATTACAAAGGCATGAAAATGAGCTGGGTACATTTTGAAGTCAAGATAGTTGACATCATCTTGGTGGTCATTTCTCAGGGACTCAACTCTGGGATTATTAATAATGGAACTGAGAACAGGGAGGAGGGGTGCTAAGGTATTTTTGTGAATTTGTTAGGTCTGTTATTTGGTTGGGGTTTTTTTTTATTTCTTGGGAGAAATAACCTAAGTCACTTGGAGCATGGAGTATTTTGGCATGTAGAAACACTGGCATCCCTTGAAACAGTCTTAGAATTCCTATGTCCTGAAAGAAATTCTTGTCTTTGTCATTTGCTGTAATCACCAAGATAACTTGCTCTCAGCCTGCAACACTCTTGTATTTCAAGTGATCAGTCAGCGTAACCCTGCTCCTGATATGGTCCAGGAGTTTCCACATAGCCTTTACCCACTGCGAGCTTTAGTGGTCATACACATCACTAAAAGTTTGGGTACTTCTGTTGTAGAAGTGTTTGAGTCTTTTCTGAGACACTATCATGGCAATAGTAGGATGTGAGTGTCTGAGACACCAGACAGTGAGATTTCAGTCTGTGCTCTGCATGGCTGCAAAAGAAGAGTTTGAGCTTGGTGTAGGAGATCTCAGCTTGGCACAAGTGGTGTCAAGGTGAGATTTGCATTGAGAGATAACGAAATATAGTGCAATGTTTAAAAACATGAAAAGTAAATGGGAAAACATATTTATTCACTGAAAAGAGAACTCAAACACAGAGTTTGCTTGGAACTTGGACATCTAGTCTCACTTCTTTGCTTATGGAATCTATATCAGATGACAAGTAGTTCAACAAATATATCCAATATATGACTTGAAGGCTACTCTTGCATTAGGACCAAATAACTTAGACTCTCTTCCTCCCTTAATAGTATAGTGAATTGAGCAGCGGTGGTCCAGTGGTTAAATTGGCAAAGCTTTTTCTCTGAAAGTCTTCAGTGGTGCTCAGCAGGACTCATTAATACAGTAGGAAATCAATGGATTTTTAAAAATAATTCAATTACTTCAGTGCCTAAGTTGAGTGCAAGAGATTCCGCACCAGTCTTGATAAGTTTACAGAACACCACTCCAGAGCTTCATTAGAGAACTAAGAACAAATTGCATGAGTCCTTAGTCCCATACTCTCCTTTTTCTCCAGTATTAAAGATCATAATACTTCACCGACAAAGAAAAAAAATTAACAGGGAGTGAGATCCATTTGTCCTAAGGTTTAAGGCCAAAAGAGAGACATCTAAGTCTGAACTAGTTATGCTAGACTCCCTTTACAGTCAGTGAAGAGAAATAGACCTGTCCTTAGAATGATTCATCACATCCCAAGATACGCATCTCAGATAACTCAACTGCATATTTCCAGGGCTTGCTTTTTTCTTTTCTTTGTCTGCAAACCAAGTCCTGACTGCCCAACTACCACTGTCTATCGGTGAGATTCTCATTATCTTGCACCTTCCTGAGACATCCCAAAATTTTCCCCTTTCAGATACTGTATCTCTTTAGTCACAGAATCTCAGAATGTCAGTCATTTTAGTCTTCTCTACCAACAACTCATCCCAAATAGTATCAGCATTTATGCCTGGAAAAAGCATTTCAGTAAGATAACCTATATATAAGCTGAATCACATTTTAAAATTGTCTCACCCACCAACACAGCACTCCTGAGGATTCTAAGCAGCAGATGTCCTTAGATGGAAGTTCACACAGGACTTATAGGTAAAGCTGGTTCTAATTTCTGTGCCTGTGTAAGTCAGTATGTGTGTAACAGCACATATGACAGTGTAGTGTGTATGGGAAGAATAGTTGAACTTTACCATTTCATCCAAGCATTGTATGCTACAGTAAATATCAGAGATAATTATATTGACTTTAAGGTATTGCAGCTTCAAATGTCAGTTCTACTCCAACACTCAGTCGGATTTAATTTACATCTCTTCCTCCCACTTCAAAAGCGGCAAAAGGAGAATATTGGCAAGAGGGACTCCACACAGACACACCTTGTCTGTTTTCTGCCTCCTCTTTTGATAATTTCTGTGTTACAGATTTTTGTCCAGGGCTGAAGAACTAACTCAACAACCCTTGTCCCATGCTTTAATTCTGATTGTAAGTAAGTGTTCTTCAGACTAGGAGTAAAAAAGAATGAAATACCAGCAGCCTCAAAAGGGAACTCATTTGCTAAGGTGCTGCAGATGAATCAAAAGGTCAAGGAAGTATTAGCGGCAGTTTCAACAGAAACAAAACCAGCTCTAAAACCCAAAGAACTTGTAAAAATAACATTTAAACAGCGCTTCCTAGCCCTTTGCAGACATAACTAAGTAATCCTCGTACCACAGTGATATAAGGAGAAGTACAATGGTGGTATTGATACTGAAATCTAGCACTAACATGCACTTTGTAACCAAATCTGTACCTTATAATTGAATTGAAATCCTGTTTTTTCAGTCCTTAGAAATCACAAAATACAAGCTTAAAACTCGAAGTTAGCAGCTAACAGAATTTTTGTCCAGCAAGAACTTTGCTTCTTTCTGAGTCTATATAAGTGAATTTTATGAAATCTTAATTTGCAGGGGCAGGAGGGCAGCACAAGATAAACCAGACTACTTGATTCAGTCCAGATATTTTCTTTGATGCTCCTAAAATTCTGCATTTTCTTTTCAGGTCTTTAGTTTTATTTTATCTTTTAGAGGAGTGTTGCAGTATATCAGGATATATGCAGGATAAAGTTACTAAGGAGGCCAATTCATTGCAGGTTACTTTTCTTAATATCTCACAAGGAAACTGTACCAAAGAACTCCCTCAGTTACGGTTTTACAGTTACTGGGTGGATTTGGTCACTAGTGTAAATCCTTTTCTTTCAGCTTGTTCTTTTAAAACTCCTAGTTTTCCACTATGTTTTAAAGCTTAACTGTTTTCTCTTAACTATCTTTTGTGTTTATAAGCAGAGCAAATCACCTAGATACCTCTGTGATTTTCAGAACTGGAAGAATGACCTTAGCTAGTGGGTGTAGAGATGTCTCCTCTGTATTTCAAAGATGAAGGTGCTGAAAGATTGTGTTTTTCTTAAATGGTGATTAACAGGACAAGAAATGAATACACAAACTTGAAGGGGAAAGATGCCAATGACGGAAGGAATTATTTAAGATGGTCCATGGGGATATAACTAAGAGTAATGGGATACAATTAAGCAAAGAAAAACTCACAATAAATATCAGAAATAAAACACTTACTGGCAGTGAAGTATATCAAGCCATGGTGTCCCAAAGGAAGGGTGGAAAATCCATTGCTGAGGAGACTCACAGGCACTTTAGGCAAAACAAAGGGACATATGCAGGAAAGAACATTTAGAGACTGGCAAGGGAAATGGCTGGATGACCTACAAAAAGCAGGTCTTTTTCTGTTCGTTACTTCTAGTCCTGGCAATTACCATCCTATAAATCTAACTTCTCTCCCTATTAAAATAATGGAATGTAAAGAAAGGAAATATGAAACTTCTAGGGGACAATGGGATCATGAGCCATGATCAAGATGGGGTTGAGAATTATTAACATCAGAGTGTAAAGGGAAAGCAGAGAGAAGGTTATGTGATAAGATTTTAGTAATAAATTTTATATGGTGCATCTGAAAACCTTGAACCCAAAAGATCATATGGATGCATAAGATGCCACCACTTCCTTGTTAGAACTGTCCGTGAAGGAAGGTGATGATGAATAGTAGATACTCTAATGATAGACTGTTCTGAAAGTATATTGCAGGGCCTTTTCCCTTATGGTCTCTTCATTCCTGATGCAGAAAAGAAACAGCATTATAATAATGTTTCTGACTAACAGGAAGTTAATCTTAGTCCTAAATGATTGCCATGGCAAAGAAATATTTCCAGGGGAGGTACCCAGATTTTCAGTACCATTTGCTTGAAGGAAAGTTATTTCAAATTGTTCCTTTTCAGGCTTCTCACACTTTTGATTATTCTAGATAGTGCTAGTTATAGCTGGTGGTAATATACTACTGCAATTTAGAAGAACATACTTTTTCATATTATTGTTACACTGTCTTCTTTTTTTTATTAGACAAAATGAAGCACAAAGAGGACATTTCACTTTAATATACTGAGGTTGATATAGCTGGGAATGGACAGTCTGACTTTCAGGGCCCTAAAGGACCTTCAAGATCCCCTTATATCACTGCAATGGCACTCACTGGTCACTGTGTAAATGAAGAAGCTGGGCTGGGATTTCTCTAACTCATCTTTATAAATCTAAATTGTTGAAACTTACCCAGCCTAGCTGTCCAGGCTGGTCAGATGTGTGGAATTCTCAGTTTCTCTCACTTGACTATAAAGTAAAGCTAGAAGATTAGTTCAAATGAAGCTAGAGATGAATGGAGATAGGTGTGTTGACTCCCAGTCTTGTAACTAAATCTTGTGCAACAGCTACTTGCTCTTGCAGTCCTTCCAGAATGGTGTCTGCAACCTCCAAAGAATGTCTTTAAGTGCCCAATATTGCCCTATAGTATTTTCTTTTCAAAGTAGTTGTATTTCTAAACATATCCCTTATGTCACCATGTAATTATATTTTCCCAAACTCTTCTACAAGCAGAAGTCCTGCTTTTTAAACAAACTCCTACATACTAGAGGAGTTTCTTGCAAATAATTATCAGATTTTTAATCCGGCCATTCACCATCTCCTCCCACATTCATGAGCCAGAGCTGCTATGTCGTCTGATAGATGAGTCAATCAGCCCAAGCCAGAAAAAACACATGTAACCTTGTGAGAGCTCTGCTGTGAAGAGCGTTCATCCTTCCAAAAATGGTTGTTCAGATCAGGAGCTCCTTAAAAAAGGACCTGGTCTTTCCACAGACTTAGTGTTTTTCTCTTCATGGCTGGGACCTGGAGGTATCTTGTGCTCAAGGGGTAGCTAAAGCATCACTGAGGAGCAAAGCTGCCTTCCTACTCTTCTTCTGTGACTCCTGCTCCTGATTTGACACAGCGCATGCAGTGCAATGCAGGCTCTGCTGGCCCAAGTGGAGAGGGAAGCAGGGACTGTGTTTTAATTTGAGCAGACATGCCTTGCTTTATTGTGCTGCACTCTGATACTAGCCATTTCCTGGCCTTGGTGGTCTGTGCTGGATTCAATCTGAAAGGTCAGATGGAGAGGGGAGGCCAGGCAGCCACGGAGACCCAGTGTGTCGGAACACTATGTTTAATTACACACAAATTTACTGCAGCATGTCAGGAGGGAGGCAGGGAGCTTGTCCCATGGAAAGGTCAGGCATTGTGTGGTGGCTTTACCTAAATTACACTAGGAGGAATGGAAGTGAGACCCTGACCTTGTATAATGAATATACAGCCAGACACCAGCGGGCACAGTACATTCATGTGTTCAGTTCATCTTAACTTTTAACTCCTTCTCTTGCTTCTCTAGACAAAGCAAAAGTAATTTTTTTTTTCCATGCTTACTGAAATGCCCTATATTTTGCATTTCCCAAGATGTGATAATATTTCAGTCTACAGGACACTACACAGATTAGGATGTTCAAAAATAACGATGGCAGCTTTGCCCACACAAAGCAGACTCTTAATGTATAGGAAATGGGCATCTGAAGTCAGGAAACCAAGCCTAGAGAAATGCTTAAACAGTCAACATATAGAATTTCTTCTTTCAGGATAATTTGATGGGGTTTGTCTGTCTTTGAATTTTGTATCTGTCTTTGAATTTTGCATTCTCCAACCTTAGTATCTGAAGAGCTACCATAATAGTTTTCTTCATCTCTTTCTTGGTATAATAGTCTGAACAGGGCATGGAATGTCTTTTTTTACTTATGTAGGGAAAAGGAGGGGAAGGACTGTTACAATAGTTTTGTATTTCAGTAGCAACCAGTGTTCACCACCAAGAGCAAGATAGCACTGTGCCAAGTGGGACCATGTGCTCACTCAAGTGTAGTCTCCAGTGCAAAGACTGTCCAATTGCACTTAAAAATAAAAGGATTAAGACAAGGAATAAAATAAAAAGCTTAGTTTCCCAAGATTACAGTTGATTACTGAGAAACTGGACTGGATTTAAGTTCTCCCAATTTCCAGTCTAGTTCTGAGTCTATACTCTATACATAGACTTCTTCAAAGACTTGACCATGACGTGAAGACTTATTTGGGGAAGGTGCCAAATGGAAATTCTTGTGTGTAACTCACTGTGGTTAGGGAGCAGATTACATTAATAGCTTGACATGGCTTAACTGCTTCTGTAACTAACCAAATCTGATAGAGCCTACAGGGTTCTTTTTCCTTGGAATAGAAAATCATACACTGATCTCACTGTATTCAAAGCTGTTGTTCTACTACTGCCTTAAACAATAAACTTTCTATTATTTTTGGCAGCTTGGCCTCCTGGGATATTAATTTAGATTTCTTAAATGAGAAATGAAGAAAAGAGAGCAGTCGTGACACTTACTAGAGCCATATTTCTGTATCCTACCATCATACTGGTATTTGCTCTTCAGAAAAAGTAAGTGACCTGTCACTTACAAATTAAAGTATTCAGAACCAGTTAGGAATTTATATCTGTGTGTTTGAACTTCCTCTTTCTATGAACAAATGCAAAGATTTTGTCAATTTATTTCCTGATTAACTGTAAGAATTCACGTTACTCCATAAAGAGAAGTGATTATATAAGAAGGAAAAATTACACACAGAGTTCAGAATGAATTGAACATTAAGGAAAAATAAACCAAACAGTAATAAATAAATAAATAAATATAATAACTGGGGACTATATATCCATAGAAACAACTTCTTCCTAAGCACCATCACACAGGCCAGGAACTATCAAGGCTGAGACTCAAACCTTTTTGGTTGTTTTGAAATAACAGCAAATTAAGCAGTATATCTTTGGGGAATAGTACTAAATTAGCTGAAGCCTGAACTGCATGACTTCATAAGGTGGGTCTGTTTCTTTTTCTCAAGATTACTTCCTACTCAGTTTTGTTTAGTGTTATGGGGTTTTAGCATTCTCCTGCCCTGCAGATTTTAGAAGGAAGATCATCAGTAACTCAGTTAAATTAAATTGCATGCAAAGTCAGTACAAGAAAGTACCTGTTCTAGTGTAATGACAAAAGGAACACATGCCTATGGTGATGGCATATAAATGAGCCAGCATGTGTGTTACAGGATTGTGTAATGGACACTACAGTTATTGAACCATGCAGGGGTCAAGATTACAGTTCAGAGACCTCTTTGTTGGGGGCTATATATTTATGTAGTGGACAAATAGTTCCAGCACCATAATATTGTTTAAAGTTCAGATTCATTCCACTTAGCTGAGGAGTCTTGACATTCTTGGAAGTTGAATCAGATCCTGGACTGAATAGCTCACTGGAGAAGTCTAACTCTTACGCATGTTCTAGAAAGTGAAATGGCGGAGGTTTGACCATTTTAATTAGGTGGGGCAAAACCGGTCAAAACCTTTCACTCTTCAAATACTGTCTAATCAATACAATTGTATGATTGCTTGATTTGAGTATTTCAACATCACTAATTGTTCTGGTGAGTCATAAAAATGTTATTCATCTATTTTACAAGTGTGTAAAGGGGAAATGAAATAGAGGAGACTGGTCCACAAAGGTTTAGACCGCACTAGGTATCCAGGTCCATGAGTTCTGTCCATACATAGCTGTACACGAACAACGTAAGTTCTAGTAGAGCAGGTGTGACTCTCCAGTCTAAGCATAGTAAAGGCTAGAAGCTAGCATCATTGACCTAAGAAGAGATCAAAACAAATTCCTTCCCACTATTGTTATTAATAATGTGGAGTTCATTTCAGCTAACTTGGCAGTCTGTGTGTCTGAGTTAGTTATATGGAACACTTCATCAACAGCGATAAATAAGTCATTTTAAGTGATATTTATATGGACTGTCCATTTATGAGATCCATGCATCCTTTTTCATCTACCACTGCATCCACTGTACCCCAGAAACCCTATTTCTCTCCTGAACACAAACAGAGTTTAACTTCATCTGCTTTTTGTAGGGCATCTGCAAAACTTTTGGTATCTAAGTAATTGCCCTGATCATTCACAGCCTTTCTCCTTCCCTTCCAATCTCAATTATCTCAGCAAGAAAATTAGCAGAAGTAATCCTTGTATCTTCTTACCAGTCTCAGGTCACAAGTTTGAGTTAGTGGCAACATGAATCCGTCACCCCCTGCAAGGCTGCCTGGGAAATACGACAGTCTGTAATGTACCTGTGCAGTGGTGGCAAGAACTGCCTGAAAGGGATGTGAGCCCCAACTTGCAGCCGTCAGGGTAGACTCAGCTAAGCTCTCTGCCTCTTCCTGGGGATTGATCCATTTGGAGAAAAAGGCAGGAAGACATCATAGGGTCCTTCTACTTTTTAAAATTTACACTCTGAAGGTGAAAAAACAATAACAAAGAAACAAAAAAAAAACCAAAAAACAAACACAAAAATGCCCCAACCTAACAACAAAAAAAGCCACCAAACCTATCAAATAATATAAAGCACAGAAACAATAAAACCAGATATGTACACAGACATGCACATAAAATGTTCCTCCAGCACAGAGACTCAAAGCTGGATTTAATATTGAGAACTTTTTCCTTTTAAACTAAAACCTCCAATAATTGCCTAGTGTTCATAGGAATGTAAATTACTCTTTTTGGTCTCTATATGGGGAGCAGAGAGATGAATGGGAGTCTAAATTGGTTTTGCTTCCTGTTCCCTGTAGTGGATGCAGGATTAGTCCACTGTGCCTCTTTGCCCTTCCATTTCCTTGAAGACATGGGGAAACCTTCATTTTGCCAGGAGTTACTTACTCATTAAAATGAATCAAACAAGCCAGATTGTAGCAGGCATTTGAAAACCTGATATCTGTCAAGAATTTTAAATTTAAAATTAACATTGAGTCCTCCTTTAAGACAAAAACCTTGACCTTAAGTTGCGTAGTGATTGGCAAGCACTCCCCATCCCCTGATTCGATTAACATTTAAATGCCATTTTGTGTGAATATGAGTGGCGCCTTTGGAACAAACAAATTACTAATGTCTTCCTGCAGGAATGGAGCATCAGAAGTGCCTTATTAATTTGATGTTTAATTGAAAATCCCTTCCTTATTCCAAAGAGGTCTGTGGGGCCTAAGGAAAGTATCCAAGGGGTACATCTTGGCCTCTACAGGTGATACATTTGTTAGCCTGTTCTTCCTTTTTTTTGTATTTCTGGGCATACTATGCAGTGGGAGAAAGGAACACAGGGGAAGCTTGTCTTGGGTGAGGAACCATGTATGTTTTGTGTTTGGTTCTTCTGGGAATGAGCAATAAGGAACAGTCCACGACTATTAGTCTTTACAGCCTGTAGTACAGTACACAACTGCAGCACCGAAGAATAACCAGAGGTATTGAGAAATTCAGGTATTTAATACAAACTAACTGATCAGGTCAGACCTATAAGCAGAATTCAAAAGTTCTGATTGAGCAGTTGAGGTGTTGATGTTTTAGGAGTTGAACACATCTCAGCCTTAATTACTATCCATATCACATGTTCAGCTCATTCTAACCAGTGTTTTCTTGATCTCACACATGTTGAGCTCATGCAGGTTATAACCCATAGATCCACCCAAACAGATGGCACTAGAGGTCCCCCAGTCTACATGACCCACAGAGGATAATTTCACACTGGGTTATGATCCAAAGTTTGCAGGTTAGACTACCAGTGCTTTGTTTTTCAGTAAGATATTTGACGGCCTATGTGCTTGGCAGGGAATAGGATAGAAGAGAATGCTGCACCAGCCAGCACATTTATCTGCCAGCACTAATTGTGCAAATAGGGAGAAATTTGTAAGATGCAAAGGTGCCGCACAGAGAACAGCAGAATTTGCTGCTACATATAATAAATAAATATGCATATGCAAATTACAAATGGGCTGCTTTTTCTTTTTTTTTTTTTTTTTTTTTTTTTTTGCTAGCATAATGCCTGCCATCTCCTTCAAATTATGTCAATTTGACATTGTAAATTTGCAAGGTACACACAGGAATCTTGATACACCAAACCTGGCACTCATTCTGTTTGGAGTGTTTTTTCCCCCATCTCATTATCTCTGTCAGTTAATTGTTGTTCAGCCACTTCACCATATTCTATATTTAAATTTTGAATAAGAAAAGATGAGATTTTATTTAATTACTCCCTCGTCCCACCTTTCCTTACTAGAACTCCCATTACAGTCTGTCTACACAGACATACTACACATCATCTGTCGCTGCAGAGACTTTTGGTATATACATTTGAGCTAATCAGCATGGGCTTCTGCTACAGTCAGTAGAGAAAAGTACACCCTTTTATGATGTGATTCCTCTCATCCTAATGTTGAAATCTAAAATCAGTCAAATGAATTGTGTCCCAAAAGCACCCATTTCTCTTTGTTGATTATAGAGAAAATCAAAAGTGACTAGCTCAGATGGAGTTATCTGTGTTCTATGACCACATTTGTGTGGATAACCTTGAACTCACTCTGGTCTCCTGGAGGAGAAATGTCCTAGAGGCACCAAGCCCAAACTATTATCTCCTACTCCTCGGCAGGACTCCTTAGCTTGTATAGTGTTGAAAGCTCCTGTATTCTTAGAGATTAGTGAAAGTGCAGTTGCATTTGCATATGAAAAAAAAATGCAGACAAGTCCTAGGTACTTCTCTGACTTCAGCTTTCTCAAAAGAGCTTGGAGATGTGTTGTTTGAGTGTGCCCTTCTCTTGGAAAGATATAAATCAGACTGTGTAGTGACAGTGTGATGGTCATCTTACTGTTCAACCCCCCATCCTCTGACAGGTAGAGGATGGTGAGTCCAAAGAAGGTTTAATCTCCAGCTATCTTCTTCATACCTTTAAGCAACAGTGTGATAAAAGGCTCTTCCTGGTCTGAGCATTATGCAAAAGACTTAGGGAAAATACGTTCTTACAAGATTACTAGCTCAGTCAGACTGAAACGTTTATTTTTGTACAAAGTAAGCATCACAACTTTACAGGTGTTCAGTCTTTCAAGCTGTCTCAGATTTTTTACTGACGTTAAAAAAAACCCCCAAACCGAACATGAACTGTATGTGTGCTCTGTGTTGATCTGTATCCAGCTAGACCATGTGATAAAGTGCAATAAGAGTTCATCTGCTTGACTTCAACATGTGACCCTTATTCACAAGTGCTGAAGAAAATACTAGCATCCAAACACGTTAGGAGTTGACCTGTCAGCAGTTCTACTGTGTTCTTGAAACCCTGGGTTCGGTTCTTTCACACAGAGGTGATAAATCAGTGTACAGAGTGCAGGTGACCTCGTTAAAGGCGTGTGGTTAATGCAGTTAATCACCTGTTCTGCTCTTGATCATGTGGTTGTGTAATTTGTAAGATCATTGCTGTAAATCTATTGACAAACAAGTGTGCCATTGGTGATAAACACCCACTAAATTTGGGTAACAGAAACAAAACAAAACAAAACAAAAGTTTTTTTTTATAAACTGGGTATACATTATATAGCTCAACGTGTTAAGAGAGGTTGATTAAACCTTTTAGGTAAAATAAAAAGGGATTCCTTTGTCTCTAAGTAAGATGATCTAGCATAAAGAGGCAGTTGTGTGGAAAGGTTTGTTGTGAGTAAATGTACAATAACATTGCTATGGACAGCCACATTCAGGAGATACCAGCAATCTCAACATTCCTGAAAAAAGAACTGGGAGGACAGATTATATGATGTAGGATGCAATTTTGCCAATTATATTCTGTTATTTATTTCCTCTTGATCTGGCTGATTGAGTATTCAAGATCCAAAATAAAAGAGCTTTCTTTATTTCTGATGGTGGTTACAACCTTATATACTTTTCCTTTAAGAAAATTATCCTTGGTATGCACCTATATCTTTCATTTTTCTTTCTATGTTTGTGTGTAACTCTAATCAGCAGATGTTCTGTTCAAAAGTGATGGCATTTTGGAACCTTGGCAGCATTTTCCTCCTGGACCATGGTCAGCCAGTAGTAAAAAGCTCTTAAACAGATCACTGGCTTCCTTTAAGATTTTATCTTTCATCAGTTTCCAAAGGAAAGTGAGACTAGGCCAGAAGTCTGAATGGGAAGTATCCTTATGGGCTCAGATGCTGTGACTTCATCTGTCTGTGGAATAGGCGATTTGAAGGATTGCCAGTATATGGGGAGCAGCACAGGAAAACACAAAGCAAGTCAGAAAACAGCACATACTGTTCTTTCATCCTCTTCTTAAGAAAAATTTACTTTTCCCAGAAAAAAAATATTGGTCGTGATATTTAGGATTTGGTTTTTATGAAAGTAGGGAGAAAGGATGATCTCAAAATTATCTCCTTTAAAACTAAAAAGTTTTCAAAAAATCTTAAAGCGATATTTAACTTCATTTTTTATGAAGCTTCTTGGACAAAGAGAAACTGGATGGAAAAAAATATCCAAAACTTTTAGAAAAAGGAGGAAGTTCCACAGTTTCTGAAGGTTTACTTCAAAATAAATAAACTTACTGCATTTTCTATTACATCTATTAGCATTCTGATGCTGGTTGTTCTTTGAAACAGCACAAATTGTTTAGGTTTTCATCGAAGATTAAAATAAAAGAAAGTAGTGGTGTGTGCTATAAAATAGAGGGCAGATGTCTGGGTGTGCACATATCTGCAGTGGAAAGAGGCAGGAAGATCTGGTAGGAGTTTTGAAATGAGTTTGCTTTTATTCAATCATTTGCCCAGCATTTTTCTTAGTGCTTCAGAAAGCTTTCAATAAAAAACAAATAAAATACATAATAAAATATGGACTCACAACAAAAAATTCAAATGACCATCCCAGTACAAGCCCATAAATAAAAGATTCAGCTAGTGAGACACCCACAAAATACATTTTCGAAAGGCTTTTAAACTGATTAAGGAAGTTGACTTCATGTATATTGGTAGTGGAGACTACATTTTCATCCGAAGAGCAGGCAGGCAAGGAACGGTGTACCAAGGGTAACCCAGACTGCAGTTTTGTGAGGCTATAAAACCAGCTCTTCCAACAGGTTGTTCTTACAAGTAGACTATCATTAAATCTTAAAGAAAGATTTAGGTATGTGTTCTTTTTCTTGTTTCCTCCTCTATCTATTTTAATTCCAAAAAGTTTTACAATCCTCTGTATAACAGCTCATCTATCTACAAAACAAAATAGAATTTATTCTGTAAGCCATGCATGTGTGATCCTGAAATTCCTCTGACTTTGGGTCTGATTATTAGATTTTCAAATGTCTAAAAATGTGCATGAAGTGCCTGACCCTTAGCTTTTGGCTGAGATGTTAATGACAACCCTCGCTATTGTGAATTCTCTGGTGTCTAATAAGAGTTATCTGCTAGCACAACCCTTCCTCTCAGTGACAGTGTTAACCTGTGTTTTGTTCTTTGAGGCTTTTTCTTTTTTTTTTTCTTCTTTTTTTTTTTTTTTTTTTACATTCTGATGTACATTTAGCTGAACAATTCAACAGTGTAACCAGGAAAGAGTCATAGACCAACACACACAACTTGGTCACATCAGCTTCGTTTCTCTAGAAAACCAAACTCTACTTACTAAAAAAAGGACTCTAGCATTTATTTCAAGTAACACTTGTGTCCAAGAAGCAAAGATTTTATTTCATCTTGGCTTTGAATCTGTCTAATATTTTATGGAAGATTGATTAGACATTTTAAAATCCTTTAAAATGAAAATGTTGCATTTTTAATGAAGAATAAGGATAGTGTTTCGTGATACTATTATCAAAAAGTGTCACAATATCACCAAACGCAATCTATTCATACCACTGGTATAAAAGTATTACTTGCACACATAGGTGGTGAGGGATTAAGTAAATTATCAGTCTCTGTCTTTATTCCCCTTGCTAAATTCTTATTCCTGTTACATCTGATCTTGCCGTGTTGACAACTCTAGGCTCCATATTACTAAAAGCGAGATTTTAGCAATCACATGGCTACAGTATAAGGTGGGGTTGGCTTCCTTTCCTTGTTTTTCATGGGTCCACCATGTATGATGGATATGGAAATGCAGTGAAGATTACTGATTATAAAGATACTACCTCTCAGGAATCCCTTGAACTGAAAATGCTTGGAGTTTAGGAGAGTAATCTAGGTAAATACAGCTTTTGTTACCTACCTTTGCCCTAAGCACCAACTACTGGGCCATGGTTTAGTGGGCATGGTGGTGTTGGGTTGACAGTTGGACTTGATGATCTCAGAGGTATTTTTCAACCTTAATGTTTCTATGATTATATGGTTCCATGATTGGGGAGGGCCAATGAGGAGAATTTTAGCCAGGTGGACCTATTCTCTGATTTGGTAGAGCTGCTCTTATTCCTTAAAAATATCTAATAACATTTAGTATCACGAGTCTCCTGTGGTAGGATAATGGTATCCATCACCGTAGGAAATGAGCTGAAGGGAAACTTCAGGATGCTTCATGTTAAATGCACACATGTAGAAGAGTTCCATGCACTGGTTATGTCCACGATTGCTGAATATCCCAAAATAAAAGGCCCAAATCCTCTAATCCAAAGTTTCTACATTACTGTGATAGAAACACATGTATGCTGGAGCTCTGATAGCTCATCAAAAAACCTTATTTGCATTCACATTTAATGAATGGCTTTTGCTTATTCAAAGAGAGCGTTTTTGCCATGTGAGGTCCAGCTCTTATTCAAATGCACTATAGCACACAACGCACTTGCACCCCAAAGCACTCAGAATATGAAATAAGACAGGCACAGACTGTAGAATTACAGAACAGGAAGATTATGTGACTAGCCCGCAAGTATGCCAGAAGTCTATAGCAGAGCCATGGACTAACCCCTGCTTTCTGGACCTACCTCTTGCCTCAGTCCATCACTTGCTTTGTTTTCATGTTTTTATCTGGCCCTTCTTTCCCTGAGGGCAGAGAAATTTCCCAAGTCACTGGATCATTTTGTCAAGGGAGATAGATAACTTTCCAGTTCCTCCTTCTCCCCACCCTTTTCCCCCCATTAGCCAATCCAATTATAGAAAATCAAATATCTTGCTAGAGCCAGCCAAATTCAATTACACAGGTACTTCTGGGTAAATTTTGGCAGTGAATAGTTTTTTAGTCTTACCCAGAATTTTCTTTTTAATAAAACGCTCCCAGTTAGTCAATACATCTTGTTATAGGATAAAACAAACAAGCAAACAAAAAACACCCATACATGCAAGCATAGATAAGGAGATACATATTCTTCAGACACTTATTTGGTATCAATTTTTCAGCTCTCTCCCAGGACCTCTATACAACTTTGGATTTGAACTGTTAAATCCTGTCCACATCTTTATGATGGGATGGCAGGATGGGAAGTCCCACCTTTCAAAATTGGGACTCAGCAGGTAAATACTAAAATTATATCTGCTCAAAACATGATCCCCTTTCACCTGGAAAAATATAACATTTAATGTACAAGTACATTTTAGAAATACTATATTTCATCTGAAAATTGAAATTTTTTATTAAAGAATGTCAGAACAACACCTAGTGGGAGTTGAAATGACTCATACTCTCATTTACCTATGTAGGTTCCACTCTGTATTTAGTTTGCATCTCTTGTCTCTGCTGCTTTAAAAGGAGCAGTTCATCACCAGACATAAAATCCATCTAGAGATCACTACCTACAGAGGAGAAAGCAGACCTCTGGCAATTGCCCACTAGCTCATGGGGGTACAGAGGAACAGACCTTTATTACAAAATTTAGGCTCTACTGTAAAAACTCTGGTGTGCAAAACCAAAGTAATATTTTCCCTAGTAGG
The DNA here is from genome assembly GCA_020745705.1 of Hemiprocne comata. Taxonomy (NCBI): domain Eukaryota; kingdom Metazoa; phylum Chordata; class Aves; order Apodiformes; family Apodidae; genus Hemiprocne; species Hemiprocne comata. The sequence continues at coordinate 28,538,873 of CM036616.1, read as the reverse complement.
CTGTTTATAAGGTTTATAGGTGGCCAATTGAATGGCTAGACAAGTTAAAAGACATACCACAATAAAAGAGTGAACCAACCAAAAATTTTGTTCCTCAAAGAACAGTATCTCATACAATTGCGTTAGAGACCGCTGCACCAATAATCAAATTTACATACACACTTCAGAGATTTTGGGAAATGTAAACAGGTAACACTGGTCAAACTAAAAAAACCTCCACTGTCTGACTGTTATGAGATGCTGCCTAAAAATGATTTGTTTTATCTTTAAACGTTTTTGTAGTTTCATGCAGAAAAATACTACCAGCAGCCTTTCTCCCTGAGCCCCGTCATTGTATTTTTGACCTTACACAATGCATCCAGTAAAATGAGACACTGGGCTGGCACTTGAAATGAGGCAAGGATGATATCTCTTCTTATTATCTTGGACAATACTTCTTCCTCCCAGTAAAATCTTCTATTATTTAAATGGTGTGTAAAGACAGTGGCCAAGCCAAGGAAAAACCATTTAAGATATCTAAAATATAGGATGCTGACCATGTCCCTTGGATCCTTTCCAAGCTGGTTTAGTTACCAGATTTGTTTCGTAAGGGAAATGGGTGCTAAATGTGAAAAGTGAAAACACATGTAAGGGCATTTTTCAGGCTTCTTTAATGGTTACATCCGGATAACACAAAATTGGTCATCTCTGATTTCCGTGACTGAAGTCATTCTTCTCCCTTTAAGGCTGGGCAGAACTGCCATGAGCTGTTTCATAGTTTTGTTAGTCCTGCACAAGCAGAAGCTGCAATTCAGTTTAAAAAACAAAAGCTCCCAATCTATGAAACAAAAATTTTGACAATTTAGCAGGAGGGGAACAGGGAGAATGGGATTAGACTTCTGTTGGGTTGCAAGAACACCTAGATTTACAACTGTAAGGACTTAAAAAAATAATAATTAAAAAAAAAAAAATCCCCAAGCTTCAGAGTGGGAAAAAAGTTTTCTTGCTTCCGTGCCTAAACCAGCTTCTAATTAATGGGGTTTAAGAAGACATTGTCCTTATGAGTATGTTATCCCCACAGCTGCCCACTGAAGGGTGCCCTGACTGTTTCAGAGGAGGAGATGGTATTGACTCCTGCCTGAGACAGGCTATTGAACCAAGACTGACTGTTGATCTGGTCCACTATGTCTGTCCTTTATTAATCTACTCTACTCTACTCTGCTCTGCTCTGCTCTGCTCTGCTCTGCTCTGCTCTGCTCTGCTCTGCTCTGCTCTACTCTACTCTTAAAGCATTTTTCTTGTGTGTCTCAAAAACTCCCAGGTATATACATAAAATCTTTTTTTTATAAACTCCTAAAACCCATTTGAAAGTGGCCTTTAGGTTTGAGACACCCTCTTACCTTATCAAACCAGCTATGAAATCTTCACCCTGAACAGGAATGTCATCTGTTACAGGCATGACATTCCCATTCAGAACAGCTAGCTGTCCAGTGTAGGGACCAGTTACAAACACATCACCTCCTACAGGGTGGGGACGAAAAGGGGTTGGTTTGTCCAGGAAAGTTGCAGCGTGACACACAAGCGTGTTTCAATGTTACAGCGTCAAGATGAGCTATCTGTGACGAGCTGTTTAAGGACACTGCAGACTGGAGATAAACGATCATTCCTCAGGCACAAGATACAGAGGAGAGTCTGTGACTTGTACCGCTGGGTATAAATCATGCCATGATTTTTTTTTTCTCCCACCAGTCAAACAGTCAGTGTTTTAAAGAAGACTTTGTCATATTTAATAGTGCCGTCAACCTTGCAGTTTTGCTGGCATGTTAATAAGAAATTCCCAAATCACACTATTAACCACTCTTCTCCCAGAGCTGAGCAAAGCCATTCAGTACAGAGTCTTACCCAAAGTGGGACAAAAACCTTCATGGTGCAAAAAAAATAAGCTAAAGTCACCCCCAGGGTAACTGCTAGAGATCTGGGAAGCTACTGCACTACCTACCTTGACAGCAGCAGTTCCAGGGGAGTGAATTTTAACCCTTGTAACCTTACACAGGTGTTGAGGCAAACACAGGCTGAAGTCCTTCTCAAAGTAAATAATTCATAATATATATTTCTCTCTATTTTTTTTTCCCTCTGGGTGCCATCACTCTGTGAAGATTCATGGAGTTGGCAGGAAATATCCTCTCAAAACAAAGAAAGAAAAGCCTTGAGGAACCTGATAGATAAAGCTGTACTTATTTTTCCTCACTCTGCTGAGAGGTTTACTCTGCAAGAAAAGGTATGGCAGGAATTCAGACAGACAAGTCCAGACTATTGCCAGACTCCTGCCAGAACAGCTAGCTGATCTGCATAGTCAGAATCTACTTCCCATTTTGTGAGAAATTACTGCCCTAACAGAAAGTTTAGCTTTAATATTTGCTTTAAGAAGCTATAGTAATGAGACGGTAGGTGGTTGCCCTGTGCATACATTCAGTTTCTATTGTGTTTGTGTATGCACTTTTGCTCTGTTCACCAGGCCACCTTGCAGTAGAGAAACAAGGAAAAATGAAAAATTCCCTCTCTGTCCAGATGGTCTAAAAAGCAACTCACAGCTGCTCGGAGTCAAAAGGATTGGGGCTGTTGTTTTTGCTAAACCATTCACTCTCAAACATAGATTCCTCTCCTTCAAACTCGTCTGCTCCAGCCTTTTGAAGCACGTTGTTTGATCTTCGATGAGGAAAAATAATTTTTTAAAGTGTCTGTTGAGAGATAAGGATGTTTGGGAGTCCCAAACACCTAAAAAACTGATTTCAACTTCCATGGGGTCCTCCCCGATGCCAGCTTTATTTTTTAGTCATCACGGTGTTGATCTGGTTAATTGTGCATTGAAAACAGCACCGTTTGCACCATTAACATTGGGCTCATCTGTTCTATCAACAGAGGAACATTGCTCAAATGGATGTAAAACGCCTTTCAGCTGAAACTTGCTATGTGAGAGCTGGTTCCAAAATAGATTTTCCTCTCCACAGTTTGAAGAATAAAGGGGAGAAAAAAAGAGAATTGTTTCCCCTTTGCGAAAACATGGAGCAACTTACAATATCAGTAATAAGTACATGAAAGGGAGAGAGTAAAATTTTGCTAGTGTTCAGATAATTCAATGAATGCTTGATCCAGCATTCACTGAAGTCAGCAGGATTCTTTCCATTCCCTCCCTTGTCCAATTGCAGCATCATTAGCCACATTACTTCTAACTGTTGGGCATCTACATCTAGTATTGCCCTTTCAATTGCAGCAAATAAAAACAGAAAACTAGAGAATCTAGCTTTCCACATCAACACCTGAGGAAGGAGACTGAGTGAAATTACCACCTCACTCACCCAATTACCTTCATGCCCAGATGCATAAGGTTTTGAGCACCCTTCCTTCAGTTTGGGAAGTATTACTGGCTGCACAGCATTTGCCAGGGGATGTTGTATATGGTAGACCTTCAGAGGCAAGATGCACAGCATGTTGCTCCTGGAGCTGTAATCTTTGCATTTCCTGTCTTTTTGCCACTTCACATTTGCAACATTAACATTTTGTTAACACATGGATTGGGTGTTTAATATGGGTATGCAGTTGTTTGCAAAACAGTTTGCAAAGCACTTTGGGATTCTTCTGGATGAAAGGTACTATATAAATGTCAGTCATTATTACTATCATCATTATCATTAATACCATTATAAGTTCACAAGGAGCCAGAGAGCTGCATAGGAATAACACCGGGGTAGATTTTTCAAAGCCACAATGAAGATTTGAGCTGTGTATGAGTGCTGTGAAAACACAGTTAGCATCAGTCCTAATGGATTACTCAGCATGGAGTCCTTTGGCCTTGTGCAAAGGAAGGGCAGTTTCAGAACTACAAATCCAGTCCTTCAACCAGTGTATTTAGGTTCTGCCAGATAATTTCATCATGCTCCTTTCCTACAATGAAGGATGATTCACATCAGGGCATGTGGTAGGGAATGCCAGGGAACATGATGGGAGGAAGATTTGTGGAAGTCCTGGAAGACTGCAGCTGGATCAGGATTTGCAGCAGGTTTTGACCCTCTTGCATGGCATGCATACTCCAGGATAGTACTGTAGATACTTTCTTCATAATTCTGTGCAATTCATCACAGGGCAAAACCTTTCCTCTGGGTAGGTGAGAAAAGGAAATCAAGGAGTCTCTGGCATTTTGAGAGATAGGGTGCATGTCAGAATAGACAATAATTAGTTAGCCTCTCAGAAATAGGTTGTATACGTTACCATTTTACATTACCAACCAAGCCTCCTGTTTCCACCACTGTTGTACAAGAGATTACTGCCCTCTCATCTGTCCCCAAAAAATTGCTTGTTTGGATCGACTTCAAATCAAATCTATTGCTGATGGCATTCCTGTTTAGGATTGTGGGTTTAGAGGGTGTGGGCTTTTGTTTGTTTCAACTTTTTTTTATACATATATTTATTGTTTTGCCAATGGATCATTTCATCAACAGTTAAGTCGAAGTGTTTTCTGAGAGCTCTGCAATGGAAGAATTTCTGCTGTGGAACCCTGCCCCAAGTTATGTATAGATTTATAGCCCTGAATTGTGAATACCTCTATGGATGGCACAGGTTTTGCTTTTAATATTGCCATTTCATGTCACAGTTTTTCCTTATCTGGGCAAAGTTAAAAGCCAAGGGATTGGCTTAAATCAGACACAACATTTTAAAACGTAATTATAATTTAATTGACTGAAGGCAGAAGTTATTGTTAGGAGGTTGCATGGCTGATGTGGAAATTACTATAAACCTTGCTTACCTACCTTTATTTCAGGATATGCATGGATCCAGGGCTCATTTTATGACATAGTGGTCTGTAATGATATACCAGAACTTATTCTGGTACATCAGAATCTGTTTCTGACAGCAGTAACAGAAGCAGCTACTGTCCTTGCCATATGTGTTAGTATTCAGGCACCTATTTCCAAACAAAACTAGCCCTCGATCTGGACTTTAAAACACCTAATTTTAGTCTAGGTTCTTAAGAAACAGCATTTATGCAATCAGCCTCTTTGTGTTCTAGTCCATCTGTTTCTCCTCCTTAGGAATTGTGGAACCACAGAAATTTGACTGATCTGTGGCATATTTATGGTCTACAGTTAGGTGCTAGATTTTTAAGTCAGTGAAGCTAAAGCAGCATGAAATTTGTCCCTTCTGAGAGACTTGGCTTGCTTCTTAGTTTAAAGGAGAGACAAATCATGCTATATTCTATGTGCTAATGAAAAGGCAGATGCTACCAAGATCCTGCTACTTTGGGAGCATCTCAGACAAGAGTCCTTATAGCCTCCTCTAAAGACAGACAGTTTGGGGTGAGTGGTGGCTATGGCATTAACCACATTGAAGTTAATCAGCACTACACTGAAGACATACACCCACTTCCTCAGTTTACCTGAAAATTCCCGCCCTTTTCACTAAATCAGGAAAGCTTAAGAGTCACATGAGTACCACACAGTCAAAAGAAAGGTAAAGAATAAGTTTTACTTTTGTTATTTTTTGTGATAATCAACCTGTCCATACGTTATTGTCTTATAATTGAGGTGAAAGACACTTAAGACTGAAATTCTCTTTTCTTTGTTTTATTTACAGTGCTGATTATAAAGAGGCTTTGGTTCACGTCTGGAGCTCTATATGTTCTTTTGATAAAAATAATTTAGATATTCTTTTTAACTAGACTCAATTAACTGTCTGTCCTTTAGTTTTCCAGTCTGTAAGATAGAGCTAATAAATATCTCCCACTTACAAAATTGCTACTCAAAATTAACATTTGTAACACTACTTTTCAAAAAGAAAAGCTATTTGCAAGTGCAAAGCAATTATTGAAGATGCATTTACAGATGAATGATGATAGGCAACTGTACATGAAAATCCAGCTGCAAATCCTAAACACAACTATGTAGCAATAGCATACTTCTTTAGTAAGCTTTGTGGATTAAGGGACCAAAAAGGATTTGGATTTGGAATAGATCAAGCCCCTCCAAAGTTCCTATTGGCCATGCATTTCTAATATAATCCCACTATCATCACTGTATTTTCATGTTCAGCTTGAAAAACGAAATTCATTTTACCATCTCTTCAAAGATTCCTGGACTGCAAACTTATTGATTACAATTCAGATGTTAATTGAGGGACTGAAGGATAAATGTGGGGCTTTCTGCAGTGGAATTCTTTTGCTGGGGAAGGGGTTGCAAAGGATGTTCTTGACAAATAGATGCCAATGTAATGCTGCTACATACACTATTCCTGCTCTCCCCTGCAGGGGCTTCCTTTTCCAGTCCCACAATGTGCTAGTTTCCAGAGGCTATGCCTCTGATGATCTCAAAGTTGACAGCATTCCAAACAGTCAGCAACCCTGTTTTAAACTGAGCTATAGTGATTGGTTGAAGAAGACAGCCTGAAGGCCTCCTTATCCAGGAAGCCACTTACACATAAGACATCTTCCCCACACCCTCATTTCTTCAGACCCACTCAATACCAGTTTCTACCATGACAGTGCCCTCAGGAAATCAAATAATTAATCATGGCTGAGAAAAATGCAAAGTTAATTGATGCTTGTTTTATTATTCAATGAAAACTGTAGTTTCCTATGATAGATTTGCAATAGTATTTCTCTTCCTGTGTCCTCTCTTTTGGCACTGCAAAGTCTTTGGGCCAGATAAAGTGATTCTCATATGTATTTGGTAAGTCTAGTCTAAATTAAAACATCCATTGGGAAAACAACAGCTTTCCCCCTAATACTTAATTATTTTTTTTTTCTTCACATCTTAAACATGTCTCATAGAAAACTAAGGTTGAATTAAATATTTTAAGACTTAGAAATCTGACTCACCATTAAAATAAACTGTTCTGTAATTTTAGACTTAGTTTGTCTAGTATGATATTTTGTGGTGTCATTACTTCCTAAAATAAAATATCTTCTGCCAACAGATTTTTTTCTTCTAATAGGTAATAATAAAAGGCAAAAGACTTTTCCTAACCTTCCTTTTTAGAAGCAACATATGTAGAATCCCTAAATCCGTTCCTGAAATAAGGGTTTCAAACCCTCAACTCTTCTAATTATTTTTTTAACTCTTCTAGATCCATTGCTTTTTATCAGTATTCAGTTTGGAAACTGGACAGTAGGAAAAAGCACTGTTTTGAAGTAACAACCTCAGCAAAGCCATCTGGATAAGCCAGATTTGTTGCTTTTTCCTTATTAAGCCTTCACTGCTGTAACTCACAATCCTCTTTATCCCAGGAATCCTAGGGGAAATGTGCCATGCTGGAAGTATGACTTGAACTCTTTGGGTGTGTGGCTGCTGGTATGTTCTGGATATGTAGTCTTGCTTTGTTTGTGTTATATATGTGAGATTGCACTTGGGGAAGGAAGGGAAGGTTAATGCAGGACCTTCAGTAGGAAAAGAACTTTTGAAGGAGCAGGACATACAGACAAGATGTTCCAAATGAAACAGGGACAAAAAAATTAATGAAAGATTATTTTGGACACACAGAACGGGAGAGAGAAGACTAAAATGTTGAGTTGTTGGCAATCCCTAAATCAAGGAGAGGGGCCTTGAAGTCAAGGGCAATGCCTTCCATTATATCAACACAATTAATGGCATCCCTATGTTCAATTATTTGCATTAACAGCAAAATTCATGCCGGCAGAGATCAATGCCGAGATTAGTGATGTCCAAATCAACATGCTTTTAAGCAAATTATTTCCACTGTCTGCGTCCCTCCCCTAGTTAGCAGTATGAATCTTTGGTGGTGTCTGCAGCTCCATCAGCAGATGCCTCTTAAGGGCTACTGCCTCTTAAATATAGTCATCCTAACTTTAGTAACAGTTGCACAATAAGCAGGAATATCAGGTCAATAGATCCACTCACTGTGTCTGTGGCCACTGTGTGGTCATCAGCAATGATGGCCAGAAGCAAAAAGTTCCTTTTGTATTAGTTATTAACATTACTATTATTACTGAGAATATTTTAGTTTCCTTTTTGTGCTTTCTCCTGTCACACAATCTGATCTCTTTATATCTTCTACCTAAATGCATCAAACTTAAATAAATAAATCACACAAAATCCCATGTGCCAACTCTATCATGTTGCAAAGGCAAAGCAATCAGGCCATTGTGATTATTAGTAGATCCTTAATATTGTCAGATGACAATGCGCTTCCCTCCAGCAGGAGGCCTGGGATCTTAAGGTCTTCAGGAACAACTTCAGGAAGTTACCTTTGGTGGGAAGCTGGTGAGAATAAAACTAAATCTCTCTGTCTTGAGTATTCTGAGAACTTCTTAAGGAAAATACCCTTGACAGCAGTGACTCTAAATGTTCTGCATACAGCCCCCAGTGAAAATTATTACTTAGTGCTGTGTAGCTGGCTGAGAATTGATGCACATTCAGCTATTCCAATATAGTCTTCTCTGCCTTTGGACCCTCTTATAGAACTTCGACATGCTCCAAATTTGCTTCTGCCCCAACAAGCATTCGGACTTGACAGACAGCAAGTACCTTTTGGCATTTCAAACATGTGCAATCACCAGCACTGATGCTTTCTACAGCTCTACGGAGATCACACCCAGATTACAGCTTCTGGCAACTCTGGGCTGGAAAGATGTTGGCAAGGGCTGATCAAAGTAATTTTGACAATGTTTTTCTACTAAAAAATCATGTTTGCAAAAAATGCATCATTTCTTAGAAATTAGTCATCTGGGAAGTCTCTTAGATTCAGGCTTGAATTTCTTTTGAAAATTAGTGACAGTGGAAGAGAGAAAAGTCTGGAATAGAAGGCTTTCAGGAAAGTATCCAAACAATTCCCTTTTTGCTAATCAAACAGCTATTCCCTAGCATTTCCTTCTCTCTTTGGTTTTTAATCATTACAATAAATCTGCATACTTTGGGAACCAAATTTTCAGTTTAACAGCAACCCTGAAGTTAGAAAATTAGGGAGGATTCTGTAAGAAATACTTTCTTAAATACCATTCTGTTGGAAGACATGAAAATGAACTAATCTGAAGTGCATATAATTTGCAAGATAGTTTTGCTGGGAATAATAGAATAATGTTTCCATGGGATAGCAAAGATAGCAAACAGATGTCCAGAGCCCTGTGCTTGCATGTGAATGAAGCAACAGTGATACCAGTGTGCTTTCTGATGGCTGGATAGGCATATATTACACAATATTACATCATGTGTAGTATTCTTAGGTATTAGGTAGTATTGGATAAGCTTTTCACAAAGAAATCTCTACTATAATTAAATAATGTGGCTTTGGCACATTGAGGAATTGTATGAACTACTTAGATTCTAACTTCTAGAGACCCCATCACCTCCCTTACAACACAGCAAACTTTTCCTCCCTACACATACGTTTCATTATTCCAAGAGATAGTGTCAGCTAAGCAGAGTGATTTCTTGCAACCTCTTTCTTTCCTGATAGCCCCCAGTCCTTGCTAGACTATTAAGAAAAAACAGAGGAAGGTGAAGAGAAAGTCTTTAGGTTCTGGTTTAATTCAGAGCACCTGCTGTCTTCCTGGGTGCCAGAATTGTATAGCCTTGTTGGGAGCCAGGATGTAATAGCCTTGTGTCTGATAAATAGCAGCACTAAACGTGCTACAGCAAAGGTTTTCTGTACTATAATAATTGTAGGTGCTGACTTGGTGCAATATATCTTTGCCAGTGTGTAGTGATAGAATAAATAACTGTTTTTAACTATAGGATCAGGACAAGCTAATGCAGTGGTTGAAGGAAAGTATCCAGCTAAATGTAGTCTGTCTTTGATGTGTCATTCTTCCAGCCCAGTCTTATCTGTGCTGGGAGATGAATGATGGACTTCAGCTGTGGTAGAATCCAGTGCTTCTCCTGTACCCCAATGGGGTAGGTTCCCACAGGGGTGCATTGCCAGGGCTGTATCTGCCCTTATGTCTGCTCAGCAAAGACAAGGAGGCAGAGAGGAGGCTGAGAAACCAAATGCTCCAGGAAGCTGTTGGGGGGTAAACAAATCAAGGTCACGAGTTCACAGTCTTTGCAATCTGGTCAGTCTTTGTTGGCCAGGAGAAAATTAATGTGAGTTCGGCCCAGATCCTGGCAGGATTTCCCCCCCACTGTAGAGTGCCAGAATGGCTGGTCACCACATTGACAGTCCTGCAGGGGACAGGATTGAGAGGGGTCTGGTATCTAAGCTAATGTCAGCCATTTTTTTCCTGCCCCCACCTTGGATATGTTTTCTTGCTCAGGTGGTTGTGGTATATTTCATACAGTCACTTTCTCCCCTACAATATTTTTTCTCTGGAAATAAACACAACCCTGGAGAAGAGGTCGCATTGACACCATGCTTCAAGGGATAGCCATCAGGAAAAAATCAAGCTTTGCAAAGTACTGTCAGGCAAAAGGCTCTCTTTTGGGGAGTCCTCTTGGGCTCTGGAATTTTGCATAACTCAATTTCTTATTAAAGTCTTAGGTACATTAACAGTAACTTGAGCAAGGGACCTTTAGGGCACAAGAAAGGATACATGGGGAGAGTCCTTGCTTCAACTTCACTGTTACTGCAGATAGGCAGAGTGAAAGGGGCCCAAGGAAGGTAAATTCTTTTGCTCCCAGCCACACCACAAACCAGGTGCTGACTCAGGATGAGTGCTCCCTCCCACCACTCCCAATGCTGTGTTGCATTGCTCTGCCCTGCTTTGCAGACTATTTTTCCTTCCCTCTGTTTTCTACAACTTTGTTGACTCTTGTTGCTTATACTGAGAGTACGCTTCTGCATAATTTATCTCTGTCCTAATGAGGAGATGAAGGCCTGGCTTCAGCTAATAGCATCAAAGTAGCTCCCCTGTAGTCTGAACACTGGAGCTTGTACACCAAATCTGCTCTGACTGTGTGGGAGCTCCTGCCAGCCTTTGAGGTATACACATTGGAGATGTGTCTGGGTGGTCAAGAGAGTATTCAGGAGGGAAGAGTCTTCAGTCAGCTGAGAGTTAATGGTTTGAATTTTAAGTTCTTTCTTCTGCTATGGTGAATGTCATACTCCTGTAAGTCTGCCTCTGGTGGCATTCAACAATCTTTATTCAGGACTATTAGACCTAGAGAGAAGAAGTCTACTTAAACAGCAGCTCTGGTAATCACTGTACGTGTCCTTTTCATAAACACAAGCAGTGTGTTTCAGGCAGTACAAGGAAACCAGTTCTTTGCTAGAACAGTAGTTTGTTTTAGTGACTTGTAAATGTGTTTCTCATGCATCAAGGAAAAAGAGGTAACAAAAAAATCTCACTGGGAAGTGGAGTTTTGGAACTTTCATAGGGAAAAAAAAACACAACAAACAAACAAAAAACCCAAAACAACAAAAACCAAAAATAGAAAAAAAAAAAACAACAAAACCCAGACAGAACAAAAAATGCAAAAACCAAAATGCAACCAAGTCCTTCCAACAGATTTCCTCCGTAAGGTATCAAAGCCTATGGATAATCCTAGGAACATCTTAAAAAATAGGAAATCACTCCATGTCAGACTTACACACTGTTGCTTTACCCAAGAAGTAAAACTTTTCATTAATTTGAACAAAAGAATGCAGGAATCACATGAATTTGCAGGTTATTTGAAATGTGGCAGTTGATTCTTAAGTGTGAAATCCGTCCTTACACACTGTCTGTGGGGCAAGGGATCTCAATGAGATATAGTTTCATGTTCATGGTGTGCACATCAGTCAAAAGTAAATTCAGCAGTATACTCATGGGGCTTTTTATGTAAAAACGCATGAACTATCCTGTGGAGTCAGATTAACGATTCACAAACTAGTGTCCTGTCTACCTGTGGGAAGAGTCATATACTCAGGGAAAAGGTATAAAAAAGAAAATATAGTCTTCCAGTGATGGCCTTGATTTGCAAAACACCTGTATTTCAGACAGTGCTGCCACACCTGGAAAGGGTTCTCCTCATCACACACAAAAATTAGGCATGTTGGCTAGGCTTGCACCACAGGCAGTGGAGAGAAAGTGACATCTCAAGGAGACAGGAGCTATCTGGCCCTAAGATATGTAACTTTTCCAGGCAAAAAACATCTCATACTTTAACTTAAACCTCTTCATAACTGTTTTCTGAGCAAAGTGCTTTACATATTAGAAGACTGATTTAATATCCTTACTCATTCTTCTCTTCTGCACTTTAAGCAAGCACAACTGTTTTGACTGTTTCTCATGGCTCATGTTTTCTCATCCTCTGACCCCCCCTCCTCTGAATTCACTGATCAATCCATGTATTCCTCCAAGTACTGTGCCCAAACCTCAGCTCAGCTGAGGCTTTTTCTGTGCAAAAGGACTGTAAAAATAATTGTCCTTTTTTTTTCTCCCACAGTCAAGTTCTAGCCACTTCAGTTAAGAGGCACAGTCAACAGCATTCATGCACTGCCTATCAGAGCCACTACAGGATATTAAATATTTCATTGTTTGTTGTTGTTGTTTTTCTTATCACACTGTATGATTACAGCATGTTCCATAGACTAAAAGAGCTTGCTTTAGATAATTAAGACTGGTTAATGCAAGATAGAAAAGCTCTTGGATTTTTCCAGTGTTTTTTTCTGGCCTTAGATTTTTTAAATCTTGTAATGTATTTGCTTTCCTTTCTAACCCATACATATGTCTCCAGGTATATGATGCATGCTACCTGTATACTTATCTTTATAGCAATCATTACAGATGTTTATGTGATTGTATTTACACAAAAAAATCCATGTGCCTGGGTGTACAAAAAGCATCTGTAGAGATATAACACTTGGATGCATCCAAGTGTTTTCCACTCCTAGGATGAGGAGCTGGGTCTTGGCTAGGCTGCTTCTGTCACAGGAGGGAAGGAGTGGGCCTCGGAGACACAGAACTGAAAATCTGTTATTTCTTTTTACCTTTACAGTCAGCAGACAGAAAATGGTGGGTGTAGAATGAGTGAGACATCTCTGCAACACACCAAACACCTCCCCAGATGAGAGCAGGCCAGCTGAGGGGTAGATCCGTTTTAGTGCTCTGGGCAAGGAGTATGGTCCTCTGGGCAAGCGACCAGGCTTATGGCTAGAGCCATTCCTGCATATACCTGTGAGTGTCTAGACGTTAGTTTCATCACACCATACCAGTGAGAACAATCCTCCATAACAAACATGTGCAGGAGAGCAGCAGTCCCAAAAGCAGCTTAAGTAGCAGGAAAATGGGCAGAGCCTGCTGCATATCAGCCATATGCTGAAAGCATCTCTAGCCCATGTGGAGATCCATGAATCCCTGGGCTTCACTTACATCCATGCCCTCTGTTCATATTAATAAGTTCAGTGGCTTAGGTCTAGTTCTCCCTCTTCTGTTCTCCTTTCCAAGGCTAGATAACTGCAGGTGTTCTGAATTCACAGATTTCCGTTTATTAATGAGCTTGAAAGAAAACATTGAAAACCAAAAGCTGTTTCTGGCTCTCAATGGTCTCTCTGGTTACTTGTTTTTTCTTTTCTCCCCATCACCACTCCACCCAGCTACTCCCCCTCTCCTCACCCCTCTGTTGGTAGTAAACATAGAGATAAAAAAATACACTAGAAATCAGCAACTGGGCACTTTTTATTTGAATTTCACGTGCTGACAAGGTTCTGTGCTAGCCAGAAATAGCAACAAAAACAACAACAAAAAAAAAAAAAAGAAAAAATGTTTAATGCAAATCACTTGCCACTGATTCTTTTCCAAAGCAGTAGCATTTACTCTATAGTTTAGTGCAGCTGGCTGCTGGTCCCCTGTGGAGATCTCTGACTAAGGTATCATTTATAAACACTTTGGCTGATCCATCACATACATTTTTGGCAGATCTTTTCCTTCATTTCTTCTTTACTAAAAAATTATGACAGATGAGCCTCAGATACAGAGATCTGCTGCTGGTAATCATCTCCTAGATGATTATTTGAAGCCTGGACCACCTGTAGATGTCCTATTCATCCTTTGGCTGCCTGTCCTGAGCTCAGACAACCTGTGGCAGTCCAATCTATAAACTGAGCTCCCCCTCTGAGCTTCTGCAATATATTTAAAATCCAGGGTCTGCTGGAATCTGTGGTAAAGCTCTGGCAACACTCGATGACCAGTGTCAAACTCCACTCATCCACAGGATGATTGTCAAATTATCCAGGTCCACTTTATGTGATTTGTTCATCCATTCATCTTTTCTTCTCAGGTACTTTATTACCATCAAATTTGAAATACTGTATTTTTAAGTGAGGTCAATATTACGTTTCCTTACAGTTGATTCATAAAAAGGGACCCCTAGGTTTCAATTCAGTCCTTTGACAATGTAACTCCTTCTAAAGAGGTGCCAGTATTTTTTCAGATGACTGCAGAGGGATACAACTAACTTAGATGCCTTGCTTAATGAAAACTGGGATTAAACTCAAACACAAAGCTGTGTCCAGCACTCTCAATTTCCTCTCCAGCTACCCATTGCTGTACTGTCTCTACCTATCTCTTCATAGTTCTAAGGTGGGAAAACTGCTTTTCTGAAGGAACATGTGTTGCTGACTTAGGAGCTGGTGCTCCCATTAAAGGAGCTTTTCTTGTTCTGAATTCACTTTCAAGCTTGTGGGTTCTCCGTGGGTCTCAGCCACAAACTGGTTTGGTTTTTTTTAGGCTCTTAATCATGCTTACAACTGTTTTGATACCACTCTGGTTCACATTTTATATTTGAGGAACTGTCAGTCAACTTTAAATAGTTTATCATGGCTTTAAGAGAGAAGTCGAGTTTTGCAGTTAGGTCTCTGAGTGGAGTTTCAAGAAATCCAGCTCCAATTCCTGCCTTTTCCACAAACAAGATCACAGTTATGACCTTCAGGAAGCCATCTTATCTCAGTGGTTGAGTTCCTGCAACTTTCCATTCTTTCCTATCCATCATATGTGCTTACATGATAAAGTCTTTAGGCAACTTAAGCTTCCTGGTAGCACTAAAATACAAATAATAAACTATAATAAGCTCATCTATGTTCTCCAATATTGCATTTAAACAAAAAAGTCAATGTTTCTTCAGCTGTTTTTCAACTGCTGTTATCTTAGTCACTTAAACATGAAAAGAGAGATCTTACTGAGTTGGATTTAACACACACAACTTTTAGATGTCTGAAAGTCAGGTGCTAAGGCTAATCTGGTCATCTACAATGTTTCTATAGTCAATGGAGAAAGAGAACCATTGTAAAAGAGAGTCTGTCTTCTATATCCTTGAGCTATGCCTAAAAACAAAATAAATGTCTCTTTGGAGGTGTGCGTTTCTCTTGATTTGATCATGGAAGGAGCTGGAATGATTAGGTCAAACTGTATACTATACTGTTGAAATTAGGATTGATTAAGATAAAATTAATCATATGCTAAGTGTATATATATATATTTAGTGGGTATACTGTGTGTACTTTTTCCTTTTTATCCAACGCCCTGGATAAGCATGATATTCCTGCTTTTTTGCTGATTCAGTAAGATGTATTTTTCGTATTGATCATCTTATGTTTCCCATACATGCACAAGGCAGCATAGTTTGAAGTATCATTTTTAAATTAGACTCTCTGAACACGTGTTGTCATAATAGACCCTAAGATACAAAATGCAGTAGTAAAGATGCCATATAAGGATGGAACTGTCTGTGATTGTGCAAACATGAAGCACTTCTTCTCATGCTTCTCATACATTTCAGGTGTGGTGATAGCCCAAAATTTCTTTGTTCTAACTTTGTTATTAAATGAAATTGGCAGACTTGTACATCTCTGTTTCCCCCTCAAAGACATTTTTGTTGATGTGTTTGGAACTTGAAGATTATATTGATCTTTCTGAAGGTTGAGAAATTAGCACTGCTGTACCAAAGTCAATCTAAGGATATCTGCTATTTTTGCTTCATTTTGCACATCATGTGCTGATTCTTGAAGATGTAGTCTATGAAATATAGTGATATGATCATGCAAAGATTGCAGAATACATTTTAGACAAAGATTCAATACCAAGAAGCTTGAATCACTTTCCATGATAGAAGGGAAGTAAATTAATTTTTCCTTTTTTTATTTAAAATAATTATATTCTAAAGGTGGCTGCATATATATATACACATGCATAGCATTTTATATACAGTTCTTCAAGGAAGTCAGGAAGAACGAGAACCATATTGTTCAAAACCAACTGACATTAAAGAGAAGCTATCTTACTTGAAACCTACTTGCCTCAATGAGAATGAACCCAGACTTGCCAGTTTAACATTTTACTGTTCTGTTTTCTTTCTCTTCTTCTTGCATGTATTCTTTCTGTCTCATATTATAATTAAAAACAGTACAGTCTTACAAGATTTACAATGACAGGGTTTTTTTTCTTCTTCTGATAACTTACTGGCCAGCTATAAACTCATGATAAATTTGAGACATAAAATGTGCCAAAGACTACAAACCCAGTGGATCACCACATGGGACGAATAAAAAAGCAGAACTGCTATTTATCTGCCCTTGGAAATAATTAGTAACTGCAGCTCATGGCTCCCTTGTCCTCTGAATTCTCAGGCACAATTAGAAGCCAATTACATTTCAGGGTGTCTACTTATTTCTCACTTATTATTTGTTTCTTTCTGTAAAAAGATTCTCTGTTCTCCAAACAGTAGATGAAAGTGATTCAGGTGTTACCTGGATCCTCCCAAATTCCATGAAGGAGATTAGCTGCATACGTGTACAACATACAGACCTGTGCCCTGCCCAGATGCAGAGAAAACATGCATCTTTACCAGCTTATCTTGAGTTGATCCTGCCTTGCAGTGGGGGAAACTGACCTTTGGAGCTCCCTTCCAGCCCTGCTCTGACTTCCTTCAGGGAAAAGGAAGCTATCCAAAGCAATTTAGGGTGGGGTCTCTGGAGAATGTGGTATACTTTCTGCAAAGGGCAAAGCAAAGAAGAACTCATTCTGCTAAAGTTATTCAATGCTATCCCCTGCCAACATTTACTTAATTATCTTTCTGTTCTATAATGGCAATTGAGTTATGGCTTTTTCCTGGAACTTCTATATCCTTCCCTATTGAGTGTGTTTGTGTGTGTGTGTTTTAAGGAAGGATAAATTGAGTCCAATTAAGTTCTGCTTTGCTCATGGCAGAATTTATGATGGCCTTGCTGCTATAAGAAACCATGAGGCAGGACAAGACAGTACTGCTGCAATATTCTAGCTGTTAAATATGCATCATAAACTGAAGGCTTGTCTCCCCATACTCTTCAAAAATCTGTTTCAGGGATATTGTTGCCACTTTTTAGGATCCTATGCACTCGCTCAGCTTTTCCAGATTACTTTAGTGCTTGGTGGACTGCATTCCCCCAGACCTGAGGTGCAACCCCTTTCCCTCACTGCACAGATGCTTTGATGGCCATGTTAGAAGGCAGGATGATCCCCTGCACAGCATGTATACTTGGTGAGCTGAAGGGGTAATTTACTCTGCCACTCCCTTTCTCATGTGTTACTTTGGAAGAGACAGCTAGATGTCTCTTTTAGCTCTGTAAAGAGGAAGTTACCTAGTCTAAGCTACTATTCTTAGCTCTCTCTATAGACAATAAGGAGAGACAGACACTTTTGTAAGACAGTGGATGCCACTTATTGCAGTACAGAGTGATTCACTGCATGGGGCACCTGTCTCCTTGTTGATGATGCAATAAGTGGAGATGCCTGGAATTAACCTGATGTCCAACTTCAGACGGTTAAATTTAAGTGAGATGAGTTTATACCTCTGCTTCAGTTGTGGCAAATTAGAGTAAACTGACTCCAGAGGTGTTTCAAGGATAGGTACACTCAAAGTTGTTGCTCAGTCGGTACTTCAATGAGGTCATAGTAGTTGCAGAGGAATCATACGTTTTCCTCCCACCTAGATCTTTTCCCAAGGCCTCCTAGTTAGCAGTAAATGTTGCCACAAAGTCAGTTTATTCCTTATTTTCACAGCTTACATTGATACAATTACTCACTGCTCCTTCATCAAGCCCAGAAGGCCAGCAGCAATCAGCTGAATGTAGGAGTGACAGCATAAAAAGAATAAAAATGATAGGCTCTTTCCTTACAATAGACTTTTTGTCCTTAGAACACATAAGCACTTCAAGTTTCAAGATTTATAGCACTCTCCCTCTGCTAATTTTTGTAATTTTTGCTATATTATTGTAACATCTCTCTGCAGCATGAGGAGAGTCCAGGTTGGGATCAAGGTCTGCTGTGCTGCCCTCTACCAGAACAGAATACAGTCACAGTAACATGATGCAAGTAGAAAGATTAAAAGTGATGAAATATTTTGCCAGTGATGGATCATGTGATCAGGAAAGAACCTGCTGTTTAAAGAAACACTTGACAACTTTCCCTCCAACTCCATAGCAATGAATAGTACCCGCCTCCCAAACCAGAAGAGACAGGATAGACTATGACTGAGTGGAGGCCCAAGGTGCCAAGGTGCCTTTGCATTAATCCTCATGTCCTAGGGTTATTTGACTTTAGTTTTATTTAGCATCAAGTTTGAGTTCTATAAGAAGAAAAGAAAAAAAAATGAAAGGAAAAAGAAAGGAAAGAAAAAAAAAAGGAGCTGATGAATTTTCCTATTCCTATGGAATGAAATTCCAGCACTTGTTGAGTTGCATCTTCATCATTGCCTTCGGGGTATTTGATTTCATGAATCATGAATATGATTAAATTATTCTGCTCTCAGTATTTCTTTAATATTACTTTATAAAATATACTCCTAGTGACTTCAGTAGTGAGAGCACTTGCTGTACTTTCTTTAAAGCTTGCATGGTCCCTCCTGGGGCTGGGGCGAAGAGCCCTTATTAAAGAGTTCAGTGATAAAAGCTTCTTCCTCTAGGAGAATTATTTTGAAACAACTGAAACCCACACATACGTTTTCATAATGATTACAGAAGCAGCCATACTAATGCCTTGCAGCATAAGATATGGCCATCTCTGATTTCATTGGCAGAAAATCTCTATCTGCAGAAATAACAGAATATTGTCATCTGGTTAGAGATACTCTCTGATGTGAGCTGATAAGTCCATTTCCCCCCACAGTGGTGAATATCTGAAATTTGCTGTGTGGTGAAATGTTGTATTTTTATATAAAGGGAGTTTCTGAGGCCCTGACCTTAGGTAGGTTAAAGCACTGTGTAAACATTCAGGGAGGGACTGCCCTTGTGGCAAGGACTGTGTAGCGGAAAAAAATCAAAGAAGACAGAAAAAAAGCAGAGAGAAGGTTAAGCAAGGCCATGCCAAAGGTGAGGGACAGAGCTGAAGAGGGAAAAAAAACCCTGATCTCTACAGTTCTTGCCCAGTACTACTCCACTGTCACTCATCAAGGGTCCTGTTTTCATAGAAAATTGGCTGCGCTGCTGTTGTATTGTGCCCCTTGATCTGCTATCAGCTCTGGCCCATGGGGGCTTAAGACACTGGGCTTTCAAAATCACGGAAGAGTTTTAGGAGCATAAATCCCAAAGCAAGTCTTTGAAGATGAAACTGAAGAACCTATCCTTTTTTTTTTCTGTGCATTACCCATGGAGCAGGCAAAGAATGAGCAAAGGTACTACACACCAGGCCAATGTACTGAAAGGAGTATGCAGACAGTAGGCAAAAGTCAAAGGGACGGACTCTAAGGCTTCTGATCAGCTTCTTTCCTCCTTAGTCTGCTCACATGTTCTTAGAAATTTCTGTTCATTGTATCACTTTGATGTGTGCAGGGTGATGTGCAAGGAAACTTGACATTGTCCTCTACCTGGGTCCTAGTTGTGAAATTGTCCACATTGTTGCAACTGATGAATACTCGTTGTTATAAAATGTCTGCAAATAATATTGTTTTCAGAGACTAACACATAATGTATATAAATGTATATAATAATTGTTAGGAGCAACTCAGCCATCTACTGCTGGTTTGCAAGATAAATGACATTAATCAACAGGATGCCTACAGAACTTTTGATGAATCATTTGTTATGATAATTGAGCCACTTAAAGTAAACTGTCAATGAGTAGAGATTTTTGACAGCTGAGATGAGACGTGGGGCTAATTAGTCAGCTGCCACAAAACCCTCTGCCCTGTTTTAATAATGTAATATTTAAGAGAGAAGATAATGTTAATCATCTGACCAGACCTCTCTCCCAGAGGATATGACAGCAAAAGGCATAGCCCATCATGAAAATCAAGTTTCTCTAGGAAGAAAGCAAAACAGATGACTGCCTGAGTAGAGATGACAACCTCTGCAAGACAGTTGATGTGTCTCATAGGTTACAGTGAACTTTTTAATTAATACACAAAAGCCCAACTTTTTCTCTAAATTACCTGTGTCCTTTTAGATCAATCCCCTTGTTTTCACTCAGACTATTTTGCATTCACCCTAGCAGGAATGAGATCATTTGGTCTGACTGTAAGACTTAGTCCTAACCTGCAAATCAAATGGATTGATCGGATACACATGCTGAGTGCCTAGAAGGCTCAAACAGTATTTTGGCAAGCCCTTTGGAGCTGGGCTGTAGAAGAGGTAAACAGTATGAAGTTATGACTGAGATCACAGGACATAAAATTCAGGATGTTACATCTCTCTTTATGTAATACTTTCAAGAGGTTGTAATTGCTTCTATTGTTTCATGGTGTTGCCACTTTCACTCTTGAAATTGCGCCAGCCAAGGGGAGTGATCTTGATCTTGGGATTGTCCAACACAGCAACATAAGACTTTTGGAGTAGAAGCCTTTTAGTCTTAAAGCATACCAGCATACCAGTAAGTCTAACAGAATTAGAAATACTTCAAAATAAATTACTGTTCCTCCTATACTCAGCTGCTATACAGTGTAGGTGAGTAATCTAGATTCCACTGATGGTATGTCAAAACTCATGTTGTCTTAAGTGACAGGACTGGGACTTACAGCTGCTAGTGCATTCCACCTCAAGGTAGTTGCAGTTTTGTAGCAGGTGAACAACAACTCCAGTACTATACCAAATGTCTGTAGCGATCACCAGTTACCAACTTCCCTCTGAAGTACTCCTTTTCATGCTTGCTGAAAACTTCCTCAAAAAAATTTCCCTTTTATAGCACATTTCCATTCTTAATGTCAGCCAGAAAGATTGTGTGCAATGAAACCTGCCTCATTTGCTCAGTACAAGCTCTGGAAGGAAAAGAAAGTGTATAAACCAACCACTCTTAAATGCTGCCATCCAACTTTTGCTTAACACAATAGGGTGAAATGAAGGCAGATCCTGGAATATGGTGACAAAAAGCATTTCATTGCTATTGGTGCTAATTTGTATCAAAAGCAAGTGAGAGCCAGAAACTTATTTTCTGGTTTTTTTTTTTTTTTTTTTCCTTTTTTCTTTTTTTTTTTTTTTTTTTCTGGATCTTACTAGGCTTCACAAAGTTCATTTGGAAGAAAATTGATTTTTGTAGTTTTAAATTTTCAAGCTTTTAAAGGTAACAGTGAGGTACAGATACCTGAAGTTAATACTTATAAATAACCTAGGGAAAAATGTTCAAAGGAGCCTTTCAAAGTGCTAAGAAACAAGAAAGGTATCAGCTAATGTATCACTTAC
Organism: Hemiprocne comata; assembly: GCA_020745705.1. Classification (NCBI taxonomy): domain Eukaryota; kingdom Metazoa; phylum Chordata; class Aves; order Apodiformes; family Apodidae; genus Hemiprocne; species Hemiprocne comata. Next base: position 28,517,330 of record CM036616.1, on the reverse strand, counting down.
AAATGTCAGCACTACTGGTCTCTCTGTCTTTTTCTTAGACTATGTGTGTATATGCATCTACGTCTCTATCATGATAATGCCTATATTTTCACATGCCCTAACAACATTAAAAAGTTAATAGATTTATTTCCTTGGGTTGACTTTTACCTTTCTTTTTTTCTGTCACTCTGAAGTCCCCCTTTGATACATTCCCACACAAAGTCATGCACATGCATGTAACTCAGTAGACTGATTAAAAACTGTATGGTTACCTGAGTTTCCAGGAGAACTAGAAAAAAACATTTTTAGCATTTTAACATGGAAGTCTGTGAAATGGCTGTCACAAATGTCACAAGCTAGGAGCTAGTATTGTCACAAGCTCAAAGTGATGAGATGTTTTTTGCTGCTGCTTGTAGGAGGAGCTAGGGTGACACAGACTTACCCATGAGGGAAAGCCAAGAATGGTAAGGACAGAAGTAGGAACAGGCTTTCCTTTTGGTAAAAGAGGCTGTCTCAGCAAGCCTAGATCTGGCTTCTTCCACACAAAGCAGCAAAGGGAAGTCTCCATCTGCCAGCTAGCTCAAGGGAAATGAGTTTTCTTGCTGGGGCTGGGCTGAGAAACTCCTTTGTATGACTTGGTAAACACTACTAATAATTGAACTTGGGGAGGGATTCTGAAAGACTGAACTAACCTGGTCCCATCAAATTCCTTTTGTCAACCATAGAGAAAGCTCAGCTCTCTTCAAGGCAATTCAGCTTAAGCGAGCATGAAGCATAAGTGCCATCACCCAAACCTCCAGACCTGTTTAATCCAACAGATCTGAAATAGATCAAAGAACTCCCAGCTCTTTCCTTTCTCTCTGTTTTCTGGTGTCCTGACACTTAGTGCCTTGTCCTGTCTGGAGCAGCATCTGAATTGGAGTGAGTTATGTCCTGTAAATTGAAGGGATAGTGAGGGCTGGGAAAGGTGAAGTGGACATGGCAAGTCTTTAAATTGAGATAACTAACTGAACGATCTGTGAGGCAAAGGAAAACAAAAGAAGTGATAGCTTCAGAAGCACCAAAGTCTCTGCCTCAAGTTGTAAGCAGCTAGCAAGCTTATTTTATTTCTGTGTCCAAGCTAAAGAGATGAGAAACATCAATTGAGGGGGCTTAAGCAGATGCTCAGTTGCAGGCTCAAAATCTGTCCTGGATCTAGATGATTTGTCAAGTGTGTCCTGTTCTGGGGCTCGCTCAGAACTCAGACATGGGTTTCAATTGGTTAGGACAGGTTTCTTGCTCAGAATCCAGCTGATTTCTCCAGGACCTTTCAAATCCAATTTTATGTGATTCTGTGCAGAAGATTTTTCTCAGTCAGTGGTCAGTGACTCTTGTATGTTCCCCTTTTAATCAACAGACAATACAAATCTTTCAAGGCCTCCTCTGGTCATTTGTCTCTAGTTTTAGGAACATATATTTCTAGCTTTTGACATCTGCATTGTGCTTTTCTAAAGCTAGCTATTGGAAGAACAAAGACAAAATAAGTCTGTTTTAAACTCTCCTAAAGATGTCCTTTCTTTATGCTAGAGCAACTTCATGCAATATTGGCTCCTGAGCAATTTTGTTGTTTTAAAGAATGACCTAATTCCACACTTTTTCTTTTCCATCTAAAGAAAAAATGAAAAACACCACAGACATTTTGTGCAGACTTTTGATTCTGAAACCTACTATTTTCCGTTAAAACAAAGACCATTTTAGATGATCCTTTTTCAGAACTGCAAACCCTAATTTCCATCTACGATTTCAATTTTCTTGCTTTTCCACTGATGCTGAGCAACTTTGAAAGTGACTTCTGAATTAAGAGTTCTGGGGGATAGGAAACTCAGAGCAGACAGCAGAGGTGCTCATGTGTGGCGTAGGAAATGAGGTTACCTTCAGCAAGTGCAAGGATTTTAAATCCAGAGGTTGGCATCTGTATGTTTTAGGAAGATTGTGCCTAAGAAAATTACCATAGAAACTTCAAATACATCTTTAACTGGACTCCAGACTGATAATGCATGCATCAGAAGTGAGTGTATGTCTTGAATTCTGGGTCGAGTTTAAATCTAAACTCACAGTTTGCCACTATCCTGAATCTCTATAATGGCCTAAACTTTCCCAATTTTGGTAGGGAAAAAAAAAAAAAAAAAGGTGTGAAGAAAATATCCAACTTTACAGCCTTGGCCTATTTCTAATCCTATTCTGATTGCTAGTTACTGGGCTTCCTTCCAAACATACTGTTTACTTTAGGGCTGATTTTTCTCCATCCAGATTAAAATTCCAGTGAGTTTCTTTCATTCCTTTAGACTGTAACCCCAAATGGGCCATGGTATTTTATTCAGAATATAGTAGCTGGATAATGATGCTCTCAGCAACCCACAGAAACCCAGCAGTTTGTATATGAGGAACTCATACGCACACAGAAACTCACAGGAGCTCATGCATAAGGTTCTGCACATTGCCTGATATACACACATGCAGATAAATATGCTCCATGAACGTGCCCATGGCTACTTCTATGCTATGCACATATGGACTAAACAATTACACTCACCTGTGAGCTGGTCACAAGGCAACAGAAATGCCAGCTGCCTTTGAAGTTTCCTGAAGAGCAGGAAAACGAGTCAACAGTGCTGGCCAACATCACATCATTAATCATCTATTAGCCGAGGTTGTGTGCTCCTGTCACCTGTCACTTTGTAATGCATGCAAATCACTCCAAGAGTAACATTTTCAGTCTGACATTTTCAGAGTCAGACCTGGGATCAACCTGCTCTTTGTATTCAAGATGAAAAGGAAGTAAAGAAACAAGTAGTGAGGTTGTTGGAATAAGAGAGGGAAAACTTAAGATATAAAAAAAAGTAATGAAAAACTGGTCAGGAGAATTTAATTTTAAAAATAAAGTTAAAATTGTGAGGTTTTTCCTACGACCAGGAAATATTCAGTTTAATATATCTCAGGTCTATAGCTCTTAAAGTGAGGAACCATAGAGATTACACTATTTTCCTGCTGAACTCTGTAGAAAGGGAGCATACTCTCTATAATTTTTTTATGATTCTTTGGAATTTACAAATTAGAAATCCCATCTACTTTTAGAAAGCTGCATCTGGACTGTTTACTGAATTTCCCATTATGGTCAGTGGATGAAAATAAGATATTTATATATTATTTTTAATACAATCCTCTGATCTCTGGTTTAGATATGTACCTTAGGAGAATATGAAATGCTGAAGTGCATAGAAGTGTCTAATTCTCTCTTTCAATTAACAAGGGAGTAGAGGGTGACTAGCTCAGATGTGCATGGCAAGGTTTTTGTAGCCAGGGTGCTAAAGGAATGGATTCTGTGAGAAGCTGACAGAAGCTTCCCCCATGTCCAACAGAGACAATGCCAGATGGCTCCAAGATGCATCCTGCCACTGGCCAAGGTTGAGCCTGTCAGCAATGATGGTAGCACCTCTGTGATGTATATTTTTAAAGAAGGAATAAAAAAGCTGCACAATTGCAGCCAGAGAGAGGAATGAGAAAATGTGAGATAAACAACCCTGCAGACACTATGGTCAGTGAAGAAGGAGGTGAGGAGTTGCTCCAGGCACTGGAGCAGAGATTTCTTTTCAGCCTGTGGTGAAGCCCTTAGTGAGGCAGGCTGTTCCCCTGCAAGCCATGAATGTTAATAGTGGAGCACATATCCACCTGCAGCCCATGGAGGACCCCACACTGGAACAGATGGATGCCTGAAAGATGCTGTGACCCAGTGGGAACCCACTCTAGAGCAGACTCCCATCAGGACCTGTGGTCCCATGGAAAGAGAGGCCCATAGTGGTGCAGGTTTGCTGGCAGGACTTGTGAACCTATGGGAGACACACACTGAAGCAGTGTGTTCTTGATGAACTGCAGCCTGTGGAAGAGATCCACACTGAAAAATTTCATTAAGATCTGCAGCTGTGGGAAGGCCTCGGGTTGCAGAAGGTCAAGAACAGGCTATCATCCGAGGGATGCCATGCTGGAGGAGGGAAAGAGTGTGAGGATACCTCCCTCTAAGGAGCAAGGAGTGGCAGAAACAACTGGTGATAAACTGATCACAGTCCCCATTCCGCATCCCCCTCAACCATTCAGAGGGAGAAGGTCAAGAAATTGGGAGTGAAGTTAACCCTGGGAAGAAGGAAGGGGAGAGGGGAAGTGTTTTTAAGATTTGTTTTTTTTTGTTTCTCATTCTCTTACTCTGATTTGATTGGTAATAAATTAAATTAGTTTCCCCCAAAATGAGTCTGTTTTGCACATAACAGTAACTGGCGAGTGATCTCACTGTCCTTATCTTGACCCCTGATCCTTTGTTTTATTTTCTCCCCCCGGCCCTGCTGAGGAGGTGAGTGACAGAGTGGCTTGGAGGGCACCTGGTGTCCAGCTAAGGTTAACCCACCACAGTAGGTATCTATGTTTAGTGAGCTGAATCTCACCCCTACTAATTTTTAACTCTGTTTGAATTCTGATAATTGAGAAGAGACAGAAAGTGTGATAGCAAACTAATCTCCTCTATTATTTTTGTCATGACTACTGAAAGAGTAGGCTAATATAAACTCCTCATGGCCTAGATCTGTCCAGCCTAAAAATGCAAGATTAAGTCTTTACTATCTTTAATATGCATTGTGTTCATTAACCAGGCACCTTTTCAGTAAGTATTGCATGACCAGCTACCAGAGGAAGACCCACTCTTCTACTTACAAGCTTTCCATGCCATACTGAAGGCTCAGCTTAAATTCTATTTGAGTACGTTATATCTGACCAAATGTCCATACTGCAGCAATCTCCATATGAGCTGGTCTGCAAAAGCCTGTGAAGAGAAAAAGATTACTTTAGGGTTAAATGTATCTCACCGTTACATAAATATTTAGAATAAATCAACTGGAGATATCTAGTAGTTCAGGTGGAGATGTTCACAATTATATCTCTTCAGATAGGTATAAGGTTCCCATCCTTCATCCTTCCTATTCAATATCTTTATTGACGACCTGGATGTCCACCCTCAGTAAATTCACAGATGACAAGCTGGGGAGGAGTGTTGATCTGCCAGAGGGTAGGAAGAAGCTGCAGGAGGACCTGGACAGGCTGGATCATTGCGCTGGGCCAATGGCATGAAATTCAACAAGACCAAGTGCAGGGTCCTGCACTTTGGCCACAATAACCCCAGGCAGCGCTACAGGCTGGGGGAAGAGTGGCTGGAGAGCAGCCTGGCAGAGAGGGACCTGGGAGTGCTGGTGGACAGCTGGTTGAACATGAGCCAGCAGTGTGCCCAGGTGGCCCGGAAGGCCAATGGCATCCTGGCTTGTATCAGGAATAGTGTGGCCAGCAGGAGTAGGGATGTAATTCTCCCCCTGTACACAGCACTGGTGAGGCCTCACCTTGAGTACTGTGTCCAGTTCTGGGCCCCTCACTTCAAGAAGGACGTTGAGGTGCTGGAGTGGGTCCAGAGGAGAGCAACAAGGCTGGTGAAGGGACTAGAGGGAAAGTCTTATAGGGAGAGGCTGAAGGTGCTGGGGTTGTTTAGCCTGGAGAAGAGGAGACTCAGGGGGGACCTTAGCACTTCAACTACCTGAAGGGAGGTTGTAGTCAGGTGGGGGCTGGGCTCTTTTTCCAGGCAACTAGCAACAAGACAAGAGGGCATAGCCTGAAGCTGCTACAGGGGAGGTTTAGGTTGGATATTAGGAAGTACTTCCTCACAGAGAGGGTGATTAGACATTGGAATGGACTTCCCAGGGAAGTGGTGGAGGCACCATCCCTGGATGTGTTCAAGGAAAGGCTGGATGTGGCACTTAGTGCCATAGTCTAGACGGTGTGGTGGTGTTGGTCATAGGCTGGACTTGATGATCTTAAAGGTCTTTTCCAGCCCTGGTAGTTCTGTGATTCTGTGATTCTGTGATGATTCATATCTGTCTTTCATAAGATATTAATGTTAGGTTTCTGTCCAGCTCCTCCCTACATTGTCATCTTTCCTTTTCATTTCATTATTTTCACTTCTCCCTTTGGCCTGGTTTGGCAAAATTTGTCTGCCATTTTCTACATTCATCATTACATGGATGAACATTGCTTCAGTGTCAGGAAAGGACACTATCTGACTGAAGAGGGATCATGGGCTTCTCTTGTGTGGCTCCCCTCTGGCAGGGATAGTAGTCATCTGTGCCACACTACATCTCATTTCCCCAGGAAGGCAGCCACAAATTAGTCTTGTTTATACTGGAGGGGAGGCAGTACTGGGAAACCTGAATATGCCATCAGCAGCCCTCACCAAGATTCAGTTCCCCATCTCTGTCTTCAGGGGAAGCTGAGTATAGAAATTTTCTTTCCTATTTAGAGGCTAAATTCCTTTTATTTTCTCTACTGAGATAAATCAGCTTTATTCTTTAATTCTTTTGCTATAAGGGGATGTAAAAGGGACTATATTTCTGCAGGGATCAGCAGGGAGACAACCCCTCTGTGAATCCTAATTTAGGGTGCAGCAGTCCAGGGACAGAGGGGCAATATCCTCAAACAGCTCACAAGATATGTATTTGCAGGAGATTTTGAGGTTTATTTTTTCAGATAGATAAACTGCAGATCATGAAGGCAATTAATCACGGACTCATGGATGAGTACATCTGGAAGGGACCTCAAGAGGTCATCTCTTCCATCCTCCAGTACGGAGGAAGGATAAATGTACACAGACCATCCCTGACAGATGTGTGTCTGCTTCGCTCTGCTTCCACTCTGGATGCTCTCACACTATTATCCATCTAGTGAAGAAGCTGAATTGAAATTATGAGGAGAAGCAGAAAAATTCACTTTTTAAGACCGAAGATTTCTGCTTTACTGTCTCTTGGGACCTGAATCCAGTTTTTGGCAAGTGGTAGATCTGATCCTCACTATAAAATCTTATGAAGAGAAGGTGGTGCAAGCAATTTGTTCATTCTGTAGCCCAAGTTCTATTACAAGATGTATTTATTGATTGCTTTTTCAGTAGTAAAGCTCAAAATTAAATCTCATCTGGATGTGTGCATGTGTAAAAAATGTGAGCAGACAAGGACATGGAAAAATTAAGTAAAAGAAGAGTGAAGAGAAAGAAAAAGAGAGAGGCAACAGAGGGGAAGAGAAAACGTGTAAGATGAAGGGGAAAAGGCAGAGATAGGAAGGAAATTACTTGAAAGAAGGAATGAAGAAACAGGAGGAACAAATAGAAGGCACACGGCCTGAAGTAAGAATATGAAGAGCTGAAATTTCTTAAGCTGGCCATTTCTAACAGAGAGATCAGAAAGACTTTTTGTTGTTGTTGTCCTTAAGTGACTTCTCCCACTGGCTAACATCTCATTTTATGGCAGGTAAATAAGCCTGCCTAATTGGTCCCTTGTTCAAGAATGGGAATATCGAGCTGAGCCTGCTCCTTCTTAAGTGGGATCCTGTCCAATTTATGGTCTTAGCAGATGTGATCTCTTCAGGGTTCCACTGTAATGATAAATTGAAACATTTGAATGCTGCGTTCCCAGGTCTGGGCATCCAGCTTTGAGTGGAGAGAGAGGATCTGATCAGGTTTCCTTCTGAAATGACAAATTCTGATTTCCAGAAATATGATTCAGTCCCATTTGCAAGCCTAACGGTTGTGGAAGCAAGCCTAGAGTGGGTTGGGCTAAGAAGGATGTACCAAGGTCACTTGAGTCTGAAGGACTCAGGTCTGGGAGTCAAGATCCCCTTCAAGATTGAAAGTGCACCTTGAGTCAGAAGCACTTTAAATGAAGGTGACACTTACAAACACTTTATTAATAATTAATAAGTGATTAATGAAAATTACTTTTTAGCTGATAAATTGCTCGAAGACACATTAGAGCATGTTTCAGAAAGACATGGATAAATATTTTTATGCATTCCCGTTTATAAATGCTTAGTAATGGGCTCTTAACTTTCAGGTGCCTCAGCATCATTTATCCCCATCATCCTGGTGGCATGCTATAGAGACATCTTATAATAATTTATTTTCAGAATTTGTTCCTATTAATCATGTATTAATTATTATTAAGAAAACATTTGTGCACACTCCTCTTAATCTGAGTTCTTGCTCGACTGGTTTTCCTAGGAGTGTGGAGGAGGACCCAGCTTACACAGTGCTCTAGAGCCAGGGAGGTGGCATTCTGGCTGATGCAAAACGGTCATTTGTTAGACTACCTTAATTTACTGTAGCTGAGGATTGAACCTAGCCTGCTGTCCTAACTGAATTTTGTCCTATGGAGCAAAGGGAAGATATGCAAGAATGTGTGTGCACTGTTACCAGTTCTAAGTATCACTGTCATTTCTGTAGTGTCTGGGCACTGCAGGGTGGGAATTCATAGCTGAAGTCTGTGCCCCTGTGAAACCAGCTGCTGGGTTTTTCTCCTATCGTGTAGATGGTAAATCAAGGCACAGATATACAGAAGTCCGGATCTTGGAAATTTTTTCAGCATCTATGAAAACTGATGAGCTTGCAGCTGAAAATGGCTAATGACTTGCCCACAGTTCAGTTCCATGGTTCTTTACACACTGGGTCTTTCTGCTGCAAGGTCAGGCTTGATCTGTCAGTGTATACAGAGACAGGGAGAAGATGGGCTTTGTAGATCCTTTTCATTGGGCTTTGACTGAATCTGTTCCTCCATAAAAGTCAGAACAGCATAAAGACTACTGTTATTTATATTAGTCTTAAGGATTGACAAGACATAGGGAAGATGAAGGAAGTTATGAGGATGGTTGCAAAACTGGCCTTAAATCACAGAATTAATTTCTGGAGTCAGACTGATTTTTTGACTGACTGATAACAGAGTAGTAGACATGGCTACCTGACCAGTGATTTCCAGATGAGTTTAGAGCAGCAGTTCCTAAGCCTGAGCTCAAAGTTTGTTGCCTTTAAGAGCCCTCAACATCACCCTGAGCAATGGGTAATGAAAGGAGTAACCTGTTAAGACCAGATATTGGAGACAATACTTGCTCAATACCTTGATGTTCCGGTTGGCAAAGGGCCTGATGATCTCTTCTCTGGGCTACATAAACAAGGTAAATCACAGATAACAGCTGTTTCATCTTAGAAAAACTTCAAAAAAGTATCTCAATTTATTCACTGCATTTTTAATGGTGAGAGAGGACAATATTCCAAAACACGTCTACTTCCCCAGGAAAGTTTTTTCAAAAGTATGCATTCCTTGGAGAATGAAAAAATAACAGAGCCTGTTTACCTACAGCATTTCATCTTGTGATTACTTTCTTTCATATATATCAAGCTGCAAATGAAACCTCCTGTGCCAATTGGTTCAAAGTTATTGAGAGGAGAGGAAAAGGAAAAGAGATATGTAAATAGACCTTAAGATGCAGCATAATTACAAAATCCCTCATTTATTTAGGAAAGCTAACTAAAAATTATTTGAAAATTGAGTCAAAATTTCCTATGTCTGTCCCTGGATCCTATGCAGAGCTGTGTGACAACAGACCATGGTGCAGGACACAATATCCCTGTGACTTCTGAATTGAATTTGTTCTCCATGTTCATGGCCAGTTTGAGCTCAATTTTTGTCTGTTGCAGCACACACGTTAACCAGAAGCTTTTCTCACAGACAATGATTTCTCCATGAGTTGCTGTGGAATATGCACAGCACAGTGACTTGCTGAATTCATAATTGTGAATGCTCCTACTGGAAATATACAATTGCAAAAGTTATGCTTTTACAGACAGGGAACAGAAGCTATTTATCTGCTTGCCTAGGTGCCTGTACTTCAAGGGTCAGACTGTGGAGTGCCTCTCAATCATTACTTGACTTATGGCCTCAAAAACTTTGGAAAGTCCAGAAAATACTAGCTCAGTGGCCTAGATGTGGGGAGTTAGAGACAGGGCAAGCAACCTGGCTGAGCTGGGAATTTAACTAAGGTCTAAAATTGAGTATCCAGCTAAACTCCTTGTCTGATCAAAACCATCCACTACAAGTGGGTATTGAGTGTCTTGTCTTGCTGATGAATGTCTGAAATCCAGCTGTGGTGGAAAAATGTCTCTCCTATGCACCTTTTTGAATAACTCTTACAAAAATGTGACAAACTACTCAGAAATAATTTGGCAAAAGCACATGTATCAGACAAGAAAAAAATCTCAAAAAGCATCTCAGTCCTTTTCTCAACCCCACAGTTTTGTCCAATTTTTAAAATGATACCAGCTTTATAGAAGACAGTATTGTCTAAAAAAGTAGATGAAAAATCTAAGAAAAAAGAAATCTGGGTTCTGTTCCCATTATTTTTTCTACTAGGCGTACTGCATGACTTGGGTTATTCATTTTCCCTCTGCCTACCTGTAAAATTGAGGCAATTTGGGGAAATTTGCTGAAAACTACTTCCCACAGAAGGTGGGTAAGGCCTATGTGTTGTTAATCACACCCATCTGGAGTGGTTACGAAAGGATGAGGAAAGGGTGGAAGCACAGAGATAAAGAAATGCACATGGTGCATACACATGGAGAGCCTGGAAGGCACATGAGACTGGGGTTTGTCTCAGTGCAGGAGCTGCAGAGACCAAGCATGGAAAAAGAGACAAGAGATGGTCTCTTACAGAAAAAGGTCACAGAACTCAGCCAGGCCAGGGCTGCCAACATTGTGATTTCTCCCAGAGAGTGACCATCACATGTTCCCTCTCCAGGCAAATGCTGTAAGCACCTGGTCCAAACTGATCTCTTCCATCCTGCTTTTTTGGGGCTGACACATGCTCCAGTCCAACACCACCTAAATATCAGGTGCTGGAAAACCCTTGAATTCTTCATAAGATGCTCCAGAGGTAGCTAGCAGTATGTCATGTCTCTGCAGGTATTATGAGAAAAGAAGCAGAGACATAGGTGATTACAAATAGATTCAGAGATATAACTTTCCATCCGATTCCATCAAACTTGGCCCTCTTTAATATTAAGCTATTTCTCAAAAAGTTAAAATGACAGCAGAGTCCCTCCTGCTGAGGCTTTAAAATATATGTGTATACATTATATACAGATCACTCCTTATTTCTCCTCCTCCTTGTATCATTAAACTGGTGTTTTGTCTACTGCTCTGTAAATGTGTAAATGGCAGCTTCTCTTACTGATAGTGTAAAAGTTTTAATAGTGTGGTTTTGCTGCACATGAAGGAAAAGAGAGGAAAGAGGAAGACTGTCTGCATGTCTACTGGGTGATGAATGTGTGGTTGGGGGTGTTAAAGCAGAAACTATTTCCTGAGTCTTGGAGGTATGTTCCTTGACAGACTCCTACACCCATGAAAATGTTTATGTCTTGAAACTCTTCTTTAGGACCCTAATCTTCCATCTTTACATTGTGCATAAAACATCTAAATAGGAGTTAGGTACCTTCATGTATTTGCAGATCACTCCAGTTTCTCCATTCCCACTGCATTAATTTTTATACATGGGGTCTTATTACTGGGCAGAGGTGCAGAACTGCCTGGGGAGCACATGAATGTGCAGAGGGATGTGGGATTGTTCTAAGGCACATCACAGTAGCAGTAGCCTGTGCACAACATTGTTACTGGGCAATATGCCTATCACAGGAGCTCCTCCGAGCAAGGAGTCAGGCTAGGAGATACACCACCTTGCAGGGGTTCTGTGACATGTCATGCAGACAGAGACACACACCCCAGGGTCCATGGTAGGTCAGTCTACTGCAGAGTACATGAGCACACTAAGCAGAAAAAGGTTTGTGTCACTTCAGTGTACAGCACAATGTTGCATGTAACAAGAGAGGATCCATTGCAAGTGATAGGGATTAGTCACCTGGGCAGTGATGCAGAATGGATTTGTCTACCCTTTAGGAGTCTGGGCATGGCTCTACTTCATAAAGACTGCAGGACACTCCTAAATCAAAGGGATATTGCCTATACACCTGGGATGCTGTACTTCCAAGTGTGTAGGTATGTATATCTAACGGAGAGAAAAAAGCGCACAGTTTTAAACTTCCCAAATAATTAGGTCCACAATGAGCTATCAGTCAACACAGAACACAATACCTGTTCAGCCTCCTTGGGAGAGACATACCCAAGACCAACCTGCTCAGTGATCTGAAAGAGAATGCTTAGAAGAAGCATTTAAGAAACAAATGCAACATGGAGTGAAGCTTGCCTGGATTAACCCACTCCAAGGTTGTGGCAATCACTAAGTCAAAAGGCTTCACAACCTTTTCTGCCTAAGATGTCCCAGAAAGCAAAAGGCTTCTTGTGAGCTCATCAAGAACACTGCTTAAACATTTTAAGCTTCATAGCACTTATTTTTTTAACCTTTGAGCATGACTAAAGCTTGAATTTAAAATTGGACCCGAAGTAAGCTTGATTTGTCTATGCAATTATATACTCCTGACAGAGCTTCTCAACTTCCACTAAAAGCCTTGATGGGCAAAAGAAAGTGAAATGCATTCAGGTATTAGAAAGAGGTTTTACAGAAGGAGGTGCTTGAAAAAGAATTTTAAAGAACCCTACTCTGTCCTGGGGCCAAATTTTGAGGCCAAAAGGACTCTTACTTCGTTTGCACTCTGATGATACATTTCTGCTTCCAGGAGACTTTCCTAGTACTCCTTCTTTGTCTGTTAATTATGGTAGTTCTTGTTATAATTAAACTCTTCCTGTAATGAGATGCTGAATCCAGCCTTCAAGAAATGTTCATCAAAGATACCCATCTCAGTTAGTGGACGTTCCCATTGACTTTGCCTCCTGCCTCACCCCACACCCTCTGGATAAGAGGTGTCTTTCAGTAGGCTTTAGTGTATTCCCAAAGAGATTTAATTTTCCTCTGGCTAGATGTACCTCTAATATCAGGCAGCTGGGAACCATGAAGACCGAAGGGACTGCAATTGTTTCTTGGACTGGTGTTGATGCAGAAGTCAGATGTTGGCCAGAGATGAGCTGTGTACCAGGTGGTCTGGTGGTTTAACCTCTTCATGTGCTCAATCATGAAGTGGTTCCAAAGCCTTTCAGACCAACCAGCCTCTGGAACTGCATTTCCAAAATCCTTTTTTCTGCTACAGACAAAGCTGAGGGGCAGACTTACTGATGGTTGTTTTGTAGGCATGGACTTCCTTGTTGCAGTTGGGAAGGTGTCCAGGGATAATAAGGGAGTGCAAATAGGATGACTCTTAGCCCTTTCCCCTGGAAGCCAAACATGCTCATCCTTGTGTTAGCTTTGTCCATCATGAAGTTGGCAGTAATGCTCCCAAAGGATTGCATTCAAAACACCTGATCCTCAGCTAGGGACAAAAACAGCAGAAGAACTCCTCTGACTTTCAACAGAACTGTGCCATTTTACACCAAACAACCATCTACATGAAAGCGTCTTAGGGCAGCTTGAGAAGCTGGAAATTCACAAACTCTAACTCTCTGTCTGATTAGTTTGCTGACCCAAGAGAGAAGTTGAATGGCATTGTCTTCAGAGTCAGAATATTTACCCATTTCCAAGGATAAGGAATACTGTCTATATCAGGAAAAATGTATCACACTGTAGCATTGTTGCCCATTGTGAGACAGGTGAGTCTTCCTGCTTTGACCAGGGTGGGTTAGACAGTAGGCTATGTGTTAGTATCCCAGGCTGTATGACCCAAGTCACACTTGGTGATCACATAGCCTGTATGTGCTTGCTCCTGTTTCTGTGTGTGGAGGCTTCCTCTCTGGAAAGGTGGTGCTCCTCTGCCCAGCAGAGAGAAGGGTAATCAGAAGAGAGAGAAACAAAGGTCCATGTAAATAAACTGTCTTGCCAAACAGCTATAGTACAGGCCTAATCTGTCTCTCCTCTTCTTTGTTCCTGCATCATTGCCTTTACAAGCACTTTTTTACCCCATTTTTTAAAGTTCTTAAGGTTTTCTTGGATATATTTGTAATTTTGATGCCCATAAGACTGTGGCATATGGATACTCCACTAAAATATACAAACAAAAAATCTTACTTTGATTTCAAACTTGTTCCCAGATAGTTTATATTTACTTTTTTTTCAATAAAATAAATTACTGTTAACTGTCCATTTAAAAATCCCTTTGACATTTCATTCATGGTTTTTATATACATCAGTTTAATTTCCACTCTGTTGTCTCATTTCTGCTGGGTTATCTAGACTGCTTCATCTTTTCCATCCTATGGAAACTATTACTTCCCTCTGATCTTTACAGCCATCCTTTTCTCTACCCTTTATAGTTCTATTTCATTATTTTTTCAGTTTTCTAGTGAGTTCCATGCACCATCATAGAAGACAAACTAATTTAAAGCTCAGAACTTTGAAATCGAATCTTTTTTTGCCTTTTTAATTCTATTAAAGAACGCTTAAAAGTTCACCTTTCAGAAGCAGGAAAAAAAATATTTATTTATTTATTGTTTTAATTATTTATTTAAAAGAAAAAAAAATAAAAAATATAATAAAATCTACCCATCCAAATAAACTAACCCCAACTTCTGTCTTGGATGGATGGGTGTTTTCACTGTCAGGCTAAAGCTGAATGCACAGCTCCAGGGCATCGCTCCAATATTTCAGTTCTTCAGCTAGGTGCTACTTCTCGAGTGTTTGCACAAGAGATGCATCACGGAGTGGGGGAAGGAGGGGCGGAGAGGGAAGAGTCTGTCAGCAAGAAGCCCCATGCTAATCTTCTCCTTCAAGACGGGGCCCTTTTGGAAACCTGTTTTAATATTCATGGTCTTTAGGTAAATAGTCTCTGAGTCAGGCTGTCAGTTTCTGCAAATGTGGCTGTCTTGCTGAAGCTACTGCACATTTATCAGTGAGTAAACAGTGACAGGAGTAGGGGGATTAGAGAATTAAATTAGTGTGTAACCACTCTCCTTCTCAAGTTTTTGGCATTGGCTCGTGTGTGTTTTGTTCCAAGAAGTTTCTTGAGGATTTTTTTTTTTAATCTCTGTCTCCTCTTCTCTTTCTTGCTCACACACACGCTACATCCATGTCACCTACTTATCTGAAATCTCTGATTTTTTCTTAATTTCCTTTTTTAATTTATTTTCCTATTGAACTGAGATCTTTGCCATAGCAATGAAGAAGGCTGTAGGGAAGGATCAGAAGATGCCTGCTGACACTGACCAGCTCTATTCTTTTCCTTCTGGTCCTTTGAAGTTTCTCTGGCTGGGTTTCCCAATTGAACAGCTCCGTTCCAGTGAGAAGTGCTGGCACTTCCTATCTGCACCAGTCTTATTTTTTCCTCCTTTCTTTCCCTTCCCTCCCCACACCCCACAGGGCATGACATAGACTCTGCCACCTGCCTTACACTCATCAGGTTATAAGCCAAATATGCAAGCGCCTTGGCAGCGCCATGTTCTTGACATCCTTTGTTGCCATCCCCTGACACCGACACACAGACACGCAGTGGTCACCCCTTCCCCCATCCCATCTGTGAAAGGAGGAGACAATTTATTCTCTGCTTGCAGCCGAAGCCAGACCAATTGCAGAGGATGCCAATTAGGCCTCAGAGACACTAATCAGGTCTTGTCCAGCACATTTCCCACCAACCGTTGCAGGGGTGTTGGTCCTGGTATGGGTGCAGGGGGCTCCTGTGGGCTCACCTGCTGTTTAAACCACCAGGGCCTGATAATCAGTGTCTCGAAGCACAATGAACAATTTGGGGTGTCAGCATCACAGGTAGCACTTGCATCAGTCCCATAATGTGTGTCCCTGGGTCATAGCACAAACAGAGCATATGTTGAGCATCCTTTTCTGTTTGCCGCATCTAAGCCAGTCTATTGGGAGCACCACGGACATCGCACCAACTTCCAGGCTCCCTTCCCAGCTCAGAACAGAAAAAAAAGTGGGGAGGAAGGAGAAAAGCAACTGCTTGCCTGTGTATCTCCTTGCCTTGTGTTAGGCTGATATCCACTGGCATGTACAGTGCTACAGATGGGACAACAGTATCTTGTTGTGTATCCAACCTACGGAGTTTGACTTGTATTTGCGTCTGCTAGGTTCTGCTGGGTTCGCTGAGTTGGGTGGCGGGGAGCCAGTGCTGTAGCTCTTTGGATTTATTATTAACACCCAGCTTGAATCAATGCAGGATCCTCTTACAAACCTTGTAGCAAGCTTTCCCAGACAAAGATTTCTTTTTAAAGCAGAAACTCTTCTCTATTTCTTGGCAGCTTTTATTTAAAATTTGGGGATTGACCATGCTAGTATTGCTCCTGCATGCAAGTCATTTGGACTAAACCCTGTAAAATCCACTGCATATGGTAGTTCACATATGATCTGTCTTTTAGCTGTAAGGGCTGGCCTGTTTTATGTTCTATTAGAGGGCTGAGGTGGCAGATGGGGCAGTTAAATTTGCTGCTGATGGGCAAAGGAGAGAGGTGGCTGCAGGTTTCCATGGGGCCCCTGAAGTCCTTTACAAGGGGTAGCATGGGATGAATTTCTGCCCCCATTTACCCTATAAATGTGAGTCTTTTAAAAATTGCTGATGGATGTTTCCACAGGGAAAGGGCATAGATGGAATAAGGAGAACACAGGGCAAGTAAATAGGGTTGCTTTGGCATTTCCATACCTGTGAACACATACAAAAGTGTTAAGAGCTGTGTAACAAACCACTGAATTAGACAGAAATCACATTTTGGCAAATTTGCTATTGACCATGTGGATGTCCTTGTGACATTTCCTACATCCCCCTCTCCATCACCATTAATCTCCTGCAGGGCAGGTCATCACTGAGGGGAGGGAAAAGATGGTCCCACAGATGGCTTGAGTTCAGAGAGTCTGTAGGAGTGAGACGACTCTCGTCTCCAGATGTCAGTGGAAGAAATAAAATAAAACACAGTAAAATAAAATAAGATAAAGCAAAACAAAGTAAGATAAAGTGGAAGTCTTCCATGAAGCCCCCTCCCTCCACATCCTCACTTGCACACACATTACCGTGATAATGACATCCACCCTTGGGGGCTTTACCATTTGGAAATTCCACAGTAGATGGAGAATGCAGCTGTTGCCCCCAAGCAAGCGCCCAGGCCAAACAAATGGACCTGCTGCCATGGTGTAAAGGCCTCTAAGCCGTGCATGTGCTCCCTGTCCAGGATATGCTCCTCCTCATGACACATGGCACATCTCGCTAACAGCAAACATGCATAGATGCCATCCAGCTGGGATGGGAACACAAGCAGATGCTCCTATTAAAAAGGCCGTAAGACTCAGTGCCCCTGTGCCCTGTTCAAAGGGAAAGTCCAAAGTGACTTGTACAAACAGAGTCTCTTTTCCTTCTGTCACCTCCTCCTCCCTGGGGTTGAGTGCAGTAATCAGCCATCCCCAAAGACATTTCTGTTTAGTTTCATGCTTTGTGGGACATAATTTATTGGTCTTGTCTATTTGTTTGTAATTGTTCAAGCTGCTGCCAGGACTTCCCATGCTGATTGTTTGGTGTTTTTTTTTTTTTAAATTTGGTTGCTGGTTCTCTAAAAATGTCCAAGCTGGGGACAGGTGAGATTTTTTTTAGTGCGGCTTTTTGCCTGTTTTTACAGGAGGATCAGTCATAGGTGCAAATCAGCTATAGGCTAAAACACTGAACAAGAGCTTTCCATTGGTATCAAGAAGGAAATCCTTTATTCCTTGGCACAGGGAAATGTCTCTCCACATGTGTTTTGGGAGGAGGAACTGAGATCAAGTGCATGGTGTACCATCCCATAAGACGTCTGCACTTCTCACATACTCCCCTGGGCTTCCTAGCGAGGGACTTTGTCAGCAAGACAGTGTTTTTTCTTTCCGTTTCCACTCCCATTATGGCCCTAGGGAGGAATTACATACTCCCAAGGCTTCAGATCTCCCAAGTGAGCATAGTCTCAGTGAGTCTGTTTTCCTCATTAATGACCAGACTTGCTACACTGGGAGGGAATGAGGTTGGGGGGATGACCTGTCAGCGAGCACTCACCTTAAGGATTGAACTGTGCCCTCACAAAGGGCTGAAGGTACAGACAGCAGTCCTCCCTGTGAAATTTGTTATCTTTCTTCAGGTCAGGGAGGAAAAGGAGGGTAGAGGGGGTACTGAGTGTAACAGAGTACCACTTCTCTTCCTGCTTGTAGCTCTTCCACCCCCCTGCATTTGTAGCAAGCAGCACAGGAAAATTAAGAGCAATGTTCTTCTTTACAAATTGATACTTCTTTTGGAGATGGAAGGTGATAAAATTCCATTTTGCTCTCCCCTCAAAAACTTCCTCAGTGCTTGTGGTTATCTGAAGGTTAACCACAGCCCAGTGAGTCAGCCACTAAAACAAAACCAGAATGAAAAAGCCTGTGTGTAGTGCTGCAACCTGAAAAATAGCCTGGGACAGTGCTGTAGCCCAGGATGGCTCTTAATGTGATGCACTTGAGAGAAAACAGACCTCTGGCATAACCAGCAATATGATTAAAGGGTTTCATTGCTTTCAGTAATGCAATATTCCAGCCTAACACATGCAGGATTAATCAGCCTCTTCCTGGAGACTGGGAGTGGGACATGTGTGAGAAGTTACTGCCCTCGTTTAAACCCAACTGCAAAGGATTTTGCAGGGCTTTTGCTCGTTCTTCTCATCCTCAAAATGCCACTTTGGTCGTTTATATCAGTCGTAACTGCACCACATCGTGCAACTGGCCCTCATTTAGACATCAGGGGGTAATGAAGACGCAATGGAATGTTACCAATGCGGCTGCTGAAAAATTTCAGCGCTGGATTGAAGCATGCTGGAGAGGGCGCCCCGGGAAGAGCACAGAGTGGATTTAACCCTTTCCTTCTCCTTCCCCTCCTTCCCCCAGCCAGCCTCCGGTTGCCGGCACCTGGAGCGAGCCAATGAGAAGCTTGTTTGTGAGGCAGCAAAGAAACTGTCAGAGGTGCCTTGCCTTTTGGCTTGTCGCCGTTTCACCATGTGGATCCAAGACCAGTTTGCAGGTGATGCTCCATCGCCTGGACTGAACCTGCTGGGTGCATCGGGCCAGTTCGGCTAGCCCTTAGTCCTCACTTAGCTTCCTGGGATATTGGGGAGAGCAAAATGACCACCCTTGCAAAGCAAGGACTTCAGCTATTCAGGCTGATTGGATTTGCAGGAGCGATTGGATTAGCTGCTAATGAGTAGTTGTCACTTGAGCTTGTTGCATACCTCACCGCATCCGTAACCAAGCAGCTTCCCCCTCTGTGCACCTTCCCCTGCTCAAACTCCATTTACATCCTACAGCAGTTTAGCCAAAGCTAGTGATTTTTCCGGGTGCAGATGGGATAAATACGGGTGCAAAACTCAGTGCAGTTTCGGGGGTGGTGCAGAAAATCATACAGAGCTGCAGGCTGAATGAAAGCCTTAGTAAGAAAAGGTAAAGCAGAGCATGCCATTGCATATTGCTGCGTACTGGACATTAATATGTTAGGAAGGAAACGATGTAATACACAGGAGCTAGCACATTTCCTGGAGTTCTGGGGTTTGGGGAATCCTTTGGATGTTATTATTGAATTTCTCAAAAGTTACATGAGCTGCCTAACCTCATCTTTCCTGTATTTCAATTCATTCTGACGGTGATTCAATTGGAGGGGGGGGGGAAACCAACCCGAAACAAAACAAAATACAAACCCAAAACCCAACCTTTCCTCTAGATAAAGGTGGAAATCAGCGGGTTCCATGTGTGAATTGTCAGAAGCCACACACATGCATTTACACACACCCTCATCTTTGCATAACGTAAAAACACCTAAATCTGATAATTAGCGTGACAAATAAGATTAGGGGGAACTGTTAGGTAGATACAGTAGATAGCTTTTCTTTTTTTCTTCTATAACTTTTTTCCTCTTCCACATTTCTAATGCACTTTTTTTTTCTTCACAGTTTCAATATATTTTTCACTCTGCCTTCTTTTTCATCGTGCTAGTTTTTAGTTTTACCTCCTTCCCCCACACACTCTCTGCTCCTTTGTTCACTGCCTCTCTTAATCAGAGCATGAACTCAATAGCTTTAGAAATTGAACTGAAATGTTCAAACTCATGATGTTTTAGTGGCTTTGAAATTAAGAAAAAAAAAAAAAAAAAGCCTCCACCTCTCCATCTCGTGAGCAGGTCTGGCAGATTTTGTAGAATAACAAGCCAAAGAGCTCTATTCCTAGCATTTAGTATTTACTGGGGGGGGGTGAGAAGTTGCATTCAGTCAGTATTTACTGGGGGGGGGAGGGAGGAAGTTGCTTTGCTTTTATTGTTTTTATGGCTTCACCCATAGAACTGAAATTCCACTATCCTCTCCTTTCCTCGTGGCAAAATTCATACATCTGAAACTCTTGGATTTTTAGGTGTCCAGATGCTAAGTGAACAGGAGAAATACTAAGATAGGCACATTAAGATGGATTCCATGGAATTCCGAAAAAAATCCTGTCTTCCAATGTCCTTTCTGAAATTAAAGACTACAGATACAGCAAAGCATCTCCCAAGGCAAACAGGTGGCCAATGTGTTGGCTGGACCAAAAAGGAGCGTAGGAAGTGTTGAAAGCATGGTTGCAATTATTTTCTTGCTCTTTCCTGTTTACTCTGTTCCACTTATGTATGTTTTAGTTTTCCAGCCTTCTCTGTACCTGCTCAGCCTTGCACATTTATTTGGACCTAAGATGCAGGGTTTGATCACACAATCCTATTTACAGACACACAGCTCCTAGAAAGTGCAGGAACTGCTTCGCAGGGATCTGGGTGCTCAGTTGCTTTGTCATCTTGTGCTACTAATCTCTCCAGCTACTTGCTAAACTAAAGGAACAAAGTCACATATCAGTCATCTCTTTTCCTTATTGGATTCATGCACAAATTCCAGGTTTGCATGATTGATGTGTTGAGGAAGAGACCTTTGGTGCAAACCGATAAGGGTTTGGCCCATATTAAGGGAAGCAAGGGAGGCAAGATAAGGTAAGGAGGGGGAACTGAGCATAAAGAGCATGGTTACTGTTTCTGAAGCACTATTTGCCCAGATTAATACAATTTGTAAAATGACAATCCCAGAGGTGGCTTTGTCCCTGCAAAGGTTTGCTTTTCAGATTAAGCCTCATTTGATTTTATTTTTTATTTCCTTCCCTGAGAGCCCCGTGCCTGTCTCTGAGTCCTGCTGACAGATATGGGGACTCTTTATGCTGCTTTGTCCTCACTGAGGTAGAACAGGGATGACTGCATTTCTTTGCTTTTCTTTCTGCTTTCCTGGAAGAGAAGAGCAGATGAAGGGTGTTAGGGAGAGATCTTCTCACCACACATACATCAGTGGCCTTTACAGTCCTTCCTAGGTTGTGAGAATTTGAAGAAAAGACCCTTATACCTATTGATTCTCTTTTTCCAGTAAACATATGCATGTACAGTACATATGTTTTAAATTAAGCACCTCTGTGAAAGATAACTATATAAATCAAAACATTTTATTATCAATCTGATAAAGTGAGACATAGGAATTAATTCTTAAAAAGCAGCAGATCAGTTGTGTTCTTTGACACTGTAAAAATATTCCTATGCTTCCTCACATATCACTGGCCTTATAAAAGCTCTGTTCCCTTCTCCCTTCCCTATACAAAGTTCCACCCTGGACATATCCAGTCTTGTGAAACAAGTCCATCCCTCTATCTCTATGCCACTCATCCATCCCTATACATTTTCTTTTCCTTCATGTTTTGGGTGTCTCAAGTCTGACACACCATTTAAGACCAGTCCTTACCCTGTTCTTCCTATCTTTTTCACCTGGCTAGTTAGATTCATCCTAGCTCAGGTCTCTTTCCATCAGGCTACCTTGCTTTCAGGCTGGCAGCCCTACAGTAGTAGATACTCAGAGAATCAAAGAGCATGATGGGGAAAGAAAAAGGGGTGGCAGCCCCAGTGAGGCTGTGCTGCTCTGTACATACCAGGGAGGAGGAGGTATGTAATAAAACATCTGATCCTTCCCCAAGTAGATCTCCCTCTAGGAAGGACTTCAGGGACACTCATTCCTCTCGCCTTAGCTTCGCCCGTGGCCTGCAGGCTGATGCCAGCACTGTTTCGCAGAGCTGTCTGAGGAAGGGCATCATGCTGCAGTGCCAGGGGGCTGCTCCTTCTGCACCTCTGCCCCAGCGAGGCTGCTGGCCGGATCACAGGGCTGGGAGGCAGGGAGGAGAGAGCCAGGCAGCGATTTCAGCCCCATTAACTCCCTGCTCCCTGCAGTGATGGTTTATGTAAGAGGGGATGGCGTGTGCCTGTGCAGGGCGCAGGATGGGGAGGACATCTGGGCTGCTCTGCCTCTCCAGCAGGATGGTTTTGAACAATGTAACCAGGTAAATGCCTTGATAGACTAGACCACATTGCCAAGATAGCATTACTAATTTGATTATGTCGCTCTGACATTATTAACCCACTCAACCATCCTTTGGATGCTTCGCTGCATCCTGAACTTGTGCTACTTTTCCTTCCCAACCACAGGCTAAGGGTTCTTTCTCCTTAATCTATTGTTCCACACAACTACTGCTTTATACAATAATTTCTCATAATACTCAGCTTTCCTAACAGCTAACTAGCTCTCTGGCTTTTTCTTTTACATTTCTGCCCATCTGACTCTTTCTATCTTTCTCTGCCAGTCTAATCATACTGTCTTTTATAATAATTGCATAAAACATTTATTTCTTTTTATTGTAACCATATACATAGTGTATGTTCTTGAAGAATAGCCCAGCCTCTCTTTCACTCTTTTTTTTTTTTTTTTTTAAATAGATCCCTGAATGCATTTTACATGAAATCAGCATTGGATAAAAGGCAAATGCATTAACTTCTCCACTCAACAGTGTGCTCTCTCATCTCTGAGCTGTGGAGCTATACCCCTGTCATTCCCCTTTCTTCTGCTCCGTAAATTCTTTCTGTCTTTTCTCACCAATTTCACTGTGTTAGGGGGGCAGAAGGTACAACTGTCTCCACTCTCTTATAGTGTAGCTTATAGCCTGGTGGAACGGAACTTTTTCCAACAGCAGAGTTTGAGTCCCTTTGAGCCAAGAAAGGGACTCAGCAGAGATCTCCTGCACTAGGGTAATCATCTCATCATTGTAATGGATAAGCTGTTTCAGTCTGAAGCAGATAATACCCTACCAGAAAGGTCTCCTCATGTTGTGAGTAGCAATGGGATAGAAACTAAAGGGAAGGCTCTCAGGCAGCCTGAATCTGCAGCCCATAATTGTGCTGTGCCTACATCTGCTTTCTTGTCGGGTGTAAGCTGTTATGTGCCCTGGTACAGTTTTTGAAAGCTGTGGTGTACACACAGAAGTAAGCATCACTTGAGATAGTGAGACTTGAACACATTTTTAAGCCTGTGCTAAATCAGGACCTCAGAGTGTTCTTGGGAGGGGATTTCTTCTCTAAGGCATTGTGCAGATCTGTCTCTTCGTATCACATGAATAACTGTGTTATTGGGCTCTTAGAGATGCCTTCCTCTTTTAGTTATGCCAAGGAATCATTTTACTAGGATCTCGGCTCCCCAGACGTCTGTCTCCCTTTTGCTGTTTCTCCACTTCACATCTATGTTTTGCAGCAGTAGTAGTAATACTGTGGCAATAGCTGTAGTAGCACAGGGTCTGGGATCCCACATATAGACCTGGTTCCTCGTGCATTTGGGGGTAGAAGGATCACAAACTGACACTTAATCACTCCATCTGCAGTAGTTCCTTCTGCCTTTTTGCATTGTAGCTTGGTCTTCTGGTGTCCTGCAATATGTCTTCCCCGAGTTTGAGTATTCACCTTGACCATCCTGTGTTAACTCTCTAGTGCCCTCATGCCTATGGCATAAGATCTCAGTGCCTTTCCCTTAACAAGGCCACTATGGCATAAGATCTCAGTGCCTTTCCCTTAACAAGGCCACTGACATGCTCTTTCTGTTCCACCTCTGCCACTTGTTCTCATGACTCAAGGAAACCGAGGTCTTGGAAACTTGTGCTACTTCACTGCATGGTGATTAGCAAGGGGCAGGAGGTTCGAAGCAGACGGAGACAAAACAGAGAGAGCAGGGCATGCTAACACACAGCATGCTGCTTTTCTGTATGGACTAAGGATATTCTCACCACAAAGTGTAGCTTTCCTGTATGGGCAAAATTCTGTGTTACTACTTGAGCACAACAGCTTAGTGCCATTAAAAGGTGGCAGAGGCTGGGTCCTCTATTGGGACACACATGCTATGTCCCTTCCATGGCATTATTTCTGCTGCTCATCTGGGCAAAATCATCTCATTGAACTGACAAACTAACAGGACAACTGCAGCAGGAGGAGGGTGGCGGAAATAAAAAAAAGAAAAAAAAATGAGGGAGAGCGTGAATAGTATTTTGCAGGACAAACAGGTTTAACCATCTCTGTGTCTCAGAAGCACCAAAAGTGATTCAGGGAAGGGTGACGGGACCACATGGCCATGAGGAGGTTGGTGGGGGACAAGGATCATCCTTGCCCTGTGGTAGCAGGGAGCTGTTACACAGGCTGAGCCCCAGTTCACAGCTGCACTTGAAAACAGGTTCAGGCATCAGAGAGAAGGAACAACACTATGGCACAGACTGCTGTGAAAAATAGCGCCTGAGTACACAGAGAGCCTCACCCCTGCACTCTTTTCTGCCGTCAAGCTTTTGCAAGCTTTATGTTTAAGGAAATGCAGTGTTGAAATGATCTCTGACTGGAGCACAATGCAAATATGAAACAATGATGGCTAATATTAAAATCAAGCTGGACAAAGCACTGAGAAAGTAATCCAAGAGGGAATAATCTTCCATCAATTCCTTGGAGCCCCAATGTGGCAACTTATTAGCTCTTTTAAAGCTAGGGAAAAAAAATAAATAAAAAAATTGAAGATTGCCCTAGCCAATTTGACTAAGAAAACATTTAATAACAGTAACAATTAAAAACATAGTGGTGGGAGTAATAGAAATTATAATACTAAGATGATTTCTAATAATAAGATAAATAGTTTCTTCACACACTCTTTCAGACAATATTGCATATAAAGCAGCAACATTTGTACCTTTGCATCTTTTTGTTCACTAGCAGCCAGTAAGAAAAGTACCTACCCTCTCTGACCGTAAGAAAGAGAAAGGAGACACTGGAGAGGTCTGGTGATCCCAGCTTTTATTTCGAATCACTGATTTCTGAAGCATGTTCAGCCTGAGCTCTGCCTCATTTGCAGGATGGTCTAAGGAATCAGCACTAATGCATTTCTTGGCCTGGCCTGTAACAATGCACGATGTGAAATAAAGGGGACTTTATATTATTTACAAAAATAAGCTAGTCTGTGTCAGGTATTGGTGAGCAGCAGTTTTTTCTGCGAGTGCTGCATCCTCTGCCAAGCTGCAAGGAAGTCAGCAATAGGGTTGACTTTTTTCGCCCTTATTTTTCCCCCTCAGTTCTGACAAGAGGGAAAACAGAGTGGTATACCACACCCCCTTCCAACACCAGCACAAGCACATACACCTATGAACAAGGAATGGGGAAAAAAAAAAAAAAAAAAAAAAAAGAGTAGTGCATCAAGAGGAAAACAACACTAACAAAGGCTAGATGAAGAGGCATGTGCTCTTCTCCGCTTCCTGAAAGGCTTTAATCTGAAATCTTGGAAATGTTAATAAGAGTTAACCAGGTGAGACCGTCAACAGAAGGGACAGTGGCTGTGTTGGAAGCTGCTCCGAAACACCTGTCCCCTCTTACAAGCCAGCGCCGTTCACCTGCTCGTAATCCCTCCTCCACCCGCGAAGGGAAAAGCAAATGCCAGCACAGATTTTCCGTTTAATTGCTCTATAATGCCATCTTGTGGCCTTTTGACTCACTAAGTCGGTTGGTTGTTCACTAATGCTCAAATGAGGTGATTGGGCTGTGAAGACGGAGATGGACATGAAAAGAGGGCAAGAGAAAAGGAAGAGGAACAGGTTATGAGCATCTACCCATGTGTCACGGTAAAGGATGGCTGTGATGGTGGTTTTCTCCTCATACAATAACTTAAATTGCAAAAGGAGCCAAGCAATGTTCTGAAACCACTTGCATCCAGCTAACCTCGGGAGACTTCTCCAAAAGTTTTCTCATCACTTGGAGGGCCAGGTGATATGCTAAAAATATATTATTATTTTTATTTAGCAGAAGATCAAGCTCAGATAATTTGTCTCTTTAAAGAGATGGGAGTGTAGAGAGATGTCCTTTCTCAAGAAGAAATGGAAGCAGTGGAGTTTTACTTCATACATGAGAGGACCGGTGCTGTTGTGGGGGTTTCAAAGGTGTCAGCCAGAGAGGAACCATGCTCAGAGCATGCCAGCCACCATTGAAATGATGGAAGAGTTCTGGGGGAACCTGCAGGAGATCTGAAACACTGGACAAGCCAGACAGTGCACACAGATTTCTTTGTTAATGCTAGATGCACAGTGAAGTGAGGAAAAAAATATGAGTAAGGAAACAAACATGGGAAAAAAATCACATCACTCCAGTTATTGGCTTCAGGATCTGTTCACCCAAGTGATGAGGCCAGATTGTGAACACTCAGCTATAGGTTCAAACCTTGTGTCCTGGGGAGTTTTGTGCCATGGGTCCTTTACATCTAGTTGTGGTGCATTCTGTGAATCAGGCACCCCAGATTTATATTTCTCATCCTGTTCTACAGATTCTCCCCTCACTTCCAAACTAAAATCAAGAACCAGAGCCTGTTGTTGTCAGGTTCAATACAAGGACACCAAGAGAGAAATAAGCTTGCCAGATCTGAGATGCTTCCTTACCCTAAAAAAAGTGTGTTTTAATCCCACTAACTCCTAGGAAAAGCAGGAAGGCAGGATTTAATCCTGGGTTAGAGACGGTACCAATACCTTTGGGACAACGTGTGTTGGCTCCCCTTTATGGCTCAGTTTACTCCTGCATGTGCTGGGATGGACTGCTGGGATCCACCACTCTTCACCCTTGGTGCAACTTGTGTCAAAGGCACACAGGGACTCTTAAAA
The DNA here is from genome assembly GCA_020745705.1 of Hemiprocne comata. Lineage (NCBI taxonomy): Eukaryota > Metazoa > Chordata > Aves > Apodiformes > Apodidae > Hemiprocne > Hemiprocne comata. The sequence goes on along the minus strand of CM036616.1, from coordinate 28,490,447 downwards.
AAAAACCAGCCACTGTGTTTTGGTTAAAAAGAGGCCTACCACTATTTCCCACTAGTTTTGGCAAGAGAAATCTTACATAAGCAATGTTTTTTATGATATTTTAGACAGCAATGGCAGCAGAAATAACCATGTGGAAATCTGGCTTTATTGAAGAGGAAAGGAATCTTGAAAGGTGGCATTTGAAACACATCTGAGAAAAAGAGTGTCAGGAAAACCTTCACTCCTATATAAGTCTCTGTTTCTTCCTCACTTAAATAAACTCCTTGATTTGTCTCTGCTAATTACAGGCATATTGGATTAAAATGCATTAATTAAAAGGAGAAGAGAAATCCTGTAGTCTTTAGACCTTAAATTCCATTTAATAGAGAGGACACAGTTCTTCACTATCCCAACATAAACCGTGAAGTGCTGCACTGGTTTCAAAGGAAGCTATCTGGATTTTTATTGCAGTAGTTCCGAGCAGTTTCCATGAAGATAGTTATTTTATTAACTGATTGTTGCCAGAATTGTCTCATTTGACCCGCAGTGGACTCCTTGCATCATCTTAATTCACTCATATCCATTACTGTAAGATAATCTTTATATCAGCGTCCTGTTGTACCTGAAAACTGTTAGGTTAGAGTTTTTAATTATTTTTATTTATATATTTTTTTAAAATTAATCTCACTTAACTTCAGCCACATTTGGTGCAAATGTCTCTGCCTCAAGGTGTTACCTTCAGCTTCTATAGCAAGGGGATAAAAATAGGTGTTTCTGTTCTGTGATTCATCTGGTCTACTTTGGATGCCTTGTTAGAGTAAGATGTAAGCGATGCTTAATTCTCTCCACTGAGTAGAAGGGGCCTGGCTCAGTTATAGGCATCTGGTTTGTTTGGATCACTCCTGTTCTTTGTTTTCTTTTGGAAGCCTTTCCACATCTCTGTCTCCTCTTCATTCCTAGCTTAAATTTAATCACAGCCAATCCAGACCCAGTAGTTTGAACCAAGACACTCTTATTCCTTTGGGGCTCCCAAGGGGCTCTGGGCTGCTGTCAGCCTTTGTCATTTTTGGGGCAGGTCAAAGAGAGAAAACAAGCTTGTGGGACAGGTAACAGCACAGGATAGGTATGATTCCCCATGTGCTACATGCCAGTAAGACCTGATGCAATGATTATTGCCGAGGTTAGGTGCTTTGCTTTAAAAACAACCACTGGGTAGGAAATGTCATCCATGGTGTCTAAATGGGAAAAAAATATTATAAGTCTCATACTGAAGCATTAACCTGAGGACACAGTTTTGTTCTGTTTTTTAAACAGTTATGTTTTCCTATTGGGTGCAAACCTGTCTTTGCCTAGCAAACTACCTGTGAATTACCCATGAACCAGCCAAAATGCCTGTTTACCACCTGTACCTAAACACGTGGCAGGGAGTCTGGCACCTTTCCAGCAGGAACAAACATCAAGGACAAAATCACTTATAGGGTAGCTCTAGTCAGAGCTGTCTTGGTTTCTTGTTTGCAGCCAAGAGATTATACAGTGTTGAAACCAAACACAGGCTGGGAAGTAATAGGCCTAGTTATCACCAGCAGCAGAAGAAAGGGTTTTATTGTTGTTAGGATGGGGAGTTTTAAAGTGTATTTCTCATGTAGATCTTACTATGGGATTTATTGTGAAACTGCTCAATCCTTCAAATTAAACGCAAGATAAACCAAAACACTGTTCAAATGGAATAAAATAAAATAGAACCCATGAAACAGTTCAAATTTAGTTTAGTATTTCTTTTCATTTAAAACCAGGCCCAGCACTTCCACCAGACTGAAGCTGTCTGGTTCAGCCACAGTAACTATAAATGCTCCATTGCACTGGGTTATAAATGCTCCTTTACAAGGTGGAAGATGGGGTTGTTCTCTGTGCTTTATCTAATCCTTGTGCCTGTGGTGTGCCTGTCAGCACCAATACTGGTTGTTAGTAAATGTGAGAGTGGCTTTGTCCTCTTAGGTACCTCATCCATGAGGTCCTAAGAACGGAGATCACATGCCTGCCTTTGCCACTGCAGAGATATCAGGCAATGCAAAAACAGTCCTTTTGTTTTTTGTCAGTTTGTGGAGGCAGAGCAGGGAGAACTGTGCAGAAGTCCTTCTTGGGACATGAAAAACAAAGTGTTTCTTACATTTATGGCTGCGTCAGTTTGCACAGCTACAGCATCAGATCTCATGCTGATGCATTGTCCCTGGCTGCATTGTCCAGCTTGCTCATCTCCCATGCAGTCGATCCATTTGTTGAAAGGAGTCCTGCATTGTCAGCTGTGCATTATTGCACTTAAATTCCACTTTTCAGTTGTGGTTTCTCCTTTCCTGCAATGAGCAAGTTGAAAAAGGAGGCACTCCACAGGTGAAAGGACACACATAAAACCTTGCTGATTTTTTAAACTGTGGAATAGAGGAAAATTTATCACGTAGCCCTGCCCTATGTGCTGGCATCCTGCTGCATTGTCAAAGAGTTTTGGAGTTGGTACTAGGAATACAGATGCCAACTGAAGGTCTAATTTGGTTAGCCAGCACTAGCAGGAAACAGTTAGCCTTGGGAAGTGATAGAAGGCAGCACAGATTTCCAATGGGTCTGGCTGCCACAGCAGGGTATCAGGTAGTTTTCTATTGTAGGGTGCTAGCAGGATTGCCAGAGAGCTGACTGAGTCAGACTGATCCCACTTAGATTCATTCAGGTAAGCGAGTAAAACAGTTAAGCCCAGTTTTAAGGGCACATCATCTGGCACATTTAGCCCAGGACATGCCGGCAGTGCCAACCCGGACTTGCAGTGGGTAGGGCTGCTGGCTTGCCCACATGACTCATGTCCTCAGAAAAAGCACCTCTTTAGGTATAGATAGGAATAATAAAGACATAGGGCCTGCAAAGGCAGCATCCTGAAGGTGTTTTCCTTATTTGAGACTGCTCTGGAAGTGCAGGATATTCCCTTCATACTCTGACGAGCACTGACTGCTTCACCCCCTCCCTCTTCCCTCTTAAATTTGTTCTCCTCCCTACTTACTGCATTTAGCATCCCGTGAAGTAGGCACTCCAGCACTGCCAATGAAATAAACTGCCTGCCACCTGCCTACCTATCTGCAGGTCCATTTTTTCTCCTTCCCTCTGCTGTAAATTTGTTGGCCAGAATCAGATCTGGTCCATACCATCTGCACCAGGTTGTATTTCAGCATTGGCCAGGCTTGTTGCAGCAAGGGCTTCTGGCTTAGGGCTGAGAAGAGCAATAATTCTGAGCTTCAGATGAAGAAATATGAATCAGGATATCAGACATTTCTCTCCTTTTCTGGATCCTGGAATACAAAGAAAGAAGTTTGCAGGAGGTAGCTGGCTTAACTGGACAGGATTAGTAAAGCAACAGTTTCATGGGTAATTGAAATGCCAGGACCTCCTTCTCTGGACCCAAGGGCAAGTAGCACAAAACAGCTCATTCACGTGCCTAAATTCTCTGCGTCCCAAAACATAAGTATCTTCATTCAGACTTCATGTGGAAGCATTCCCAGTCTCAGCTAACCCCCGTATCAAAACAGTGGGAGAGCACTACCTGGCATCAACTAAAGTCATACCAAGGATCATGCTAACAACAGAACTGGTTGGGTGCTTTCAGTGCAGTGCCTAAACCCACACCGAGACCTATTTGGTCTTCTGGTGGAACAGTGACATCAGATACCAGACATCTCAGGAGAGGCTTTGTCTTAGAGCCAAAATCACCAGCTTTGCTTCTGTTCTACTGGGAGTAAAGTCCAGACTACTCAAATGTCTGTTCATCCCCAAAATAACTCAACAAAAACCTTGTGAGTCTAACATTTTCTCTTAGCTCATTAGATTGTTTTGAAATGCTTGTGTGGGTTCAGAGTGAAGACCTATTTGGGTAAAATTAAGACCTATCAATTTGTCCCAGCCTGAGAGGCCAAGTCTACAAGGATCTGTAACTCCATGTATTCATGCTTCAAATCATGGGCTCTACTCTGTCCTTTTCAGGACAATTTAGCCCAGAGGCTCGTCATGCTAAGCCAGCCTTTGTCTGTGAGATCATGCCTTCTTTTAGAGAAAACAAAGCACATTTTTAGCAAACCATGTGAGATTAACTTTTTCTCCACCTTCATTTCATATTCCAGCACTGTGATTTAATTAATTTTCCTATGATAGACACCTCTTTGCTTCTTCTGTGCAGTGTACCTATTTCATTACACAATAGTATTATTTGTCAGCTGAAATCACACTGGGGATGCTTATGTAAGCCACACATATACAGCACAAGTCAGTTTTCTCTTTGTTAGCAGCTGGACCAGTAAGAAGTAAGGTACAGCTGCATGCAACTCATCTGATCTCAAATGTAGGCTGCTATCTAAGCAAGTCAACCCAGACCCCCTTTAGAGTTAGTGGGGGATTCATCTGACTTACTTAAGATGTCCACCATAAGACAAGACAAATCTCAAGCTAGGACTGTGTGCTTGTCTTAACTGATACTAGAAGGAGTCTGGGGTGGCTCTCTCTGATACAGAAATCTGTGTTACGGACACTTGGATTCATTCAGATGGATAACACTATCACTGTGTAAGCTAACGAGATGTAATTTTACATTTCAAGATGAACCAAAGACCTGAAACTGTTCTCCCTCTGGATGCACAAATGGTGGCACATACTAAGCAGCTTCCTCAGAAAGTCTCATACGGCAGGACAAAACATGGGAAAATAGAGTAAGAATCAAGGTGTGTTTTTTCCATGGGAGTGTCCGTATGTGTAGGTGATTCTCCCCAGACAGAGCTGCCCAGAACCTCTGTGTTGCTCTGAGCCTTCCCGATTTCCAAGGGCTGCCTACTGCTGAAGCAGACATCTCTGCCTGTGCTCCCCCATAGGGGACTTCACTCATTCAGTAGAGTAACAAGCAACAAACCACTCAAGCAGGTATGGTCTGGTGAATGTGAGGGGCAGAGAAGAAAGTGACTTAGGTGCTTAAAAGCCACACAGGGAGCACAGGACTTATTGAGCCTTGATACAAATCAGAGATGGAACACCAATGGGGGATACAGGTTTGTACATCTTACCCCTGTAAGATGCTGCAGTGACATGGTGGACTACCTCCCTTTATAGTGGCTGAAGTACATGTAAGTAGTTTGGCCTTCCTCAGCTGCTGTACTGAAGGTCATTATGCTCCACTGAGCATGGGACACTGTCCTTCAGGCTTGATTACATGGACTGAATTTCCCTCAGATAAAAGCTGGAAGATGACCTGCTTTGCAGTATCTTCAGAAAAACGAGAATAACCTTAGACCAGTAAGACTCCACCTGAGACAGAGGCCATAGTACAGATACTAATATTGGGTCAGGCTTACCTCAAGTTGCATCCCAGTCCATCAAGGCAACAGCTGACATTTTGCAGGAATATCGAGTTAGTATGTCCAAGGCCTTTCTGAGATGAGATGTCTGGAAATGGCCTTTTAAGAAAGTAGGGGTGAAATCTGAAACATACAGCTGTGAATCTACATGCTGGTGTGGCACTCGTGCTTGTCTGTAGGGCCAGCTTTGCTCCTTCCCAGGGACACACACACAGCTAAAGGCAGGCTTGCTAGTATCTTGCTTCATGCATTTTTCTTCTTATTTACTTTCCCCCCATAGTTCTATTTCTTCTTTATTTTTTGTCTTCTTCCTTTCTCCTTTTTTCCTCCCCTTTCCTTCTCTTCTTTTTCTGCTCCTCCTGGTTGATTCTCCTTCTCCATTCCTTCATTCATTTGTTCCTCTCATCTCTCATTTATTTGTTTAGAGCACATTTTCAAATCTATAAACCCATTACAGCAAGGAGACTGTGTGGAGGCAGCCCCTGAGCCTGCAGATGTGGTGGGTCCTGGATTCCAATAACAGAACTTATTTGGAAAAAAACATTATCTGTAATGTGGAAATGGTTTGGCTTGAGGGTAAAATTTATCATCATTACCCTAATATCATCTCAAGCCTCAGCTCTGGCAGCAGCTAAAGAAAACACCAAGGCTTAATTCAGTCAGTGCAAGGAAAGAGAGACAGAGGATGGAAAATATGATTTATGATGGAAATCAATGCAATCATAATACTTTATGCTTGTAAAATGGGGCTGTTCCAACAGTGCTCATGGATTGCATAAGCATCTTTCCACCAAAAAAATCATGGCAAAATGGAACACAGTAATATGGGCAGCTGACACAAAGGGACCATCTTCAGGGTTTGGGGTGTGAATGGGAACATGTTTTGTTTTCCTGGGGTTTTGTTTTCCTTCCTTCTTCAAGGATCAGGCAACGTCACTTGCTGGAGGTCTGTCTCCAGAGGACAGTAGAAAGATGCTGTCCTGCAGCTGCCAGAGGGTGGAGGAAGGGAGAAGGGGAAGGGAAGGATGACAATCTGGAATACACAAGGAGCGCTGACTAGCTCTCCAAGTAAATGGCAAGATCCTGGCAGGAGCACTATCCCCAGTATAAAAGTGAAAGCAACAACGTGACTCATTCCTCTGCAGTGCGGAGTACCTCTCAGACACCAGCTGAAGTATATTTACAAAAATTTGAATCAGGCTATTCATCTCAGCTAAATACAGGCAAAAGTGATAAGGCTTGGGAAGTTTCTTTCTAACGCAAAAAATGAAAAAGCATCTGAACTTTCAAATTTGGCCAAATTATGACTAATTTAATTAAAAAAAATAAAATTGCAGAGATCATGAACAAACTGCTGATGCAAAATTGAGTTAGTTCGTCTGTAGTGTAAAGAACATGCCTTTTCAAAATGCTATATGCAATTCCCCTGAACAATGCTTGAAGGATGTTTTGCATTTTGGTTGTATGGGTGGGAATATACCCCTGCGGCATTGCCTACCTCTGGAGAAGCAGGACAGCCTTGCATCCCCAGTAGCCAGGATGACAAAATACAGTTATTCTTAGAAAATGGAAAGAAAACCACTTACTTATTCATATAATTCCATCAAAGGTGAAGTACTTGATATCCCGGACTTGCAATTCATTGTAAGCTCTGTCCAAAAGATGGTTAGAAGTAAGCATTTGCAATATTCCTTTTTAATAGACAATGCATTTCCAAACAAACCTATCTTTAGTAAGATGCTTTTGAAATTCCTTCAGTATTTCCTGATTTCTCAAGAAAGGTATGTTTCTAAAAGTTGGATTTCCCCTTAAATACAGTCAAAATTTGCAGGTGTCTGCCTATGATTCTTCACCTCTTCTTTTCCCTCTCCTCAGGGAGAGTGGATGCATGTATTGATTTAGATCTATAGCCCGTGCAGATTATGAACATGTACCATGACAGATTTTGACCCAGGCAATCCTGGTCTGGAGAATCGTATCTCACAGTGCCAATGTTCTTCAAGAAGTGAGGAGATTACATATAACAAGCGCCTTTTTCCTATCAGCCTAGCTATTGTTTCCTAAAGAAGATGCCGTTGAGGGCTGGCACAAAGGAGTACACTGTAATGGACAGTTCTGAGTGCCACATTTATACAGAAAGAGGGAACACGCTGGAGCACACACCTCACTAGACACCTGAAAATTCAAATGGCACCAGGGCTCATGGTACAGACCCTTAGGAAGCCATGCTTCATTGTGTTCAGAGCTCACAGAAAGTTTATTCTGTAGAAACTGTGGCTTGCCTGACAAGGCAGAGTCTCCCTGTCCCTTTCCAGCTCTGAGTAACTCCATGAGGGTTACATGGTGCCTACAAGCATTTGCTACCTAGAACCAACTGTAAAGGTTCAAGGAGAAAAGAAAGGAGTTTGAGCAGTTAACCCCTTCCCTTTTTGGTTTTACTTGATACCTGTTGAAACCCCCCCCTCCCCCACGTGTAGTACACTCTCACTCAAAAAGGGAATGAGGACACTGATGAAGGTTTCTATGTGTTGTTGCTTTATAGACATAGAAGAGGTGTATAATGCAAGCCACAGATAGTGCAAAAGACAGGGAGAAGATTATTATAATAAAGGAAAATGATTTGGAGCGCGTCGCAATTCCCCTTCGGAGAGGTCGCTATTGACCCACTATCGCCCAGGGAGAGAACCCTATAGGAAAACAGGAAAGATTTTCAGATGGGGTTTCTTACGCTCCAGGCACGTTGAATGTGGCGGCAGCGGCGGGTCCTGGGCAAACTCCAGCGGCTGGTGATCGGTGTTTAGCAGGCGGATGGGGTGGAAGGCAGCAACACGCACCACGTGGCGGCAGCGGCGTGGCAGCGCTCACGGCAGTGCTCGACACTCGGGCGGCGGTGGCAGTGTTACGGTGGTGGCAGTGTTACGGTGGTGGCAGTGTTACGGTGGTGGCAGTGCTCGGCTCGACACTCAGGCGGCGGTGGCTAGCGGTCGAGCGGCGGTGGCTCGGCTAGTTCTCAGGCGGTGGCGCATGGCAGCGCTCAGGCGGTGGCTCGGCTGCTTGGCTTTTCCCGGCTCGGGCTTGGCTCCTCTCGGCTCCGGTCAGCTCAGCTATGCCCGGCTCCGGTGCAGATCTAGTCGGTTCGGGTGTTGCTCGGGTGGGTCTTTGGCTCCGGTGTAGCTCCGGTCGGCTTGGGTTTCCTCTTCTGTTCTTTGGGAGCAGTCAGGGATCTCAGATCTCTGCTCTTAAAAGAGCAGTAGGATTTCAGCCTTCAGCTCCCTCGGGTTCCACGAGGATCCAGCAGCAGAGTGGCATGCCCTTAGGCTGCCAGTGATCTCCGCTCTCTCTAAACAGAGGCAGAAGCCCCCCCCCCTACCGTCCGGGGACTTCTGTCTAGGTGAGGGTGACCCAGTGCACCGTCCCAGGTGCCGCAAGGCATTTACCATCTGCATGCCAGCCCTGGCCTAGCCAGTCTTGAGTCCTAGAACAGACTGCCTACAGGCAAGCAGGTCCCCCTCCCTGAGAAGCCTGGTTCCTGGTACCACAGGTACCGACCATGCAGGAGCGGCATCCATTTAGTCTCCAATATATGGTGAAATAGTTTTATGGAAGACATATTTTCTGTGGTACAGAAAATTTTATTTAAGGGTACAACCCTTACACCAGCCAAGAGACATATTGCTTAGGATGACTCTGTCCCTGAACTTCCCATCAAGTGAGCAGAAGTGTAGCTGTTGTCACAGAGGGTTTCCAAAATACCTGCTGCAGGCAGATTTGTGTTCCCAGAAGGACCATCACAATGAAAGGTGAGCAGGGCACAAAAGGAATACAGTGCCTCTTCCACTCCTAAGGCCAAAGCTAAGCTTACCAAGGACTTTGCCTTGTACTGGCAGGGACATCTCTATCTGTAACTTTAAAAGCTTAAAGCTTCCAAGGGCTGCACTCTTTGCAGGAATGGATAAAGAAATCAAAGCACAAGGGAGCTTTTACTCTATTCTTCTCCATCTCATTCCACTGGTATCTACAAGGACATTGACAGATGAGGCTCTGTGGTGCCAGAGAACTTGTGTCCCTCTCTCACCTGAGGTTTTCAATGAAACAAATAGGAGTTTGGTTTATGGCAGACACTGTCTTACTCTTTTGGATACCCTGTTATATCCTGTCAGCATCTGGCTGTCATTTTCCTCACCTTCCACCCTAATGCTAATTAGCTAGTGTCTTCTTCTATGCCCCCCCCGCACCCACAGCTTTCTATCTCTACCTCACCTGTACACACACCTGTTTCCCAGAGATCTAGTTTGTGAAGCATGGTGTTGTTTGATGGACTAATTTACCTAATGGATTAACAAATGACTCTACCACCTTTTGTAACTCTATCACATTGTTCCACATTCTTTCTTGCTTCTGGAAAAGTTTGACAGTGGTAGCAAGGGACTGGGGAGCAAAGGTCCACAGAATGAAACTGAATAAAAAGTCTTGGATACGTTCAGTGCCAGTGTTGGACAGCCATCTGTCCCTCATTTGAAAGCACTGTTCCTGTCTGCCATTCCTCATGTTGCCTGACCCAGACAAATGTGAGGGTGCTGCATGGAGTAGGTTGATGCACGAGGCCTTGGTTTGCAAACCTGTCCTTTATATAAAAGAAAGTGAAAGATATTCCACACATTTGTATTCCAGCACATTACTGAGATCAGAAGATTTAAACTTTGTATTAATTCCTTTTGCTGTCTAGGACTGTTTCCACAATATAAACCTTCTTCTTTAACTCACACCATTGTCTATATGCACACTGCCTAAAGTACACAAACATCCAGACCAGATATGACAGTATTCCTTCTTCACACATACATGTCTTTTCCACAAGTATGTATAGATATTCATATGTCTGTAAAATGATTTAATTTATGCTAGACTGATACATATGCATACCCTCACACATGCACACACATTCTTCACATGCATAAATGATGATACTTTTCCTGAGACCAATGTGCTGGGAGGAAAAAACAACGCGTAATAGCTTGTTTGATGCTAAATTCTTGAGTGTACTGTCCATCCAAGTGTAGAAGAAAAGTCTTTAAAGGACCTGATAGGTCTGAAAATGTCCTCCACTAAAAATGAAATATCAGCTTAGCAAGTTAAAATTTTCAAGGGCTACTAAAGGAATCAGAAACAGATTTCATTTAGGTTCTCAAATACCTTACTTATTAAAAAAACACCCTGATTATCCCTGTCCTCCCAGATACATTTTTCAGTAGGGTAGTTTTAGAGTTGACTTGGCAGAACCACAGTTTTGGTGTAGGAGACAGAGTAAAGCAGATTCTCTTTGCTGCTGTGCTTGAGAACAGTCTTCTGCTAATCAAAATGATGATGCTTTCTGGTTTATGATGGTAGTGAAACCAAACTAGGAGAAACAGTTGTAATCAATCCAGCTAGAAATTCTGTAGGGGCCTTACTGGAAAGGGTCAAACAACATTCTTTCTTGGTAAAAAAATGCCCACATCATATAACCATCACCATATTCACGCTTCAGCAATGAGTCTTGTTTACTTCTAAGCACAATGGTTACGATTAAATAATCAGAGAAGCTGTTATATCTGTATGTCCTTGGAGGTTAACGCTCAGTTATGCTAGGGTAGAAACATGAAGGTCTCATTGGTCAGTAGAAGACAAGTGATACTGCCAGTCTAACACCTTTCTCTACCGAAGTCATTAAAATAGAGCTGATTTGAATGGTCAGTGCTTCTGTTTATACCACCATGTGGCTTTAAACTTCAGCTTTTAAAATTGTTTTACAGTACCTTAGGAATGCATATTAGTAAAAACAGAGATAAGGTGCCTCTTGCTACCACAACTGCTCTCTCAGGGACCTCTTGGGGAGGGAACAGCAGTGGTGACAGGGCTGAGCAAAGTGGGCAGTGACAAAGTTTGGAGGAGATTTTCTTGGGAGGGGGTGTTTGGTTTTTTTTGTTGGTATAGACAGGAAGCTTAAGATGTTATCTGCAGGCTACATTGTGTGCCATTTTAAACACAGTGCTCTTAATAAATACCGACAGCAAATCAGGACAAGAACAGACACAAGTTGTTTCAGGCGACTTCTGTCAAGTGAACGGTAATGCGCCAGGATTAGTGGCAATCCTCTCCATATTGCAGAGAGCAAGTCGCCTGCAGATGAAGTGCTCCAGGCATTGCAGTGGGTTTATCAAGGGGTCCTTGATATTCTGGAGCAGACGTGCAGGCTGCAACATTATCAGTAGGCTTTTCAATTCAGCTATCTCCTGCTGAATATTAGCTGGCAGTAGTGGTGGGCAGTTGATTTTAATTCCAGAAGCTTCCTAAGGAACCCACATCCTAGTGGTTCCCAGACTGCTGTCTTCACCCCTGTGATGCTGCTAATGCAACTGAACTTATTCTTAATAATCAAAATGTTAATAGCACAGTATCAATAAGGCAACAGTTTAAATCAGTGAACCATTACCTTCCATTCTATTGGGTGCAATCAAAGTCAAAGTTCAATGGGGCTCAAAAAGGCAATGGCAGCTCTCCCCAGTGTCAGCATCTTCCTTTATATTAGGTGTTTCTTGAAAATGCCAGCTCAGAGCAGTATCATTTTTTTAAGTGAGTGCCAGCATATTAAGGTACTTTATTCATCTCTCCTGAGAAAAAAGTGTGTTACTGGGTGTGGCTTAGCTCTTTATATATAATGAAGACACCTCTTGCCTATTCCTGAAAAAGCATCTCTTTGGACTGACAATGCTGCAGTGCTATCAAACCAATTCTTGCCTTACCTTTCAATAACTTTATGCCATCCCATCTAGCCTAAAAGCTAGAATTAGGAAATATTATTGAGTTACCAAGTTCAGGGAACCCTCATAAAAGAGACAGCTGTGCTTTTTCTGATACTACCATCAAGGCTGTGTGCCAGAAGAACTATCTGGTCACTGGCATCTGGTTTGAATTACTTTGCACATTAGCACTGTGAGCTGACTCCAGTCCCTGGGCACCTCCAAGGTTTCTTTCAGGCACAGATTGGATTGCTTGCTAGATCCTTGTCCATAGCTGAGCATCTGATCTTGCATTGCCAATTCAATATAAATGAAACATCCTGAGAAAACCCTCCCTGTAAGACCTGTAGACTGGGAATTACTCAAAAGCTAGGAAATTAAGTTAAAAGCAACATCTCACCTTCCATGGAAACCATTTCTAAAAAAACTGTCACCACTTCTTTTGGGATTTACTTGTACAACACTTCTGGCTAAGAGTTTTTAAAGAGATAATTAACAAAATACATAATATGATCTCTTTGAAGATGCATGGTGAGGTCTTGCTTTGATTACTTTCTTTGTGGAGCTCCCACCTTGCCTGACATGCACCTTGAGCTCAGGAAAACTAAGTAAGGAGAAGCCAGTTTGGAAGTCCTCCCTAAGAGAACTTCTTGCACAGCAAGAGGGCTGATAGGAATGTATAAGTTTTTCCTCTTCTTATTCTGAATTTATAACTTACATGAATTTTTTTTTTTTTTTGCCTTTTTTTAATGCCTTTTTTGGCCTCACTAGCCTTCCAGCAAAACTGCTGCATTACACGTGATTCTGAAACAGTCTGTATTCTCTACACAGTTTTTATGCAGTATATAAAATAGCTTAATCAGACAAATACCAAAAGAGGCATACACACACAGAGTGAGAGACAGAAGGCACACCTGAGATTGAAGTGCATCCTGTTCATAAAGGGAGATATAGTGCTGATGGCATTTCACACCGAGGTATCCAGGGACTATCACATGGCTTGATGAGACCAAGGAAGCTCAATAGACTTTCTAAACCTAATTAGTACTTAATGATCTGAAGAGACACGTATGTCCATCACCCCTGTTTCAGCCCCTCTGTTCTTCCTCAAATTCTTAATTAACCTTTAAGGAGATGATGTGCTGATGAGTTTCCTAGGATATTGCATTGATTTTTTTCACACATGCACACATACACGCTTGTGCACATGCTCACCCACACCACACACTCCAGCACGCATATTAAAAGAGCTCTGTTACAAATTCTCAGCTCCAATGCACTCCACAAAAGGGCTCTGCTGATCAATGTTTATTAATGAAGCGCTGCCTCAAAAATTGTTAATTGATGGCAATGTTCGGAACATTGTCTGGAATTTAACCTTATTCATCATTTAAGTATGTTGGAAACTAGAGCATGGTGTTAATTAATAACATAAGAACAAAGTTAGATCATTCTGCCATGGATTTTAAAAACAAAATCATATGCTCAAAGAGAGGGAGAAAAAAGCTGTGATTAAATATAAAACCAGAGCAAAAAAGTGAGAGAAAATGGAGCCAAAGCCAGTGTCATATTCAAGATGACTCACTGTGTGCCAATAATGAAATAAAAATTTTCTCTTGTGCTTATGTAATATTTTACTGTTGTGTCATATTTAATCAACTCTGAGTTCTAACAAGCTGAGTGGAAGGTGGGGGAAAACTGCTACCAATAAAGTGAAAACAGATTAATAAGTTTTGAAAAGTTAACAGCCAAGTTTTCAGATTAAAAAAAAAGAAAAAAAAAAAATCAATGTTGGTAGCTGAATTCACCAGGGGGAAAATGACAAATCGAGAATGTACTTAAAGTTCATTTAATAACAATCTAAATATGTGGTAATAATGTAGTATGCAGTGATACCAGCTGCACCCTTCCAGGCTTGTCTAGATGTTTTCAAAGGCTGTTTGTTCTCCAAGTTGTATGCAGGATTAATGAAATATTGTATATCTGGATATTCATTTAACTGACTTACTACCATGGGGTCAGCAAGGTGAGTGTGTGCAGCCCCTTAGTGACATTGCCTGCTACAGGACTGTTGCCCTTGCTGAGCAGGGACACTTGGACCACTTGAGTTCATGCTCAAAATTTCAGCGTACAAGCTTCAGCCAGTTGGATCCAGGCAAGCAGACTGCAGCTATGGAGCAGTCTTCTGGTCCATGTAAGTGTCTGCCTGCCTGGTAAGACATTCGGCTTGCCCCAGATCATACCATGCATACAGGATAAGAGACAGCTTGGATATCACTCATTGTGCTGAAGGGCCATGGTACTATGCCCTTATAGACTAAAGCCCAGTTTCTGTCCATGATTACACAAAAAGTCTGTGTAGAGCAGGGATTGAAGCTGTGTAGCTCATTGGACCTGCCTTCCCGTGCAATTTTTGTGCTTCCAACAATATGGGGTCTTATCTCTAAATAGGTATTTCAGTGACTCCTAGGTTTGAAAATGCTGAGGCTAGTATGAACATGCAGTGTGATCCCCACTCCAGAAACTCTGTCTTCTAAAGAGAGATGATGGTCTAGAGAACCAGACAAAATTAATGTGCTTTTTTTTCTTTTTAGTAAGAAAAAAAAAAACATACCAAGGGAGAAGCAGAGGCAGAAGTATTGCCAGGTTTTCCTAAATTTCAGTTAAATGCTCTTCAGTGGTTATTTCAGTCCCCTTCTTTCAGTTTAAAAGCAAAGAAAGCATCCCATTTTTAAACAAGGAAAAAATCCATCTGTTTGTTGTATTTCAAAAGTACTTTTCTTCCTTACTGTCACAAAGAGTATTCTGGATGTTGATGAAATTTCTGACTTATTCAGATCCCCTTAAAACTTAGCTGTCAATTGACTTTTCTCTTTATTGAGAACATATTCCTTAATTTCTTTTTGGGAAGACAAGGCATGAAATCACAAAATATGGAGTCAACCAGAAGTTGCCTAACTTTTCTTCAGTCACCAAGGCAGGTTTACTTCCATCTGTGGCATTCCTTGAGTCCGCAATCCTCCAGTCACTCAGCTATTGATGTGATGGGGCTGCATAAATGTGTAAAGCCCAGAGGAGAATGGGAAATGGACAGCTTGGAAGGTACAGGACAAGAGAAGACAATTCAGAGCACAGCATCACGGGAAACGGAGGATGTCAGTGACTACCAGATGCCATGAGAAGGCAGAGATACTGGCTTGCCTAAATCTCTGAAGATGAGAAGAAAGGATCTGGCATTGCATGTGCAATTTGAATTAAGCTCACATTTCCTCTGATGCAATTAGTAAATGCTCGTGTGCAGCACACCCTAATGGCTGGTTGTGGGAAGGTATCCAAAGGGCACAGAACATGTTTGAGGTGTCTGGACTGTGTCAGCAGCAGGATGGTGCTTTGCACAAAGCACAAGAGAAAATTTCCTGTTCTGTACTTCAGGATCTCTAGCTGATGTCTGGTTTTCCTGATGCTATCCTGCTGTGTGGTTCCCTGAAAGCTGATTTATGCTTTATCCCCTTTTCTTCTATCACATTCCTGGGGGAGAAAGGGGGTGTAAAAGACCACCCCACTAATCCTAAATGCTGACATGTACCTCAAGTCATATCAAGTCAAACAAATACTCCAGCTCCCAGTCTGGAAAGGTCTGGCATGGATTGCAAAAATGTTCTCTTAGTAGTGACTATTAAGTGAACCATTTATTATTTCCAAGTCACATGACTTAATTGTTCTTCTGAGAGGAAAAAGCAAACAGATGTCCAAGAGGCCAAGCTCCTTCCATTTCCCGTCTTACAGGAAACACTCAGTACAGAAACTGGCAGCATTTGGATAAGTAGAGAGCTATTTTCTCCATCCTCCATCTCTCCCAAATCCCTTTTCTCTACTACTTACTGAAAAAAGAAAGAAAAAAAAAAGGGGGGGAGGGGGGAGTTTCCCAGGGCTGTGAAAATTTGTTTAGATGGCCAACAAAAGGTAAAATATATTGCCTAAAGATAGAACCTTAAGAGATTAATTGAAAAGAATAATGACCTTATATATGGGAAGATTGCTCAATGGCAGACCTGAGCATCTCTTAGGCCTGGAAAATGAAATAAATAAATAAATAAATTTATTTAAAAAATAAATACATAAGTAATTTTTTTTTTTTAAATGAAAGAAACCTCTCCACTCTCTAGAAGCTCAGTGTTATAATGGAGTTAGAGGTGGCCATCTAGATCACCAAAGGCAACCCCAAGCCAAAGCTGGCAGCTCTTAGCAATACTTAGACCCAACCCTGGACATTAGAATCTGTTTATCTGAGAAAAATAAACATGTTAATCATGATCCTGGGGATTAACTTGTAGTCTGCTTGAAAATCACTGCAGCATTTTTGGCCACTGGAGTTGCTCTTTATCAGAGCTGGTTTCATGCAGAGATTAGGCATCAGCAGGGCTCTCCAAAGTGTACCCAGCACGCTCCCAAGGGCTTTAGCGGTCAGTGGTGAAGTACCTTGCAAATACGCTCCTGGCAGGAATTTCTCAAAGTGGCCCATTCTGGACTAGCAAGGAGAGTGTTAAATTGTTGACCAGTGTCCTTGATTTAGTTCCTTTCTTCACCCCAATGAGTGATATGACTGTGAAAGTGTCTGTTGTATTCCCCATGTTCTTCCCCTTCTCCCACCCATTATTTATGTTGATTACAGACTCTTTGCATCAATGCTTTCCCCTTATATTTGACACACAGGTCTTGGCATGGAGAAGGTACTAACTTGGTTGGAGCTTGTTCTTGGAGCATAAGCATAACAGAGAGGCCGGCTACTCTCTTACCTCTGGCATGGGTCAACCCCACCAGAAAGGCCCCACAGAAGCCAGTGCTCAGCATCTGTCAGGAGCCAGAGGGCTATAGTCTAGCAAAGTGGGATATTCCTTGCTTTCTTAACCCTGAGAGAGAAGTTCTCCCTGTCTCTCTGAGTTAACTTCTGCACTACTAATCCCTGACTTAAATAGGGGAAAGCAAGAAGTGCTTCTTGATTCTAGTGAGCTACCCATGATGATATCAACATTCAGTCTACACTGCCTTGACTAGGGATGATGCCTTTCCATTGCACGAGGCCAGCATCCATTCCCGAGTGTTGCGGTCCGAGTTCGACCCGGGTTGGAAAACTCAAGTCGAATGACAGATTGCCCTTTCTCTTCTCAATTAGAGGAGGAATAGCCCCCAGTTGGCTGGTTTAAATTTCCCAGTGGGTCCATCCCTAGCTTGGGACCGGCTGGCTACACTGGGTATGTCTATAGAACACAAACCCTGCCCAGATGCGTGTGAGCACCAGCACAAACACAGTGACTGTGTGCTTAAAATACCACTTTACTGTAATCGTTTCACAGCAGAGGGACTATGTGGGGGGGAGAGAATATGCAAATGTAGTTATAGGAGACAAACTTGGGGTGTATAACAAACTGGGTATTTGAGTTTGTGCTTGTGATAGGTAAAGACGGAAGGCAGGCAGGAAAGGGAGGAAGGCAGGAAGGGAGAGGGAAAGGAAAAGAGAGGAAAGGAGAGGAAAAGGGAAAGGAAAAGGAAAAGGAAAAGGAAAAGGAAAAGGAAAAGGAAAAGGAAAAAAAGGAAAGGGAAAGGAAAGGCAAGGCTATTACAGTTGGGGGTAGAGTGCCTGACGAGTTCCCTATATAGGGTAGACGAGGTGCATGTGTGAACGTGGCCGATTACTTTTGCCTGGGGAAAAGAACGCAAAGAAAAAGATTTGTTGACCGGTGGGTCTCTCTTACAGTATCTGGCTCAGAAGCACTGATAGCTGTGGCGGCGTCTGTGGCTTTCAGTGAGCATGGCTCTGAGAGCGCAGCAGCTTTGCCAGTCAGGTTTGGGAGCGCGGCAGTGAGCGTAGCGGCGAGAGGCTTTAGCTGCAGCGGGACACGGCGATGAGCGCCTACACGCGGGGGCTCCGGTGCAAGCGGCTACGGCACGTGCTGGCGGCGGCACGTGGCGGCTGCCTTGGAAGCGCAGCTTGGGCAGCAGCGGCTGGAATGTCGGCTGGAGCTGGACTGGGGTTGCCGCGGCACCGGCTGCCCTGGGAGGACTTGATGACGGACGGTTTGGGGAGCGAGCAGTGATTCCCGCTCTTTTAGCTATTTTAGTGTGCTCTAGCTCTCCTCTCCATTTCTTCAGCTCCTTTCATGCAGTTCCTCGGCAAACAGGCTCCACGAGAAGAGGCAGGAAAGCAGGAAGCAGGAAAAATAGCAGGAGTCCAGGAGTGCAGGGGTAAAAAAAAAGGCAGGAGTCCCACCCCAGCCACCGAAGGCTCTAGTTTATTTTGTCTCCTATTCCTTTTCCTTCTACCTTCCTTTTTCTTCTCTCTCCTTTCTTACAGCAGCAGAGAACAATGAACGCAAACAGCCCATAACGACCTACAATGACCATCTTATTTACATTCTTATGTAAGGTGGTCTGCTCAGTCCTCAGCTCCTACCTGTGGTTCCTGTAACAATACTGCCATGCCCCAGCCAAAGGCTGGGTCCTGGCTGCAAACATAGCACGGAAGGCTGGCTGTATCTCTCCTTCGCTGTGCAAGTCCCAGCCGCGCCCCTTCCCCCCGCCCCCGCAGGGTTGTCTTTTTTCAACTTTTAGTCTCTCTATTGCAGTCGGTTTGTGTAAGAGACTTACCTTTTGTGGAGGCCAGTCCTCCACACCAAGTGATTTGAAGTAAACAGCTAGGCTTGGAAAGACAGGACACTGAAGGCTTCGTTTGTCTCCTAGACCTAGGAAAGCTGTGTGCCGGGTGGATTAGAGTGGAATCACAAAGCAGTGAACTGCAGCTCATATTTTACCAACAGATAAACTTTAATCAGATAGCATCAGTGGTGATGAGTGTGGCACTAGCTGATCCATGCACAGTAGGATGTACTCAGCACTCTGGGAGAGAGGTACTAGTTAAAGTAGCTCACTTGTCGCTGGCAGGTACTTTTTGAGAACTAGGGCTTATTCCACGCATTGTAGTTAGCTTTGCTAGAACACTGTCATCCACATAACTAGTTCACTCCTTCCTTCCTATTCCTTGGCTTCTTCCTCTAGTGACTAAACTACTTCATCCCTATTAGCAAATAGCCTCAGCATCTCTTTGTGCTACTTAAATGCCACTGCTGGAAAAAAAAAAAAAAAGGATAATTAAAAAAAACAAACCACCAAAACCCCAGGATCTGTCTCTTTAGGGAAGAGTCTTTCTGCCTTGCCATGTAATGTATTGATTTCATTCCTTTTTTCCTATTGACGTTCCCATGTCTGCTTCCCCCTTTCCCCCTCCTTCCCTCCCCACTCATCCCCAAAGGTATAAATAACAAAAAAAAAAGATGTAGCTAGCCATGCTGTGTCAGTCCCTGCTGTGCCAATTTCCCATCTGCTGCCTCCTTGCCCCATGCTGCAGGTTGAACACATGCTTTTGTCATGCTGAGTTGAATAGGTTGTATGTCTGTGCTTGAAATTAAGCACATACTGAAGCTCTCTGCTGAATCTGGGGCCTAGGTTGTGACATTGAGGATGTACAGGTAATTGCCCCTTCACAAGCGGGGACCAGAATCCATTGCACAATGCAAATGCTGAGTTTTAATGAGACTAATAGACAGAGATGTTAAGAGTCATTGAAATAGCAAAGTCAAGAGCTGGCTCAGAACAAAGTAGACAGGGGTCTCTGCTTGATCTTCCAGTGACCAAGCTAAAGGCTGCTGGCTTGTATGAGCCCAAAATGCATGTTGATTCAATTCCCCATCCTTATCATTGTGCTTCTTTGGAAATGGAGAATTTGCTGAAATGGAATAAAGCAGTCATTACAAATGCTAGTCATTAACGGCATAAACCTTCCTATTCACTTGCCAAGACATCGGTAGCGACTCAGCAATGTCATTCCCTGAGCACTGACTGTTGGTTTTTAATGACATTGTTCTATTAGAGCTGTTCAAATCAACCACTTGAGAGCCGTCTGGCTGCTGTAGTCAAAATAATAATAATAATTTGACCTTGACATACTGTTCCATCTCTTTGTCCTAGTCCTCTTTGGAGGCAATTATTCATACACAGCATATATCCTGTATATAGTCTGTCATTCTTCCTCCTGCAGTTCTTGTGGAATCAATGTAACTTTCCTGGGTGTGCAAATTTCTTTATGCTGCACTGACTAGGAACTTTACTCGGCACCTACATACTGCTATTGTTATGGTTGCTTTGTAAAGGCTTACATGATGGTGGTTCCTACTGTGGCTCTACACCTGTGAGCGTTAGGCCGTCATGTTTTACCTCCTTCATGCTTTATTACTTCGACTATGTATGTCTTTGGAAGCATGCCACTAGTAACACTTAAAATCTTTCTGCTCACATATCTACTTTCTTGTAATCTAGTCTCTTAGTTGTCAAATGTAAAGGCTTTCAGAAGTTTCAGGATTACTCCGACACGACTGTGTAGCTCGCCTATTATCAGAGCAGGTCTGCTTTTCCCCTTTGCCTCCTTAAGTCAGGGCTAATGAAAGGCAGATGGAAAGATCTTTAGAAGTCAAAAGGCAAGTTTGTGCTGGTCTTTTATGGCAGTCCTCCCCGAGATTTTACCATCTTTATCTTGATTGACCATCACCTTTAGAGTTAATAATAGAGTCCAAGTTTTGAAAAAGAAATGAAGACTTGAGTGGACTTCTCTCCAAGCCCAAAAAGATGATTTTATAACCAAGGGCCAATTCTGTCATCAGTCTTCCAGTCTACTGCAACTGGAAATTAAGTTCAAGTAAAGAAGCAGCTGATTCTGCATTATCTCTTAACAAGGGTTTAAATACCACATCAGTAGCGACACAAATAGAGGGAAATTAGGTCTGTGGTAAAAATGTAAACAATTCCATTTATGCTCCCTTTCCTCATTAAAAAAATTGACAAAAACAATTATATGAGGTCCTTAAAATTGTCCATGGAATATTTTGATTCCATGGACAAATAAGTGAATGCATAAATAAATATTTATCTTTGAAAAGGCCATCATGCTGTGAATAGCAATTTAGGTAACTCATGCTTACATCTTCTTCCATAAACCATAATCCTGAATTAGACTACATGTGTATCGTACATAGAATAGTCTTTAGTCTTAGTGGAAAAACATAGTTCATCATGGGAACTTTTGCCTACAAAGTATCCTGAGAGGTTTGGTACATCTGGGGAAGCCATCTCACAGCAGAGTAGCAACATAGGAAATGAAAACACACTTCTTCTGGCAGCATCTATAGACTGAAATCTTTGGGGTGTTCAGGATTTGAAGGGAAAAAGTAAAAGACTCTCCATAGACACCACATGTTTAATGAAAAAAAATGTAGAGCTCGAACTCTAGATTTCTTTGAAAATACTGCCTGATTTCACACTAAGTGGTGATTAAGACCCAACAGAACAGGCTTCTTTCAGAGTGCAGCTACCACTCCTCTCCCAGATTTCCTTAGCCAAAGAAATGCTATGAGGAATAAGATTGTCCCAACATTGTGGAGGAACCTCACTGAGATTCTTGGGATCATTCTGTTAATCTCCAAGTGATACCAGAAGCAATATCTTCCAACTATACTCCCAAGGACTGTCAGGGAGACCAAAGGGAAAAAGAGCATTTTGTACAACTTCCCCTGTTGTCCAACACTCCCCTTGTCACCAAAAAGGTAATCTATTTTTTTAGTCATTACCAACTTGAATTCAATTCTGGGTGGTGCTCCTGAAGAGATAAGAAAAAACATAACAACAGAAAACCTTATGCTTCTCCCATCACTATCCCTTTAGTTATCCTGCCACCTAATGCAGCAGGAGACCTGCAGCAAGAGACCACTAACAAATTCCCAAACCACTCATTTATTTCCAGAGCTGTGCTGTGAAGCCTCATTGTTCAAACATAGCAAATCCAGCAACTTCATGAGTTAAGCTATTGAGGATTTTTCCTTGTGACTGCAAATGGGAATGGTCTGTACAAATGAAAGCCAAGATCCCTGCTATTGCAAGTAAAAGAATCTGGGTGAAATACCTACCAAGGAATATATTTTATGGGTTTTCTTTAACTGTCCATCCAAACAGTGCTGAATAGTAGTCGGGTGCTGTTAGGAGGCACTGATAACAGCCTTAAATTTATAAAGTACCATCCATCCAGATGGACCCTTAAAGTACTTTATAAACTTTACTAACTCATTGTTCCAGCTCCACAAGTCACCTCATATTTATCCATCTGTTTACAGCTATAGCCATATAGAGAGCATTTCTCTCACCACTAAAGGGTGGCTATTTCAGATTTGGAACATAACAGATGTTTAAGAGCTCACATCAATGTGGAGTAACAACTTCATGGCTTAGCCTTCCTTCTCTTCTGTATCTCTGTTGACTTCAGCATGAATTAAAACAAAGGAGCATCAAACAAAACTGTTAAGGAACCAGGTCAAAAAAATACATTATTTTCACACAGCAAAGCCAAGTTAGGCATCTCATTTCTACCAGCTGCTGTATACATTAAAATTTTACATAGAGATATAGGAAAGCTCACAAATTCATGGAAAAATCTCAATTCCACATGCAGCTTTGCCACAGAGATTTGCAATGACTGTGAGGAGAATACGTTTGTCAGACCTAGTCCCACTTAGGCCACAGCCAGATTTTGGATGTCCGTGGAAGTTTTTCAATGTCCATACAGAGGACCCAGCAGAAGGGTTCCTTTGTTGGATGGAGGCATGCAACTGGACATCAGGGGACATTGGCTTTGTAGTCTCTTGCTGGCTTATTACAAAGTTCTTTTGCCCAGTGTTTAATCCTTCTTTAGTACATGTACTGCTGTGAAGTCCTGAGTTGAAGCTACCATTGCACTGGCACAGAACCAGGAGATGGTAGTCTAGCCAACCGGTTTGAAGTTCAAATAACTAACCAGGGACTAGTGAAGATAAAGACATGTCAAAGGGAGAAAGAGGTGGCGAGGAGTGTGCTGTGGGCCCCAGGGGACGGGTGTACTGTTTCTCTCCCCAGGTGAAATGGAAAAGGTTTTCTTAGATCATTCTCATACCAGAATTTTTTTAAAGAAGAAGCACATGTTTTACTTCTGCCATTTGCTTCACATTTCGTTTCAGTTTAGAATAAAATTAGATTCTATTCAGTTCCAGTTTGTATTTCACTGTAGTAAACATTTAGATTAGACAGCTCCTGCTCTCCTGAAATATACCCAAAGACCTGAAATTATTGTGTGTGATCAGACTATGATTTTTTTCTTTTTTGTCCAGAGGATATGTCCAGACAACAATCTATATTTGTGTGAAAATAGGATCCATCCACCATCCTGTGAAAAATCTAAACTAAAAGATTAACTGTTAGCCATGATTATAATATTATTTATTATTATTATGTGATGTTGAGATTATGTTTGGAACAGATGGGAATCCAATTAGCTTAGTTCTGCCTTTGTCCTTTGGATGAGACATTAATTTCAGGGCCACTTTCCACCTTGTCTGAATAGCTACAGGAAAAAAAATATGCTCATGAAACTTTGTGGTTTTGAGATGGTTTGTCACATATATTTTGTTTTCTTATGAAAGGACACTGCTGGCTGCTAAGCAACAGAGTAGCTGTGTTTACATATACATTTATCTATATATATGCACATATACATACATCCTCAGACACAGAGTATTTATTCTAGGACAAGAGTCCTCATCCATCTGGCTTTCAACTGAGAGTAATTCTATTAATTAGGGCTGCAGTTACTGTCCCCCTTCAGCTTCCCCCACCTTACCCCTCCTTCTTCATTCTTCTGTTGCAGCTATTACTATTTTTAATTAACGTGCCAAAATGTTCAGTCCTAAGTATAACAAGAAAATAGACAAAAGGGCAGAGGTGAGAGAGAATCTCTGGTGAGAAAGGCAATTTGTTTGGCTAACCCGTTTAGAAAAAGGCAGGCTTGTCAATGATTTCTCTTCAGGATGTTGTACCATAACCAGGGGAGGGAGTAGAAATGTTTTTTCAAAGGGCTTTTATCCCAGCCAGGAATAATCATGCCTAGAGACAATGCATAGAGCAGCTTTCTGCTTTGAGGCAGTTCTGTTGCACATCTCTGTGGTACTCCTCTTTTTTTTTTTTTTTTTTTTTCCTTTTTAATGTCGCCACTCACTTCCCCTTCCCCTTCCCCTTCCCCTTCCCCTTCCCCTTCCCCTTCCCCTTCCCCTTCCCCTTCCCCTTCCCCTTCCCCTTCCCCTTCCCCTTCCCCTTCCCCTTCCCCTTCCCCTTCCCCTTCCCCTTCCTCTTCCCTTCCTCTTCTTTTCTCATTCCCTTTCCCTCAGGTGTTACAAATCCTTAAACTAGGAGTTACCTCTCAGTCTATTTATATTTTTTTGTACTTGTCTGACCATTAGGTTATTTCTTCATCACAAATCTCTATCCCTAGCTTTTAAATGTTACTCACAACATTTGAAGTAATTCCCACACTTCAAAGCTGATATCCAGACCCCAAAGTTAATAGATGTAAATATTCAAGGCTCAGGATTGCCTCTCTCTTCCTCATTCTTAAGCCAGTTTAAAATTATTAATTGGACACCCTTGAACAGGCAAGGTAGTTAATATGTTCGTTGTAGGGTAGCTGAGGTACAAAAATATTGGGTCTGAGCTATAAACGCAGGACTAGCAATGGAAAAGTGTTGATTGAAATTGTACATTTGTGGGTATGAAAAGTGGCTTTTCAGCCAAAATAAACACTATGAGATTAATTCCTTTACTGTTGTTGTTTAAGTTGAAGTTGTCTGGGTGTTGATGAAATACCAGGGGAAAGGAGTTCAGGAAAGACAATAATCTTTCAACTAAAATAATAATTTCTTTGGATATTCTAATGTTATCATTATTTATGGATAATAATAACCTATCTTTTTGCCAGAAATTGGAAAAAATAGTTTATACATTATAGTTTTCTGTTGAATCCTTCTTTCTCTTCCTCAGCCTCCTCCCTGCCCCAAATGTGTGTGAGAAATCAAAAGCACCAGAAAATAATGTTTTCTGAGCCCCATCCATTCTGGCTCTGAAGAGATAAAAGTTTTTAAAACCTCCAGCTGGCATCTGCCAGTTTTTCAAGACAAGATGTGGAGCTGGAGCCCAGCGCTCCAGAGGTCCCTAATTCAAACTCAGTGGCTTTGTCAAGGGGGTGATGACTACTTTTGCACACAAACACACACACACACATGTACACACATACACTGGCAGTTTTCTGGATCTCTCTGCACAGAAATTCTTGACTCCCATTCACATGCATCAGGCAGTGTCTCTCATTTCAAATTACATTGGCTTATTTGACTTTCAAATGAGAAAACTTAAGTATCGTGAACAGATGAAGAGATAATCAAAACATCTTTGTCCAGGTTTTTGGAAACTGGTTTTGAAAACTGAAACTCCTGAGTAGTTCTGCCAGTTCTCACAATATTTTTATCATTAAAAACAACAACAACAACAACACTTGTTAACCTGCTTCTTAAATCTCCTGTCTTTGGAGGCATGTGAATTGGCAAAGATTCACCTTAATAATGATTACAGATAACTTAAGTTTCTATCTACTGTTGCTTGTAGAAAAGCTTGAGCAACATTTACTTTCAAATGAAGAAAAATTCAAAATCTGAGCATTTTCTAAGACAAGCGTCAGAGCTAGTAAGAATATTGCAGGAGGCATGCTTGTTTTGATAGCCCTGGCATAAAATCAAAACTAAAATTTAAAGGGGAAAACACATTCTTGGATCAGCAACTTTGATGCCTTGCCACTGCATGAACTTGTTGAAGTCCATCTTGAACCTGTTCTTGTACCTTGCTGCCCATTTTTCCTGCTGGGTTACTGGTCTAGGACTTCGCACTGTTGATGGGAGATAATAATTTTCCTAATTTCTAGTTTTAATATATTCATTGCTGGTTGGTGTTATGCCTCATCCCAAATAATTTATATCGATGAATGGCTAATTGTCAATTCACTCTTTGTAATTATTCTTAAATATACTTTGCATTTTCTTTCACATTTTGCATATTTCGATTGTTATCTATGCATATTCACTCCTCAGGCTGTGTTGTGAGTTGTGATTGATCAGCAAAATCATATGGTGTTGTTTCATATTCCTGATTGCATAAGCAGGCACGTATCTGTGAAAACGGAGCGCTTATCCTCCTTTAGTATTTGTATATATGACTTGGAAATCGGGGGGGTGTGGGGTGTGAATATTCATTGCTATATAACACAAGTGTTTGAATGTTTATGAACAATTTGCTCTTGTCCTGTGAAGAGGGAGTTTGCCTTCTCCCATCTCTTTTACTGTCTTGCACAGCTGAGTGGTGCATGGCTGAACTGCTTCTGTGTTACCTCCGAGAAATGGCTGAATTTCAGTACTGTCATGCACAAATTTCTGTATTAATTCAGTGTACTGTAAAGTACTACAGGACATTCTGGGCTGTGGCTGTGGATGTAGTTTGGTTATGTCTAGACTGGTATTATTCAAACAGACACCAGGAAACAGAGTATCTCCAAGATAATGGCACTTCATAAGGATGTGTGGATGCAGTCGAGATAAGAAGGTGTAGCAGCATTTCTTAGGGGATTTCAGGGACTTTGCCAGGCAATTCCAGGCCTTGTTTCTTATGCTTTGGCTTCATTATCTGGAGTGAAAGGACATCTTTGCTTTGTATTTGAACAGCAACTCATCACCTGCCCTCCCTAACCTCAGCTAACAGCATTATTGCCTCAGGTCAAGTGAGAAAGGCCAGTGCTCTTGTTGCTGTAGGAGACAAGTTCAAACTCTTATAATCACCCATGACAACACTTGTTATACTTCCTGTTTATAAGACTTTTTCAACCTCTTCCTTTCTGCTCCTTAATATGGCAGGTCTTTAGTTTTCACTCTTCATCACTTTCAGTTTTCATATCACTTCCCTCATCTTCCATCGGCAGTTTTGCATTTTAATTTGTTTGTCTGCTTTGAACACTTTTCCCTAAGTATTTAACTCAAAGGTTCATGGGCAAACTCTCAAATCCAAGGTGTTAATCTGGATTTGAAGTAAAGCCAGAAGCATGTTACAGTTAAGTGCAAGCACACACAGATCTCTCCAACTTTGCCACTTTTTTCCTCAGTCTGGGAGCTGGAGAAATACATGCAGACACAAATATACAACCCCCTGGGCTCAGTCATATCCTGTTCCTTTAGCTCAGTATGTATGTTCAGCACTATCAAAATTAACAAGAAGCCACCTTAATCCTGCTCCTTCACTACAAAGCCCTCTTCGTTCCTGCAGATCAGAAGTTACTGGCCTCTTATCTTAGAGGGGAAATAAATAAAGGGAAAAAAAAAAAAAAAGACACCTTTCCCCTCTTGTGTAAGTTGTGCACCAACCTTCTTGTTATTGATATGTAGTTTAAAGAGCTGTCTAGCATTGAAAAGTCACGGTGATAGTGAGATAACTTCTGGCTTTGGCAATTCTTGGCAAACTATTCTGCATCTCCAGCTGGACACAGCTTCCCTCACTCACTGCTTAGACTGGGGCATGCAGACACCCTGGATCAAAGGGTGAGGTGCCCCGCAGTAGTCCCTTGCCCTCAGTAGTAGTGATTAATGAATAAGCACTTGTCCCTCAGCGTCTCCCTTGCCATCACCTCTGCTTTGGCTGGAGTACACTCTTCAAGAAGCAGAGGGAAACAGAAGTCGTAAGCTGAGAGATTTTATATTTTCTGGCCAGGAAAGAAAGGGTATTATCAGGACTTGCACTGGCTGGCAGAGAGCTCCACTTGTTGGTACCTGATCTGAGCTGCTGGACAAAGGCACATCAGGGAGGACAACAGTGCAGAATAGACGGGGTGATACTGGGGGGGAGGAGAGTAGTAGAGGGATGGCATGCTTTGGTGGAGGCAGGCTTTGTTTTGTTTGCATACACTCACAGGCTCATTACACTTCAGGCTCTACTGTACCTCAGCAGTGTGTTTGCTACTGTACAGTCAACTGGTTGTGGTCTCCTTGAGCAAACCCACACTCTTGTTCCAGTGGGATAGATTGGAAAGAGGTGAGGATAGCTGAGCAGCAGCTCAGAGGATCAGATTTGCATGATGGATCACAATAATCAGCAGGTAACAACGCATGCTGGACCCTTGCTTTTACAACACAGAAGTGCAGTCACAGTTTCTGTGCTCTGTCCCAAGGTACCTGGATCTTGTGAAAAACTCTGATTTCATGTGATAAAGTAATATATGTTAGCACTTCTCTGGATGGGGTGACAAGGCTGGGTTGTCTTGGGCATGAATCTGATCCAGCTTTCCTCTGGAATGAGGAGTGCGGCCATGTGAATTGAGTTACGTCTGATATTTTGCAGTGGGTGATGAGATTTTGTTGCCTGTGCCACCACTTTGTTGTTTTTCTCAGGAGGTAGTTTGTTGCATTATTGTTCCTGCTGCTATTGTTTTAATCTTTCACGGGAGATTATATAAAACAGCCTCTCCATGAACCAGAACGTATCTCTGGGGAATATGATGACAGCATCCATATCTTAAAAAGCCATAAAGTAGAGATGCACTGTAGAAAGTCGTCTTTCACAGTAATAAGTGCAGTATGACATCCAGGAAAGATACCCTATTGTGACAAGCTTGCACAATAGTGCAAATCTGAAGAAAAGTACATTTAAAACTGCAGATGTTGCCATGTTTTTTATTTTAAAGAATCTTCTTTCCCTAAATTACTTCTGCAGCCAAAACAATGTCCCTTAACCCTTAGCAGACTGTAGCAGGTTCCTGATGCTCCCCAGCAGTGAATCTTAAATTATTTCCCTTGATGGAGACCATCACAGAGATCATCCCCTAAAATAGCACCTTGCCTGCATTTTGCAGGATTCGTACCTTGGTGTACTCCAGCCCACGTGGACCCTGACCGTGATGGGTGAACAAGCTGCTAAGGGGTTTTCTTCCTCCCTGATCTCATGCAGAGATTACTTTCTGGACTATATATAGCAGATGAGAGGCCTGATAACAGGCTTTTTTTGGGGTATTGCAGGAGCTGAGGCAGGAAGGTAGGCTAACCAGAGCTCTCTGACTGCTCAGTCACAGAGGGACAGAAACAATCTCCAACTGTGTATTTGCAAAGCATGCTGCAGCCCAGTAGATGGAATGGGAAAGAGTTTCCTTTCTGTACTCCTCCACTAATATGCTAGGAGAATTCAGGCCACTGAGCTGTAACCACATTGGGCCACATTTAGCTGAAATGTCACCTACCTCCCTGCAGCTAGTTAGTGAAAGAACAAGAACTCCCAAGTGTGATTGAGAGTGCCTAAGCAAGGTGATGCACAGGGTCCTGTTTAGAGCCAATGAGTGGAAAGCCCTGGGCACAGTGCAGGTCAGCCTTTCCAAATATAGCCCTGTGTGCCTCAGTTTTCCCACTCTGATCAGTGGGCAAATTATGCCAGCAGCCACTGTGCTCAGTTAGGTTTTATTGATGAAGTCTGGAATCATTAAGTCTATAGATCCTGGAGAAGTGTCAGTATTACAACCATCCACAGCAAGGGAGAGAAAGCCCATTCCCAAGCAGGGAGAGTGTGGAAGGCCTAATGAACATTGAGCAGAGCACTTGCTCTGCACTAGCTTTGTCACTGCTGGGCAGCCTTGCCCTGACAGAGCTCCTGTCCAACCAGGGACATACATCCATTCATCATTAGTCCTAATGCAAGCTTGGGAGTTTTAAAGCTAGGGCTAAATCAGACCATCTTAATTTGCAGGCTTAATGCATTGCATATTATCCATATCCTTCCTATGGGATTTATCTTGATTAAGTGCTAATTTGTAACTGGTGGTATACCCAGTGAAGTGACTGATGAGAAGGGTGCCTAGGCAGTGAGTCTGTGTTTTGGCAGGAGTGCAGACTGTGGATGGAAAGTGCTGTTCCTGCCACAGACAGTCAGGCAGCACATCCCTATCAGCCTAATAGGTGAACTGTGCAGAAAGGTTTAACTTGTGGTGTTCCTCAGCTGAGAGGGAAGGCAGAGATCTGCTGTGAGAGAGAGGACCAGACATACAGAGGTTTCTGGCTGTATTCAAAAAATCTACCCCTGGGTGTTGTATAGCTCTCTGTCTGTACAGAACAGCACAGGTCAGAAAAGGTGTAGCTGCTTCAGACAACCAAGTGTAGGCAGCTGTTTATACATCCCAGCTTGCACATCTTCAGTTGCCTATTAAATGCCCCCTGTGTATTCCCATAGCTGAACTGTCTACTCCATCCCCTACCATAATGCCAGCCCCTGCCCAGCACCTTCCTCTGTCTCACTGATCCCACCTTGTGTTCACCAAGAACCAACTGGGGCAAATGTTGAGTGGATGAGACCATTTTATACAGGATCACAGCTGGGAAAACCTATCAGCAATATGAAAAAACCTCATTGAGATGGGCAGGGCTTTTCCAAGGAGCTAGGAAGCTGTATTTCAGGATACTTTCACTCTGTTGACCTTCACTTTGGAATGAGAAACAAACCTTCCACCTCCACCAGACACACCAAATCTCAGATCAATCTACATCAGCATGTAGATTTTACACGGTTTGAGGAGAAGTGACCTTTAAAGCAGAAATGGGTTCTCAACTTTTGCTATTGCAGTGCTGGCACTTCACTAAAATAAAAGCCTTTATTTAGCTGCTGCTTTAGTAACTGAAACTCTCTGGCTCTGTAACCACCTGTCCCCCACAATTCATAAAAGCACACTGAAAATATATGTATTAAACAAGTCTTACACCCGGAAACACACACACAAAATCTGCTCAAGCTATTTCAGAGTACTCTCTTAAAGAAGGGTGAAATAAAACTTTTTCCAGCTTTCTCTGGCATAGTAACAGTAAACTCAAGGAAGACATCCCAAAGTCTTAATGTCTGTCTTATGCTATACCAAGGTGTTCTGCATTAGCAGCGTTTCTCCTTTTGGCTGTTTTTCTTAACACTGAAAACAGTGGACAGTTTCTCAGCTGATGGGTACTGCTTCCTTTTACTTGGGTAACTAATGACAGCAGTTGAGGAGGAAGGGGGGTGTTGAGTAGAAGGAAGTTAATTAATTTCAGGGGTTTTAATCTCTTTTCTTTTGTACTAAACCATAAAACAAAAATTCTTCGGGAGCCAGAACATGTACCTCCAGTAATCGAAAGAGAGGCAAGGATCTGACTAATAGATATTACGTTCCATTATATGGTCTTGAAGTCAATAAACATTAGGTTACCTTCATGCAGTGAAAAAAGACCAGATTTATTAAAAAATCTTATCTGGAGGGTTTGCATTTCAATAGGATGTGAATTTGCATATTTTAACAATAACCTCCCATCATTCTGTCTGATCTGTGCTCAGTTGGCCATACAGATCACTTTATCTTGAATAGATTATCACCGGTTTAATAAACCCTTCATAATATGCAGGTATAACAATGGTACTTCATTGGATAAAGGAGGTATTAAAGTTCTTTTTCTGGAAATAGGGGTGGCCCAGCTAGTGATTAACTTTATACCTCTGTACATCCCCGTGCTGAATACGCGATTGAAGGAGAGTATTCCCATTATTCACATTGAAAATGGACCAGCTCGTCAGAGCTCATGTTAACTCCTCATTGCCCATGACAGATGTGCAGATGTGGGAGTCAAGAAAGCCAAGGCTGCTGGGGATGTTATCTTCAGCAGTGGCCACTACCTGAGATGTCAGGAAAAGGTGATGATTTCCCCCAAGCCAAGTCCCTCTCCACATACAGAGTGTGATCAGTGACTAGCTGTTTCATAGAAGAGACCCCTTCTCAGTGTTCAAGGGAGGTAGGGTCAAAGCACTGCTCAGCAAAAAGTTAGAAAGGCTTCTAGGCAGGTAGCTTATGTACCCCTTTTTTAAAAAAAAACCAAAACAACCAAACAGAATTATTCTTCCTTGTCTCCTCTTCCAGAATTTGACTTACCCTCTACTTACACTTTTTCACTGAAGTTCATTTTCCACTGGTTGCCCTTCACAAGAGATGAGTCCATCTCACAACTCCTGCATCCCCTGTTGTCCTCTCAAAAAGTTTGGTTGGGAGCAACATGCTCAGAACCTCTGCAGGAGCAAAAGGAGTCGCTGCCAAATCACAAGGCTAGCTTTTGCCTCCTGTGGTCTCCACAGGGACAGACTGTTATTTACACGTCTGACATTCGAGGCTCCTCACCGCTTTCTCATGAGACACAAGGCAATTTTTTATTTCTTCATTGTTTCTTTATTGATATTTGTACCCCAACTTGAAAAAAACCTGATAAGCTTCCTCTCTTTGGTACCCAGCCCAGAGCAGGCAACTGTGAGCACTAAGTGTCCACACAAAAAGCTTAGAAAACCCCCAGGCTACTGTGGCATTAATCCCAAGCTTGTAGACCTTAATGAGAGATAATGTTTACTCTGATCCAGCTCTGTGGTCACACAGCCCCAGGATCTGGACCGCCTCACATCTGACCAGCTGGGAGCACAGGAATAATGAATTTTGGGGCTGACTGTGCGTGCATGTATGAGAAGGAGAGAATATGTCACACGTGCATTCCCCAAGATACCCTGGATAGCGAATAGAACTTTTCACACTCACTCCTTCCTCTGCTTTCTTTTTCTCTGCTCGAGCTGTGTTCATGCTTGCTTTTCCAAAGCTCCAATCATGAGCTTTTTGCTTCTCAAGAGCCGACATGCTGGTGTGCTGCCTGACAGTGGGAGCACAGCAAGGCTAGTGAATAATTGAAAGTTATTGACCTATAATAACCTGGCATTATTGACCATAAATGATTTAGTTAAAGCACACATACACACACACACGCACCATCTCATATGAAGGAGCTGAATTTTGAATCCCCTTTGTCCAGCACTGCCTCAATGGAGCCTGTCACAGGGAGAGGGGGGCAGTTCAGCCTGGCAGGAAGTTCATGTTAATCAAAACAACTTTTCTGAGGATGATTTAATAGGATTCTTCTGGAGAATAAGCACAGTACCTGGAGCCACAACCAAATTGTTGAGTCTTTACCCAAGGCTCCATGAGGGCACAAACCTTTCCTGAACTTCAGCAAAGTTCACGGTTTTTAAGCCTGAGGAGGACAATTTTCATCAAGCAACCTGGTCCCTGCCATAAGGTAGGCTAGAGACTAACAAATGATACTAGCACTAATAAACTCTCATCAAACTGGAGCACAACATTTAGGGAGAAGGAAAAACATCCAGTTTTTATGTCAGACTTCCTACTCTCCTATTATTTTTTGTTTCTGCTGAGCCAGCTCTTTCCTCCTGAAAGGGAAGTTCTGACATCAGCTCCTTCAGAGCCACAAAATGCTGGTTCCCCTGCTGGAAAGCCTGCTTAGGTCTCATGCGTGGCCTCAGGTCCCTATCATCTGGTTGGATCAGCAGGGTCAGGCATCTCCATCTCTGATGAAACCCTGATAGCTTCCTGTGTCCGAATGGAGCCCCGTGGAAGTACAGATGTCTGAGCTGGTGATCCTGGCTGGGTCAGATAAAGATGTGAGAGAGTAACTGTTTAATTGAGCCAAATTTCTGAATGAGATATAATCCCAGCCACTAGTACAACTGCCATATGCTCTCCTAAACTGGCTGTGCTTGTATCAGGATCTGAATTTTGTGACTGGCCCCTATTATGTAAAGTTTATGTCCAGCTTTTGACAGATGAAACTTTGCAACTTGGACCTGTCCCTGATTATCTATCAGCACTTAACAAACAGCCCTAAAAGCTTCTCATTAGTTTTGTGGGTGCTGTTCTTTATATACAAAATAGCCAGTCTAGCTGTGCCTGGCTTACTTTGTTTTTCAGGTTCAGATGGATGAGAGAAAAGATAGCTTTGGCCTCAGGTTTTCTTGGTTTGGAGCTCTTGAGAGATGATGCAAGAGCGAAACTTCTAACTCTCAGTGGTGCTGATCCATGGTGTGAGAACAGCTATGAAATGGCATTTACAACACAGAAAAGTGTCAAGATGGAGGGATTTATTCCCTTGCTTTTCCAAGTTCAGGGCAGATTTTTCCTACTGGCTCCTGCAGGCAGAAGTGCCTGGAGCTGTTCCCACAGTCCAAAATCACAGCAGACAGGCAATAGCTGGAGTCAAAGGTGCAAGCCAGTCTGTGTACTGAAGTAACTAACTTTTGAGTACATTTTAAGTACCTAATGAAGCAGGCTTCCCGGAGTAAATCCTTAATTTCTCCATCTAGGAAATCGGGCCTGCATAATTTAGTTGTTTAAATTTAGGAAGCTAAGGGCTCCCTCTGGAGGTCTCCAGCAGCCCATTTCTCTGCATGGGCAAGGCCAGACCCTTACTTCAGGAAGGCACATAGTGAGTATCTTGTGATTTCAGTACAAGCTAAGCCTTTTCATTAAGCAAATAGGATCTCTCCCAAAATTTCCAGGTTTTCTTCTAGTATTAGAGCTAAACTAGGCGGTAAGGCCAGCTGGAGAGAAACAACTGAGTTTCTTTCTACAGTCAGGTAAGGATATAGTCTCCTTTTTTTCTAAAAAATCACTGGGAGCAATGGGAGAAGCTAAGTGTCTCATCTGTATGTGCACACTGTTGCTTAGTTGCGCATACTCCTGAGACCAACCCAAAATATCTGACTACAATGCATGACACTGATGTCCAAGATGGCTTCCAGCTCTGTCCTTCCTTCCTCTCTGTATAATTAACTATAATACTGGAATTATCTGTGCCTTGATACCTTGGATTTATGGAGCTTCGAACAAATATAAAATCCCCTTTGCACACACCCCATTTAATCAAAACCTTGCTGGTTTAAGCAGTCTGTTTTATTAAATTATCAACCTATGAAGCCATTAACTCAATTAGAAGCTGTGGTTCTGTAGTCTTGAACAACCAAGGAGTAATATTGCAACTGTGTATGTTATGCAGAGTATGGCACGTTATAATAACACTGAGAGCTTATATAGCATTTTAGAACTTCATAATTTTGTAGGAATAATATCTAATTAATCCTCACAATGGGCCCTGAAGATAAAGATTACTGTCTAACCCCTTTTTCTGTGGAGGAAACTAAATGGGGAAGAAGTTGATAGTTAACAGACTTCAAAAAAGAGTTCAAGGCCATGTCTTTCCATAACCTGCACTCATAGTGCATAGACTTCAAACTTTCAAAATCACTCCTTTTCTTCTGCGAAAATCAACATCATGTGACCATTACCTTCCTTTCCTGTCTCCACATTGTAATAAATAATGTGCTGAGTTTATTTTTAAATATCTCTTCCTTTTGAGGGACGGATGGGACAGGGAGGGAGACCCCAAAGGGACATAGAAATCTTACAGGAGTAGGTTACAGCTAATTACACATAAGAACCTTTGGAACTGCCTTTAGTGCTTGTTGTGGTTGTATTGTGCTTCTGGGTGCTTTTGGGAATTGAACAGACATGGTTTCAAAAGTCAGCGTCAATTCATGACCATAATTTCCCATAACTGTGTTAACCCAAGAAATTTTACTTTTCAGTGCCAGGGTAGAAACACCAACAAGTTCACCTCTGTCACCTCAGTTATGTGATCTAACAGGAAATAACAAGGATGGTCACAGGAGCTCACCTAACCAGACCTGGGTACCGAGGATCTTTCATGCAGAGACTGCAAAGATCAAAGGGTTCAGATAGGAAAAGTTATTGTATATAGGGCACATGAATTATGATTAGTAGTACCCTGGCAACTAAGTAAATGGCAGAGATCTTCTTGGAGAGCAATATCCAACAATAAAAACAGACCTGTTTTTGATCTCTAATGATTGTTACCATGAGGTATTACGTTTCCTTGCTAAGTAAACTAAACAAAGTTCCAGGTCCATCATACAGGACAAAGAATGAGCTGCTGACAATAAGATCAGATCTTAAATGTAAGGATTTTGTCTAAATGTTCATACATTTTTCTTCTATAAAATTTAGTGAAAGAATTGTTGTTTGTTTTTTTTTCAGCAGAAAAAGTTTTTTGAGACATCTTTATGTATTTCTGCTGGGTTTTAGAAAAGTAAATCATGCAGAAGTAGAGTCAAATAGGAAGAGGAACTGGATGATTTTAATTTGAAAAAGAAAGTGACAGATTTAGGATCAGTATCTGCTTTAAACAAAGTACAAACAGCAAAGAAACAGCTTAAAACAGTGAGAAGCAAATGATACTTCAAATAATTAACATTGCCTACTGTAACAATGCATCAACCATAAATTGTCTCAAATTATCATGTATGATATGATAATGTAAGAGATTTTATTTTCAAAAACTCATTTTCTTTGAGCTATATTTTTAGTATGAAGTACTTTCTTTTATTTTATAGCTTAAATTCTTGTTTAAAAGTTGTTGGGGTCCAGAAGTTGAGGATTTAAGGAAAGCACCCTATGTCAAGAGGCTGATGGTAAAGCACCAAAAGCTAAAAACACTGGCAGTGTTTGTAAGCAGAAATAGATCAGACTTACCTTTAAATACAGAGAGGTTTGCATTATACCCTAATTCAAAGAATTAATGAGTAGTTTATTTAAAGTAGATGATCTAAAAAAAAATCCCCATGATTTTTCTCAGTGGTCATGGCTCCAATTTATCTCATTTCATATTTACATTGTGTAGCACCCAATTCACACTGCAGAGAGAGGAGGTACAATCTGGCCCAGATTTTCAAGTATGCTCAACACCCAGTGGACCAAAATGTTTTAATTATCTGTCTGTGTTTTGAGAACATTGCGCATTTGAAACAGAAGGTTCCTTAAGTAGTGTGATTTCTTGCTCGGTTTCCCTCTCTGTGGATTTTTTTTTACTCTCCATGTCACATCTTGAGAATATTTGTCTGCTGTGATTTTGGAAGGTTGCTGCTAGAGAGCAGCAAGCCTTGTTCCCCTCCGCGATAGTTCAAACATGTCAATGCTGCTTAGGCTTGCTACCGATCCACAGAAAAATCAGACCCTGGGAGTTCAGACACATACTGTAAAAAGGTTAATAGCTAATACTGCCAGAAAGTTTATAGCTGAACTTCTAATGGCTCTGATCAATGCTCTGTCTTTAATCAAATGCTACAGCACAAAAAGGGGAATGTAGTTGGATAGGTTGTCTCTTCTGGATGAGGCCTCTCTGGTTTGCCCCTTCCAACTTTATCCAAGCTGAACATGCTATGCAAGCAAGTGAGAGGTTCAAGCTTGCAAGCAACTGAAAAGAAAATGGGGGTGAGAAGGAAGGGAATAAATAACTTGGAGCTATCAGCTGTGGTGCCTTAGGTGGCACGCTGCTTCCGGCCACTAACAGATGTGGACAGGTGAACCTTTACACCAAATCAATCATCATATTTATTCTAATTGTATCGTAATAGTCCCCCAGGAGCTCAGTTCAAATGAGCTTGACATTATTAAAATTTTAATGCCCAGTTTTCATAGCTGAATGAATATTTAAAGGGTATGTCCCAGGCTTAAGTTATGATGATGAAGAAATTAATGGAATGTCTTGTTTAATGCTTTGGTACATGTTGATGCAACCAAAAAAAAAAAAAAAAAAAAAAAAAAAGGTGGTTGTTCAGGGAGGAAAAGAAAGAAAGGCAATGTTTAGGCATAATTAAAAGAGGAAAGCATCAGCAGTACATTAGTATCAGACATCGTTCTTGTTGCATAGCTCTCAGAGGAGAGGAAATATTTATCCTTCAGGAGGAGGGAAACCAGGGTGTAGTTAGAAACCAGAAGAGAAGCAGGTCCACATGAGTGACAGATCAGAAATGAATGCCTGGGAGTCTCCAACCACATCCCTACGTGGTAGAGTGCGATTGCTAGCTTTTGCTGGCTGGAACAGACACAGAAAATCACCTTTGTTATCCAACAAGGGTGTTTGTTTATTGTACATATCCAGATCAACTTTGAGGGATGGCATAATTAATCAGGATGCTCATCAATCTGGTAATTATGTTATAGGTAATTGTCAAAACATAGGACCAGATGATACCAGTTACACATAGATGGGAGTGAGGGTTAGCTCCTTCTCTGTTAGAGGGCCTGATTCTGTATGGGCTGAAAACAGCACATGGAAGTGCATTGACTCTGAGGATCTGGAATCTTTAAAGGTTGTGGGATTTTGCTTTGGTTTTTAAGCCTTCCAGGAGGAAGCCAATTCAGAAAATGTCTGGGAAGCTGAGAATTTTTGTTTTCTCCTCTTTTTGAAGTCTGTATTAGTATTTGCAAGGTTCCTGCTTATGCTTATTCATTTGAGGTTAGGAACAGAGGACTAACTTGGGCGGCTGGATGGACTTAAAATCCCCTAATATGCATTTCCTAGCTGTGAAAGAGGACTAAGAAAAAAGTTAATGCTCTAAGTCCTTTCAAAGAAGATTTTCTTTAAAGGAGCAATGCCAGGATTGAGATAATCTATTCTTTCCCTGAGTCTTTCCTTGTTTGTTTTGGGGGGAGTTATTTTTTTTCTTTTCTTTTTGCCAGCTGTTTCAGGAACTGCAGCCCTGATCCAGTGCAAACCAGTGGAGAACGTGGCATGGCTGCTGGGTTTTTTTTTCTGCTTAAACAGGGCTGATTTTAGGCTATCCAAAAATAATTAGACTATATTTGTTCATTAATAGAACTAAAAGGAGAGCACAGCCATACCACATGTATGACGATAATGATATGTCTTGTGAAGGAAGCCCCTATGCTTCAGAAATGCCACTACGTCCTACTTGGAATAGGTGTAGGTTTGGTCCTCCTGGGGTGCAGGGCTGAGGTGATGGAGTGCTGTCTGTTACTCTGCAGATTACCTTGGAAGAAGGGAAATTAGGGTAGGAGGAACACATTACCCTTGAAAGCCAGACCAGCATTGGGGAAAAATTACTTCCTGGCTCAGGGTGAGCTAGTCCAGTACCAAGGAAAACTCTGCTTGCAACCTTAACCCTGTGATAATCTATTCCAGTTCCTGGGGAGTCTGTGCCTGAATTCAGGCCCTGAGGCTACCTGCACATTTATATCAGTGAGAGAGCCTTTATTTCATGATTCTGGCAGTGGGTGAAAGCAGCTAGTTAATTTACACTGCTTACACAGTTGTTTGTTAAATGGCAGTGCTATGGAAAGCATTTCTCCATGGGCAAAAAGGCTGGCTGTGGTTCTTATCTTTGTGGCCAGGCATACACAGCCACAAGCACAGAAGGTCTAATCTTCATGGATGGATGATGGCCAAGCTCCTTTTGCACTCAAAGCACTGAAGTCAATGGGAGCTTGGCTTTGCCTAAAGTCTACAGAGTCAAGCCAAGCAGCCATTAGTGGAAAAGGCAGCATTTGAGTCCTGCTTCAGAAGACGAGATAAAGCTTATAGAGGTAAGAGCACAACAGGGCAGTGCCAACAGCCAGAAGTCATGGGCTCAGGGTAAGGAAAAGACGAGAACAAATGTTCACCTCTTAAGTGAGGGGCAGGAGTCATGTCTATAATGCCCTGAGTAGTACATTTGTCTCTTTGGCCTGCTTGCCTGTCCCACTCAGGTCCTTGCTGAAGACACCTCTGGCTTCTGTGATGTGCATCCAACATGCACAAAACCATGACATGCCCCATATGCAGTGAACACCGTACCTTTCCCTTTTTCTGCATTTTCTCATCAAGGCATCTCCCAAGTGTAGTCCAAACCATGCTATACCTGGATGACCACCAATTGTAGACAGTATTGGGCAGCCTCAGAAAGGACCTATGCAGAGAGCATCCACGGGACAACTCAAATACGAGTTCCACTAGGCAGTGCAGGCATGGATAAACATACAACCACAAACAGCCGAGCTGTGTGCATGTTGCCAGACTGATCACAGAATCACACAGAATCACAGAGTCTTAGGGGTTGGAAGGGACCTCGAAAGATCATCTAGCCCAACCCCCCTACCAGAACAGGATCCCCCAGAGTAAATCACACAGGATTGTGTTCAGGTGGGTTTTGAATGTCTCCAGAGAAGAAGACTCCACAGCCTCTCTGGGCACCTGATTCCAGTGCTCTGTCACCCTCACAGTGAAAAAGACTTTCCTCATATTTACATGGAATGTCCTATTCTCTAGCTGGCACCTGTTGCCTCTTTTCCTATTATTGGACATCACAGAGAAGAGCCAGGCTCCATCCTCCTGACACTTGTCCTTTACATATTTGTAAACATTGCTTAGGTTGCCCCTCAGTCTCCTCTTCTCCAATCTCGAGAGACCTTGCTCCCTCAGCATTTCCTCATAAGAAAGATGTTCCACTCCTTTCATCATCTTCGTGATTCTGTGCTGGACTCTTTCAAGCAGTTCCCTGTCCTTCTTGAACTGAGGGGCCCAGAACTGGATTCATTATTCCAGATGTGGGCTCAGTAGGGCAGTGTAGAGGGGGAGGAGTACCTCTCTCGACCTGGTGTAGGTCAAGTCATATTCAAGTCACCCTTTAAGATCTATGTTGCTACCTAAATACTGTTATTTCTTAGCCATGCTGGGTAGTTTAAGGCTATCTTAGTTGTATCTATATGGACTGTCTTCTTATATCTGGATTATGCTGTTTGCTCTGCCCTGAAACAGTTCAGGGTCACAACAATCTAGGCTAAAAGAGAATGTGTTTTCTTTCTACTAAATGCACGCAGAGTTGGCTAATAGAAAAACACAGGGATAAAGAACGATTTTACATAAAAGGTGGTTTGGGCACGTTTTAGAATTGGATGTAAATTAAACTGAAATACTGTCAAGTGGGAAATTAGAAGAGAGGTGAGGTTGTAGAAAAGCTTATCCCTACTGATATTAGGGAAGAAGGGAGGAAAGGACAGCAGAAGATTTACTTATTTTATATTAGAATTTGATGTGTTTGTTAACAGAATTTCACATTGTGATTGCTTGTGGTAGCAGCAGGGAAGTAGATTTAATGAGCAATATGTCTCTTCTAGACTTAGACATCTCCTGTCAGGATACACAGACAAATATACCCTTTTATACAGCTTAGCATCATCAGTGCACCAGTCCTGGGACAGGCTTGAATATACTCACTGAATGTCCAGGGACTTCTCTCATATCGAAAAGGCCTGGGCCTACAGACCACAGATACATTTTGCAAGCTAAAATAAGCATTCACCATGCACCCTTCTTTCCTAGAAAAGAAAGGTCAAGTGCACAGGCTAGGTGAGATCCATAAGTACAAATAAAGACCTGTCTGAATGATCAGGGCACCAGTACCTTAGGGCACAGGGTGTGTGTGGTGGCACAGTCTAGCAGGTGAATATAAACCTATTGAAGGTAACTTCTACTTCGTGACTACCCAAAGCTGTAAGGGAATCTCCTTTTGTCTCTTTCACGTGCAGATATGCATAAGAAACTGTACGTAAAATACATAAATACTGAAAAAATCACACTGCTGGCTCTCTTGTTTTGGAAAACAAGGCTTTGTTGTCCCAGCCATCCTGTTTTTTGTCCCTAGTCCTGCCCTCAAACCTGACAAGGACCAAGTTCCCCTTTACCCCTCCCCATTTCATTTAAAACCAGAGGCACTGTGACGTTGAGCACTAAATGCTCAGCTTTACCAAGTACAAACTAAAAGATCTGTTGCACTGGAAAAGTTTCATTTGGTTATTAACAAGTTCAGCCATTTCTTCAAGCTCAAGCCCGAACTGCTTTGTGGAGAGAAAGTTTTGGAATCAAAGACATAGGTTTCTGCACATGAACCTGAACGGAACTTAAGCACCCTCCAGGTTCATCTATATACACAAGACAAGTGGAAAGATGAATCGATAGTTAGATAGATGGATTATAATGTGTTTCGTATGATATATAGAAAATACTCTCAGAGAGCAGGGATGGCCAGTAGCAATCATTCCCAGGGGTAGGCACCAGAGCATTGACTGATTTGTAAAGGTCAGACCCTTCAACAATTTTATTTTTATCTCTCATACATTCCCATTTCAAGTCTTCTCATCTGTTTGTGTACATGTCTATGACACACATCTCATCAGGCAGGGGAGAGGGTGGTAGGGAGGAATTAAGAGTCCACTAGCCAGCTAAGATTTGGGTTAGAGTCATTTCAGATGTAATTCATTACTATTAAGTGCTTCCCATAAGGCAAGCCAATGTGATATTTTTTTCTACCAAATTTTCTAAAATATTTCCTCTCCCTACTCTTTCATTAATCCAACATTTTATCAGTTTGCACTGTCCACACAAAAGTATGCTACAAGTCTAATCACACAGCAATTCATGCAACCACAGCACTCTGTTCCCATGGGGGCAGTTTTTTTTTTCTATGACTTACAGCTTCAACATAAAAATACAGAAGGCTGGTTGTGTAGCTAGCTTATGTTGAAGCAGCTATCCTCATTCTGCAATAGTCACAGAAATTTCCTCAAGCTGAGGATCTGGGTCCTGACTTTGTTTTTTTCTTCAGAGAGAGGAGATTTCTTTGGATTCACTTTTATGGCTATCTAGTGTAGATCACTGTAATTCAATTATGTCACTCAGAATCAGGCACAGAGTGACTTACTTGAACTTTGCAATTACACACACAGTTCAATTTTAGGTGATTTTCTTGGCCTTTCCAACTTTGACACTAATATACTTTGCATTTCCTTAGGGCCTTCAATCACCACAGATTTTGCTCAATGCTTTAAAAACATATTTTCTGGAAATTTCAGGGCAGTTATTAAACTATTTATACCTCCAATTAACATTTGAGTTATGTAAGAGATGTGTAAGTTATTCTGAGATGGGATTTTCTTCCAAGAGACTAGCCAGCATCTACAGAGTAGCTGTAGTGCGTGATCAGAATTTGCTAAGATCTGCTAGCTCACGTCACCATCCTGTACTTTGTGTTTAGATCACAGAAGAGTTTCATCACTGGTTTAGATAGCTGATGTATGTGCACTACCAAACACAAAAGACCTATGACTGAGCTAGATAAAACTTGCTGGTTTATCTGTCCACATAATTCAGGCACAGAAATGACTAGGCATTACTTTGTTAGGTTGATTGGCTGGTTGGTTGGTTAACACCTGCTTTTAAATAAACTTTTGTCGTCAACCACCTTAATGGTACATTAGGGTATCTTTATCTTCATTGTACAGAATGAAAGCTGAGGAAGAGATAGATGTAATGATACGACCAAATTAATCCAGAAAGCTGGTGTGGCCTTGTCAGATGCTAACACCTCTACATTTTACCCTGTACCAGACCAGCTCTTTGGGAACTTCAGGAAACATGGACAAAAGAACACCTTTCCTCACAGTTTTTGATACAAAGCCTTAATCAAACACTCCAATTTGTTCTCAGAGAGTATTCAAACTTCTTAAGCCCTCTAAGGAAATGTGGAAAGACTATTACTAGATAGATTATCATTGTGGTCATCTTCTGTGGTCTCATACACCATACAAGCTGGAGAATCACTTTTTATCTCCTCAGGTGACCTCTTCCTTAAGCATAACCAGCAGATTATACCCAACACAGCCTTATTCTGCCTTAGATACCATCTTCTTAACATTGAGTGGTATTTCAGTGATCTCCAGCATTTCCCTCCTCAAATTTCTTTCCTGTCTGAGTTCATGCTTAATTCTTTTTTTGTTTTGGTTTTTGTTGTTGTTGTTTTGGAAGGTTTTTTCCCCTTTTTTCTTCTTTTTACTTTTGCATTTGTCCATTCTCAAGCCTGGTATAGCCTTCATCCTGGCTAGAAACCCCAGGTATATTAGTGAATAATGAGAAAGTAAGTGAGACAAGAAAGGAAAGTGTAGTAGGAACAGTGAGAGGAAGAAAGATGGAGACAGTGAGAAATCAGCTGTCTCTTCTTCCTATTCTTCTTTCCCAGGTGATTCTTCTACCTGCTCTAAATTAATATCAAAGCCAGAAGGAGCAGAAAAAGGTTGGTGGGGGAGAAAACAACAACCTTAAGGAAAAAAATCATGATGCAGAAAAGCGTCTGTCCCCTGTCTAATTCCTGCAGTGGCCTGTAGCTGATGGTGCTGAGAAAAATACAGCAGCAAGCTCTGACATTTCATTTCTGTGGAGAATTGAAAAAGGGCTTGCTGTAATTCATTGCTTCTTGTAATTCAAACCCTTTTTGACAGGAGTACCTGCGCTGTCTTTTAACAGTGGCACCACGGTGGCTGTAATTGGACATGAAAAATGATGTCGCATTTCTCCTTTCAGGGAAGGTTGGGGTGTGGGTAGTTGGGGCAAGTGGCAAGTTGGTGTGAGAGGATGACATCTGGCATTATTTGAATGGGTTGGCTTTAGACAAAGGGAAGAAAAAGCTAAAATGA
Source organism: Hemiprocne comata (assembly GCA_020745705.1). Lineage (NCBI taxonomy): Eukaryota > Metazoa > Chordata > Aves > Apodiformes > Apodidae > Hemiprocne > Hemiprocne comata. The sequence continues at coordinate 28,446,117 of CM036616.1, read as the reverse complement.
AGGGTAGGAAGTGTAACAAGTAGGATCATCTTATACAAGGTGTGCAAAGGTGGTTTTCAGCGGAGGTGAACATGCAAAGGATCAAAAGAAAATGGGAACCATAATGCACCTGAAGTTCTAACTCCTCCATCAATCCAAGTGTTTATGGCATTTGTGTGAAAAAAGACCTGAAACCCCTCTTCTTTAAAGGTGCCTGATTCACAGATGTAGTAGTATCCAATGCCCATTGCTCCCAGTACAGTCAAGGAGTCTGAGACACAGACTTTGCCTGAGGCCTCACTGGGAACACAGTTGTGAGCAAAACTCTGTTTTGCCATCGACTGGCCACTCATTTGAAAACTGGGTCTCTCATATGCAACTAGAAAATCAAATTATTTTAGCTCCTGTCTAGATCTCTCAATGGTCCTCAGCACAACCTCTGTCATGTCATTGCTGTTGAGTGAGGCACTTCAAAACAAGTTTGTGTCCAAAATGGACTCTGAATAAAGAGTAAGGATAAAAATATTGTCATCATTTGTAACAGTTTTATGATTATCTGGCATTCTGGTACCATTAATATCAGAGATCTTCACAGTTTATACAGAGAATAAAAAAAATTTAGTCACATCCTAAAGTATAAGAGGGAGCACAAAGAGTAGGTAAACTCTTTGTGGGCTACCTAATGGCAAAATAATATACTTCTTTCACCGTGGCAGCCCAAGAGGGATTATCTAGAATAAGGAACGATGATCATATTTCAAATAGAGCACAAAGAGCATCCATAGGCAGAGGAAAGGACCATTGCAATGGATGGAAGTGTAACACATCCCAGAGAAGAGCCTAACTGAGTTCATCCAGTCCATCTGCCAGTTCAAATGCTGGATCAGTCTTTCTAGGCCGTTTCTCATGTTGCCAAATGTCTTTTGAAGACATCTAGTGATAGTGATCAATAAAACTTCAGTCACATCCGTAGTTACTATGATCCCACGTGGATTAATTAAACCATGGTATTACTCAAATTTACTGACTGGCAAATAATCTTTCTCCAATTGCGCTCTCAGGGTCCACCAAGAGAGCACAGATATTGAAGATGTTCATACCAATATTCCCACAACCACTATTCAGAAGACTGCTGTTTGGTGTATAAACTTTGGTATCTTTGCATGAAACCCATTATAATTCCCAGCTCAAGGATAAGCAGAGAGCTTGAACCTCTGGATTTCTTTCTCCTCAAGAAAGCCTTTTCCCAGACTGGGGGCAGAACATCTTTCTGCCATCTTATTTCCCCACTCAGCCCTTTTCTGCTCCTTGTGCCAGCTCCTTGCTCCTAGAGTGTCTGTGTTAAAAAAATAAAAAATAAAAAAAAAATTAAATTCTATATATGAAGAGAGGAAACTTAATTATTTTCCTCTCAGTCTTTCTCCCTATAATTGGTGTCTTTCATGTCAAAATTATCCCAGTTTGTATTATGGGCTCTGTGCAGGCAGCACTTTTTGTTTGGTCTATAAAGAAATTGTCAAGTGTATAAATCATAATGTACATTACATTACATTAGCATTTTATTTATTAATTTCCCGTTTTTTCTTCCTCTTGTAGATGTTCATTCCCTCCCTCTTTTTTTTTTTTTGTTTTCTGGAGAATTGTCTTTTCTCATGCCTCAATCTAAAACAATCTAACAAACAAACAAAAAAACCCAAAAAACAAACCCACAAAAATATGTCTCCTCTCATTTTTGCTGAAGTATCTGATAATCTCTATCTTTTGCAAACTGACCGCATCAAACTCAACAAGAAGTAAGAAGAGATCTGTCTTGTTTCTCTAAAGACTGGATCCAAAGCTTATTCAAGTTCAGTGGGGATTTTCATGGCCTTTACCAGACTTCTACATTGGTAGATTTAAATGATGATCTACAGTGCAAGGCTGTGTCCATTTTGGACTCCGGACACTGCCTTCCAGGGCTGTATGTAGCACACCTCCTATAAATTCCTGGCTAATATGACTATTTCTCTTACAGACTGCTCAGGGTGCAGGTTCTGGTTATTTTGGAGTGAGCACCAGGGACCCCTGACCACCATCCTCTGACCATTGTGCCATCGTGTCTGCCTTAGAAACCCATAATGTATAGCGTGAATGCAGCTGTCACAAGTTAACAACTCTCAAGTAAGACCCTGGTACATGGATGGTGTCAACACCAACATGCTGTAAACACAAAGCAGTCACAATGGTTGAGCAGCTGGGGGAAGTTAGGGCACAATAACTGAGAAGTTTGGCTTCATGATCCTGTGTATGAGGACCAAGTTGGGGTTAATCTCACTTAACTCTAACTGCATAGACTGCCTGTACAATCACTGGAGAAAAACAGGTGCTGCAAAGGACCATTCATCCTTTTTATCTCAGATACCAATCCTAAGAGTGGCTTAAAATTACACTTTTCAGGCATTTGGAGTCACATGATATAAATTACTGTCCTTACCTATGTGATGTCAGATCTTTAAATGTCTAACAGCTAGCTGCTCACCTGTGGCTACAGGAGCTTAATGGTAGGATATCTATTCTGCTACTGCTGAGCATATCTCCTCCAACCCTGCCAATATCTTGTGATAATGTGTGTGAGCTACAGGTCTTTTCAATTGTAGAATACACAGTTTATCCAGTATCAGGTTCTTTGTTGGTTTTAGCACTTCAGCTGTCTGGAGTTTGTTGGATGATACAGGCATATAGGAGACTAGCAATTGCTCAGCAGCGTCTGGAGCCATTGATCCTCCTCCTCCTGAGTATGAGTCTAACTGTAGTCAGTTTATGGCTAAGTACATTTTCCTCTTGAGACAGCAATGCAGCATGATCTGCTATACTCTCCATCATCTTAACCTACTTGTCAGCCAGTTTGATAACTTTTTATTACAAAATATGTGTGCAGAGCAATTAGTATAAATCTAAATGAGTATGAACTACTTTCAGAAAAAAAAAAAAAATTAAGTGGGGGAAAAAAAAAAAAGAAAACAGCCTTGCTGCCCAACTGCAGTTAGCCACAAGTAAGGGAAGGACAGTATCACCTGAAGGCATCCTGTGACAATCATCAGCCAATTTGTGGTCTGAGTTTATAGGGTAACAATGTTGGGAGCTTCCCATTGCTTTCTGACTTCTTGCTCCCTGTGACGCCTGTTTGAAGTTGCACTTTCTTTAGTTGCCAAATCTAAAGGATAATTTTGTTCCACTCAGGCATAGTCACACACAGAAAGATATTCTGAATAGTCCACTTGCATAGTGTATAGACTGCTTTAAGTGATATGGAGGAAGAAGCAGGGAAGGGCTTCTAGATTAAAATCTCAGCTGGTTCTGATCCATGCTGTATCTCCAGCTATTAACAGGAGAGTTGTATGCTTACTCCTGTTCATCAGACACCCACATCATGCTAGCCAATGCCAGTGAAGATGATACGTGGGCATCTATTGTCTTCTCTGCGGGGAGTGGACAGCTGTGGGGGCAATGATGGTCCCCAAAGCTTTTGTTGAGAGAAAGAGGGACAAATTAGAGAACAGAAATCCTGTTCACTGGACAGTGGCAAGGTTTCTATACTTGCTTATCTTCTGATGTGAGAAAGGAAAACGTAGTCTAAAAAGCAACAGAGGGAGACCTTTTGACTCATCCTAACCTCTCCTTTTCCAAACAATCTCAATAATGAACACTCTTGAAGCATGTGGATAAACCAGATCAGAATTGCATTCCCCAGGTATGAAATGGGGTCTGCTATGTTAGAGGTGACTGTCCTACTGAGGTAACAGTGGAGGTAGAATTCATTTTTCTATTTTCTGTTCATCACATCAATCTCAAGAAATCTTTGCAATTAAATTTTCACTTATCCCAATGTTCTGACAAAGCGTTTCTACACAGCAGTGTTTCTATAGGAAACTCTTAGAAATTTTAAAAGGTATGTTTAAAATCTCATTACCTGTGTGAAATGAGTCAGATGTCTCTCCCAACACGATTCAACAGAGCCCCTGTCAAGTAAATGGGGTGACACTGATTTACCTCAGACCAAGAAGCAACCTGTGCTTTTGGTTACTTCTTTGCTTACTAATTGTTTTTTCCCCCCTCATGGAGTAAATTCTGGTGCAAACTATGACTTTTTTTTGGTAAAAAAAAAAAAGCAAGCCTCTTTATAATAATGTTTTATTCCACTATTAATTGTGCGTCTCTCTCTGCTCTTTCTTACAGATGAACAGGCCTATCCAGGTGAAACCAGCGGACAGTGAAAGCCGAGGAGGTAGTTGACTGCATTGCTTTCAGCCACAGTACTAAGTGTAATTGTTGTGTCTGGCTTCTCTCAGGCAATGTGCTGATCAATTAGTAACGTAATCACTGCCAAAGAAATTCCCTCTGCAGCAAAGATTCTCTTTATTAAATCTCCTTTACTTCATCTCGCTTTCCTCATATTCAATTATTATTTGATTTTAAAAGGCAGGCAGGTGCCAGCGATTGCCTGGGAAACAAATAACTGCCTCATTAAAAAGTGAAGCATCAGGCACTGACTTAACAAAGTTTAACAGCAGTGACAGCAATGTAGGTTTTTCAGACCTATGTTGGTCTAAGCTGCAGAAGTGTTTCATTTGGTTAGGATAAAGCAGATATTTTATGGTTTCTGTGACCATGTTGCTTCTTATTGGACTGAAGCAACTCTGCTTCTGGAAAAAAGCAAATTCTGAGGTAGCAAATTTTCCACACCTGTATCAGCTTATGTGGATAAACCTGTTGTGGAAACTGAAGACGTCTCTCAGTCTCTGGGAGTTATTCAGGATTTGCACAGGTGTAGCTGAAATCAAGATCTGGTCTTTTGTTTTTCCATCCTGCACAGTGGATTTGGAAGGCTTTGCTAAGTAACCATTCAGTAGATCACCAGTGATAAGATGTTTCCTGAAAAAGGTTTTCTACCAGAACTGATGTGGTGATACTTCACTGTACTCTTTTAATAGAGGCCTGTTTGTCAGATCAAAGAAAGAGCTCACTGATAAAGTGTGAGATGGTCCATAATGCTGAATAGATTAACACTCTGCTTTCTTTCCTAATATCTGTACAATTTTATATATATATATACACACACATTTATATATAATGACATGGTGATTCCTTCCTCTCTATCCCTGTCTCTGTGGGAAAAAAACAAAATTTTGCCCATAGTGTAAAAACACTAGTGCTTTATATGTGTCATATAAACGTGGGAGCAGATTTTGTCATTTTAGTAATGATGTGGCCTTTAGATGTGTGAAAGCCACAGTGGGAAAGTGAAGTGTGTTTAATTTCTACCATAGGTGTAAACTCTTCCTCATTTATGGGACAACTGTCTTTGTGCTGTCATTAGTGGAAATCCCCAGCAACAACTACTTAAAAGGAGCAAAACGCCTCACAGACAAAAGGCACTGAAATGGCATTCTTTTTTTCAATTGAAAGCTTTGGATTCCAAAGGCTTTGACTGCGTCAGTGCGAGGCTGAAACTCTCCAGTGACTCAAGTCATTGGAAGACTTTGTATGTAGCTTGTAGTTAAAGGGCTGGTGTTACAGAATGGTGAAACCAGCAGGGCAACAGAGGCTCTGTAAGGAAGAGCTGTAGTGTCATGTAGTTGCAGAGCAGTAGAAGAGCCGAGTGCTGGAAAAACTCCAGAAAGCTCAGGGATAAATGTTGCACTTTTAGAGTCCCTGTAAAGTAAATTTGAGGGAATTTGTCCAACACTGGGCAGAAAGTATTTGATGGGCTCTGCAATGGTGAGTTCTGCTATCAAGGGCCATGGCATGCTTCTAACCTGCAACAAAGGCATTTCACATCATACAGAATCGTCTGGTAGTTTTTAACAGAACCAGGTCAATTTATTCCCTTTCCCTTCCCATCTGACGATCTGGCTCTGTGTCTGAGTAGGAGTGGGTAAGCCATGGGCAGTTGTCAATGCTGATCTCCTAGGGGAAAAGGGAAAGCTCAGCTGCCTGGGCAAATGCAGGGACGTTATGCACATTCCAGTGGAGCTTGTGCCGACAGCGAGAGTGAAAGGAGGACCTTTTGTCTATTTAATTAGACATACAAAAAATAATTATTAAGCTGGCCAATTTGCTTAGTGTGCCTACAGGGTATGTGGCTCCCAACCACTTTTTTTTTTTTTTTTTTTTTTTTTTTTAATGCAAATCACTACTACAGAACACATGCCTGGCTTTCTGGGAAGGTTTTTCAAACTCTTTTTCTAAGAACAGCTGCTTTCAGAATGGGTGGTTTGAACTGCAAAGGCCTCCAGTGACAGTTTGATTCCACATTATCCATCACACCAGTCGTTCCCTACCCATTGTATTTTAGCTTATTATCTCCCCAACACACACAAACCTCATCTTTTCTCACCTTCTCTGCTCATTCTGTGATCAGTGGTGATCATAATACAGGGGCCAAGCGGACACACTCATCATTGACGTGAAAGACACATTGTCCTAATTCCCCACTGACAAGCTGCTTCTGGGCTAGTGATGTTTCAGGATGGCATGACTCAAGGGCAACTATGAGAGAAAAGAACAATTGGGACCCAAGGGAGGCATTGCACGAAAACTTACGTTCTTCGTGAGCCCACTGGTTAAAGTAGGCACAGCAAACAGAATGCTAAATAGGAGATCGTGTATCTTAGGAACACATCAAAAGACTTCATTAGGGCTGCAAGATAAAGGTTAACTTCAACAACAAAGAAAATTAAGTTCTAGCTTATTATACCCCATCCATGTATCAGGATGGGATGTGAGGGAAGAGCGGGGCTGGGAAGGTGAAGCAGGTCTTCAGCACAGCACAGGTATTTGGTCTGCTCAAAGCCCACACTCAGAATACATCTCTGTCTTCTGGCTTGTGGGGAATTTTGGTGCCAGGCCAAGATATTAAAGAAAGAATGCAGTGCTCTTTGAAACTGTAGTTTGCAAGGAGGCTTTAACTGGAAATGATGAGCAGTACCCCTAAGGAAGTGAGATCATGTTCTATATAGGGACAAAAACCTGCATTTTGCTAAACATTTTTTTTGCTAAAACTTTGACTTTTCCAGTAACTTCTCCCACAACCCAAAGCTTCTGGAATCCCATCCCATCTCACCCCCCCTCAACCAGATTCTGCTCAGTATTTTTTCCTATTGTTGTGGATTCTGGATTTTGTTGGTCTTTAATCCATCCTGTGTCTTGATTCTCAGTTTAATCCAAAGTGGGTGTGTTAGCATTTAGCGTGTGTGAGCAACAATTTAGACTGTCAGACCATCTAGGTTTGGGGCAGAATTCAAAATACTGCTTGCCACAAATCACACTCAACCCAACAAAATGAAAGTGCTGAGTAGCCCTTATTAGTTTTCCTGGTTTTATTATTTTGTTTGTTAATGCCCATACTGGACTAGGAGCAAGACAAAGAGTGCAATCCTTTTCAATAAAAATTGGCATTATTTACATTTGCCTAATCTCACAGGAACTAGAAATGTATTCTCAGTACATTTCTCTGGGGAAACAGTCTAAATTAATGGGAAAAAAATCATCTTGCCTTCCTGCCTGCTTGTGTGTGTGTATATAGTCAAACTATAAAATGTTACATAGAGGTACTCCTTTTACAAAATGCTTCATGAAGCTTCAAATACCTGATCAGAAGGTCAGAGGCCTTTGACATTTTTAAGAGACTTTAGCAGTAATGAAATTGATAGAATGTGATAAAAAGGCAACTATTTTGTATGTTGTTCTGAAAAATCAGAGTGTAAATCTAGCTCTATTAAGAATGTCCTAAAAACTCTCATTGGCCTTTGTGTTGTTCAAGTTTTAGCTTGACTACTCAAAAACTACTTCAACATAGATTAGTTAGCCCAGTATGTTTTTAGGGATGTAAACTATAACCCCACATTGAATTCTGAACATGACAAATTGCAGTTAAACTGACAGAATTTTATACTCTTTTCATCCTGTTGCTGATGATTTTTCTTGGTTCCTTGTCTCATATTTAGCCCTAAAAATAGCCCATAGATATCAGTGATGTAAAGTTTTGCAAACTTAGGGAAAGATTTCAAGTCTGTTTTGTGGTTTGGGGCAAAAGTTTGGAGCCATTTCTTATTTTATCCACAATATCTCTAGCTCTCACTAGACAACTCTCACTGCAGCTGGCAGAGTTAACCTATGATAAACGCAGCCCCTAGGTCCCACTAGGTTGTACAGGGAGTAACATTTTTTAAAACTAAAGGACTCTCCTGCTGCTCTAGCTGCACTCCGTTAGTGATGCTTAGATGCTCCATTGCTCCCACATTCCTCTCAAAGGACAGAGGAAGGTCTGCAAAGAAAGCATGCAAAGATGCACACTGTACTACCCAGGCCCAGTGTTAATGTCTGTACCAAGAAACACTTCACAGTGGTTTTGGGGTCCTTCTGCATGTTATGGAACTGTTACAAAAGGTTTCTAGGCTGAAGAAACTTAAAAGGCAGGGTCCAAATTGCTTTAAGAGTTCAAAGTCTATACTGCAGAGAGGGTGTTGAGAGAGTTATAGAAGAGCCTGCAGTTCATTACTTTGCAGCATTTTCTGCATGCAAGACTTCACAAATCTACTAAAGCTTCTGCCTATGCTTGTGATTTAATCAAATTTGTTTGTGAATGTTTGGGGCAGGCATGTACAGTGTGTCTTTTTTTGTCTGCTGTTTGGGGGACAAGAAAGCAGCATCTAGAAGGTTTGGAGTTCATACTTCAACTGACTTACATAATTTCCCTACCTGTTACTCAGTGTGCAGGATCTAGTTTATTCCAGCTTTAGAGCAAAATGTCCAAGCACTCATTTACAGTAAATAGCAATACAGTGGTGCCTTGCTCATGCTCTATAATCTGTTTCCTTTTGTTTTCTTCTATCAGCTTGGCAATGATGATGGGGACAGAATGGCCTCTCTACAGTTTCTAAGCCCTATTATCCTTTGGGACAAAAGTCTGGATGTATTTCTTAATTCATCCAGGCCATTTTTAATTCTCGCTAGCTCTCTGCTGCATCTGGCGAGGTTTGCCTGTGACAAACACAGCCCAAGGTCCCATAACTACTTGGCTTTTAGCTGTTTTCCATTTAACTGATCAGAATTCTGTGGCTTGTGCTGATAGCCAAAACCTTGTAGGAAGCTTCCCGTCTGGGCACTCACCAGATTCAGACCTGCTAGGGTGCCAAAATCAAACAAGACTGGTTGCCTTCAGATCAGTTTGGCGTCGCACTGGTATAATAATACCACATAGAATGATTTCCTTCTTTCTTGGAAGCGCTTTGCAAAGAGTAGGTTTGGTTGCTCAGACCTCCAGACTGCAAGGGTCTGAAAGAGAGAGTTAAGGGTAAGTAAAGAAATGGAAATCTTGACAAAGCTCAGCGTCTCCTCTCCTGCACTGCTGGAAGTTAGGCTATGCCTGCATGCAGGAAGTCTTGAAGTCTGGGACTATGCACACATCAGGGTACTCATCTCTGAGCCACATGTTGTTTGGCACATCTAGCTCTATAGAAGTCACTTTGCCAGCAGTTCCCCATCTTGTACCCTCTGTGGGCTTCTTTAGAAGACTTCCCACCCCAAAAGCTGGAGAGCAAAATGACGCAATGTCCTGTTTCCAGGTGTTGATCCATGCAACCTACCTTTATGTGGCCTGCCACAGCTTTTTCTTCAATCACTCATCTCGTTTTCTTTTCTGGTCCCCACGCTCATTCGGCAGGAGTAGGCAGATGGCGCTGGTAAACACCTCAGGGAGAAAGATAGTGTTCTTCCTTCTCACAGCTTGGAGAAAGATCCAAGCCTTCTTCTCCATGAACACTTCCCTATTACTCTTTCAACATCACCATGAGACCACTGTGTCTCACCTTAATCTGTCGTAGCTCAGGTAGAGCAAGGCACAGACAGCGACTTGCAAAGATCATGCAACACATGTGCCAGCCTTTGCTGCAACCCTTGCACTTGCAAGGCTAACAGCACGAGCTAAGACAGTGACAGATTCTGTCTTCACATTTTATGAGGGCTGGACTTCAGACCTCTGCACAAATAGTCTACCACACCTGAGGTCTCATATTCATTCTTTCCTACTCTCAATGCCCACACTGGTTTAAAAACAACATCTCTCTCCCTCTTTATCTTCCCTTGGAGTTTGGAAGGGTTCCAACTCAGTGCCATATCCTCCTCTTTAAGTCTCATGCATCTCATCTTCCTGAGATTTGGCCCAAATCTGATTAATCAGCTGATTTTGACTTTTCTCGTAGGAGGAACTAAAAAACCAAACAAAAAAACCAAACAAAAACCAAACAAAAAATAGATAAACTAACAAACAAAAAAACCCAAAACCAGAAAATACCAACCAAATGAAAAAAACCACACCACCACCAAAAAAAAAAAAAAACAAAACACAAAAAACAGACCTAAATGTAAATATGTTTTCTCTATTAATTACATAACCAGTGTTAAACAGCATACTGGTTCTGAGTTGTGGTATCACTGTGTGAAGGGTAAAGTGAAGGAATACTGTTTAAAAATAACATTATGTTAAAATAATCCACTGGAAGATAAGATGAGCTCATGAGTCAAAGGAAAAAAAGAAAAATTAATTAACTAAAATACCTTGAATTTAATCTAAAAGGCAGCTTTCTTGCCTCAGAGGCTGGGGGAGTGCCATAAACAACAGAAAACTTTGGCATCATTAGCAGAGTGGGCTCCTGAGGAGTGGCTGTCAGAGAGGCTGGAGTATGAGGAGGGACAGATGTCTGTGCCTTGAAGTGTGTTTGCCTTTCTGTCTATATAGTCAAGAGCTAGGGAAGGAGCTGGGCCTAGGACCATGAAGGTCACCTTAGATATCCCACAGACTTGAGCATTGCTCTGGCCCTCTCTGGCCTATACATCCAGGTTTTCTTCTCATGTAAGCAGTGATGCATTGAGTACAGAGCAGAATTAAGAAACTCATACAAATTTGGACAATATTCGTTCCTCCCTGTTTGGGTGAAGCCACAGCGTTTGAAAGGCAGAGCCAAGCTTCAGACCCCATTGTGTGTGATGGAGCCTTCTACTGCAAAGCTCAAAGCAGCTGCGTTCAAAGGGAACCTGTCCGTTTAAGTTTATTCCAGGTCTGAATATCTGTCAAAATCTATAATGCTTTGCCTTTAGCCCTAAGATAAACCTGATTTAGAAAGAGTATTTTAGTACTCATGAAATCTCTTTCTAGCTGTGCTTGCTGTGGGACTGATTACAGTCAACGGGAAAAGAAAACCTCCTGGTTTATTTGGGCTGGTATATGGGGGCTGGGCTACTTTTTCAGGCAACCAGTGACAGGACAAGAGGGCACAGCCTGAAGCTGCTACAGGGGAGGGTTAGGTTGGATATTAGGAAGTACTTCCTCACCGAGAGAGGGTGATTAAACATTGGAATGGACTTCCCAGAGAAGTGGTGGAGGCACCATCCCTGGATGTGTTCAAGGAAAGGCTGGATGTGGCACTTAGTGCCATAGTCTAGACATTGTGGTGGTGTTGGTCATAGGCTGGACTTGATGATCTTCAAGGTCTTTCCCAGCCTTGGTAATTCTGTGATTCTGTGATTGTCGAAATTTAGGATGGCATGACCTTACTGGCAGGTGACACCCTGTTGCTCTCACAGGGCAGTATTTTCAAGCAGGTAGAATGCAGCAGCATGCAAATGGATCAGTTAATTCAAAGTGGCCTTGGATGACCCCATTCATGCTCTCCATTGTCTGCTAAAACTTAATTCTGAGGGAGAAAAAAGGCTCCAGCAGATCCTCATGTGTAGTGTTTTATATTCAATGACTCTGCTGAAGGCTGATGTGCTCCATTCCACATTCACCTGCTGAAAGAATATAAGGGACATCAAACTCTTGTTAACGTTTGCCCTTTTCATCGTGATTGAAATCGATGGAAGTGTGCCCATCAACAGGAACTGGAAAAGATCCACAGGACATTGTGTTCTAGCACATGTCCTAAGGACAACCTTTTAAAATCAAGTATTAAGGGAATTAAAGGAAAAAAAAAAACATATTGCAAATTTTTTGTAAAGCATCTGTAACCTAATAGTTTACTGCCAAGAAGGAGGAGAGCCTAGAGCAGAGCCTGGGGAGAGGCAGGGGAGCTCATTGCCTTGAGGTTTGATGTCGGTTCTTTTCTCTGCTACCACACGACTTTTGATCAATTATGTAACTTCAATTCCCTTCTCCTGCTCACCCTTCCCGCAGTGCCTGCTTAGGTGATGATATGCTTTTATTTGCCAATTTCTTGCACCTAATGCCTCTGGAATTCATGCATGTCAGGCAGCCATTGTCATAGGATTAAGACACCAGTGAAAACATGTAGCTGTGTCCAAAATTATGTGCACATGACCAAAAATTGAATATGGTGTATGATCAGGGTGCCTCACACTGTGGAGTGGTATTTGAACGTTTTTGAACTGGGGTACAATGGAAGAAGTGGTGGGAGGAAGGTAGTGGTAGAAATAGAAAGTGTAATCCTATAAAAAATTCCTCCTTTGTAAATACAACTCAACCTCCTAGGGTGAACTCAGGGACAGTGGTGGGAGGAAGGTAGTGGTAGAAATAAAAAGTGTAATCCTATAAAAAATTCCTCCTTTGTAAATACAACTCAACCTCCTAGGTGAACTCAGGGACATGTTACAATCCTAGTATCTTTTTTTAATGTAAAGGTTACTTGTCAATGGGGTTTTATACAGCATTAATAATACATTTATAGATACGCTCCACAATTAATTGCAAAGCATTTATGGCACTGAACAGTTAGAATGCATTATGATAATCACTGCTCATGCATTGACTTTATTGTAAAGGTTTTGCTGATCATTATAATTGGCTTGTTATTACACAGGGATATAATAACACCTCTCTGCGTAGTAGTTCATAGCACATCAATAGCAAAACTATTCCCTTTATTGGAAACAATGTGCATTGTATTAGAATATAGCTGAATAAGTGCAATCCATGTAGACAAATGAAGTTTCTAATTAACTGTCTCACACAAGAATCGAAATAACAAACCATTTATTATGTATTTTTCTATTGACAAACTTGTAGTTATGGTTACAAAGGCTTTTTTTTATAATGGAAGGCATGTTTTCCTGTGCTTTTGGGGAAGCATTGGGAGGAAAGACAACCTATAGGTCATTTTTCTGCCTGATGTTGAATAGAGTAAAGGTGACTGATGCCTACACCTCGCAGATTTCATTTGCTTGATGAGATTTTCCAAGCTTCTACCTTGTGCATTTGGTTTGACATTCACAAAGGATCAAAATGTTCTCACACTGAGTCCAAGTGCAGCTCCTGGAGCAGTGATGCACCAGCATCACCCAGACAGTCAGGAATGAGTTAAGTATGAGGGGCTTGGTGTTGTCTTTACTCCTGCTGTGCGGGTTCTTTTTCTGTATCTTAACAAGGGATACTTTAATGAAAATGCAAGAGCAACCCCTGGACAAGGCCTATAATGTGTAACATCCAGTCTTTCTCCCCGTGTCAAAATGCAGTAGTTGCTGATTGCTGTACCAGGAAGGCAGAGCTCTTAACAGATGTCTAGTGCAAAATGGGATGTAAGGAGGGATGGCAAAGAGAAGAGTTAGTTCAAAGGAAACTGGGGCATCCAGCAGAAAACTCAGTGGTTGCGGGTCACTTAGAATTGGTATAAAAAGAGGTTGTCCCGGTCCAAGCGGTGACTTGGACGGGCTCGAGAGGTTAAGCCCTTATATATTTAGGATTCGCCCCCGATTTTGGGGATGGCGATGACGCCAATGTAGGATATACCAGAAGCCCTAAATAGGAGAGCACGGACGTCCGCACGCAATGAAGACCAGACACAGAGTTATATTTTATATGCTTTAACTGTTTGAGCGCAGTCACAAATGTGTAGGAGGTAAATTTAGAAGGTAGGATGCAAGGGGTGTGTATGAGTATGTGTGTGGGAGTTTAGATTGAAGAGAGAAGAAAACTTATGATAGAGGGGGCTGGTATAGCGCGACGCAGTTTCCCTCTCAATAGGGTCGACGTTGTGCGTGGAAGTGAGGGCTGTTTGTGGGTTTAGCCCAGCGAAAGATTACGGTTAATGACAGACAAATATTATTAAATCTTACAGTCTCGACAAGCTGCACGAGGCGGTCTGTAACTTTAAGATGGCGGCTTCCACCTGGCGGTCTGTGGCTTCAAGATGGCGGCTTCCACGTGGTGGTCTGTAGCTTTACAGCAAAGGCAGCAGCGGCTCTGGGTGCGGCGGCAGGCTGCAGGCTTCACGGCAGCTGTAGCGGCGGCTTTAAGACTGCGGGCTGCGCTATAGCAAAGCGGCTCGCGGCAGACGGCAGGCTGCGGGGGTCTTCCCCGACGGGAGGAGGGAGAGAGAGAGAGCGCCTTTGGGGAGATTCACTGTTCTTTTAGGTGCTCTCGAGGCAGTGGGGCTAGCAGATACTGAGCTTACCGCTCCTGCTTTAAGCCCGGCTCTCGAGTAGTAGCTTTATAGTTCTTTAGGCTTCCCCTTTTTTTGGATTCTCGGGTGGAGACCTAGCCTCCGTAGCCGAGATCCGTGGTTCTTTACCTCTCCTGCTCGGCACAGACGGGTGCAGGTAGGCGGGTGCGGCGACGGGGCAGCGGGACAGCAGGGAGGTCCAGCGACGAAAAGAGAGAGCGAGAGCTCCCGCGAGCGGTCTCTTTATAGCCCCTAGGAGCCTTCTGATTCGGCGCATCTTTTGAATCCGTTCATTTGCATATAGTTCCAGCCAATCAGATAGCTATCCAGCCAGCTGCAAGAGTTCCATCCAGGGCTTAGCAGCAGCCTTGGTCTAAGGCTTGCCTAGGCTTGTCCTGGAGTTGCCCAGGCTTGTCCTGGTGTAGTCCTGTCTCCTTGACTAGGTGAATAGTTCTTTATGGGAGACAATTTTTCCCTTAGTGAGGGGTAAAACCCTCACAGAGGTATGTTTTACAGTTAACAAAACAAAACAAAACAAATGCTATAAGGTATTAAAAGTTTATTCCCTTGCCTGCCATCAGTAATCTAGGTGTGAATTTTAACTCTTTCTGGCTACTTACAAGGTCACGCATCTGACATAAAAGTGTAATTAAGGTGTATTTTTTATTCATCATACGCCAACAGTATTCAATGTCAATAAAGTACCTAAATGCTTTAAAACCCCTAGACCTAGATAAGTAAGCTTGTCTTTTCTAGATGTGGTACAGTTTATGCAGTAATCTTGCTGCCTAAAACTATTGCCAGGGTATAAATTGAGTCCAGTGTTCAGCACAAAATGCTGTGTGCCTGTTTCTTCTTTTTCTCCTGCTTATTGCATACTTGCAAAGACCTTTGACTCTAGAGTAATCGAGGGTCTCTCTGGAAAGTGAGTTTTAGTGTGATGTAGGAGCTAAGAAATGTCTGGACTGTAGTCAGTACCCTTAGCTGTTGGCACACAGAAGTTACAATTGAGCAATTTAAAATAAGTCTGTCTCAGCCCCTCAGTCCCAATGCAGAATGAACTCCCTCTACTCTGAGTGAGAATTTCAGTGAGAAGGGTTTTGCCCCTTACCTGTTGAGATCCCAGATTATAGCATGACAACTTGCAAGAAGTTTTGAGACTCAGGAGATATTGGAGGTCAGGAAAACTTTTCTCCATGGCATACACAGCATTTTCCACTTGTTATATATATTTGGCAGCATGTATGTGAAATCAGTTTGGGAGGTAGAAAATCCCTATGTAAATAATTTAGCTCTCTCAGTAAACTCTATCTAGCACTTCTACTCTGAAATCGGGCCTCTTAGGAGCTTTGGACTTACAGACAGAAGAAATTTTAAATAGGGCTTCTGTGCCACTGTCCTTAAAATGTTATTTTAGTCAGGATTCACTATGCCTAGCTTTACCTCCTAAATATTAGGCATATAGTCTAAGCTATCAAGGCTCCTCTGCAGAAGTGATGGGAGAGAGGCAATTCTAAATTGTGATTCACCCCATCCTAAGACAGATGGGATAAATGGTGCTCAGAAGTTTCCCTTCTCTCCCTCTCTCCACTGATTTGGAATGAACCTATGGCAATTAACTCAGATTTAGATATCTGGCTTTTAGACACCTGAAGAGAGGTAAGATGAATCACAACTTTCACCTTTGCATGCTGCAGTTTTCCATCTGTAGCATATGAATGATGATACTTGACTTTTCTGAAACCCTAGTTAAGATCTATGAATAAAAATTGCTATATAAAACCTATGGGTTGTAGGACAAATTGAGGTTTTGTCCTAAAAAGGGAAGGTATCTTTCTCCATTAATGTGTTTGCTTCATAATGTCAGGAGAAGAATAGGAGGGGCTGCATCCCAATCAGTCTGAGCAATAGAGATAATATGATCAATTTTAATTCCTCTTTAAAGTAAATTTGCCTTTTCATTTTTTATGTTTGGCTTTGCTATGACTCCCATTCTCATGCCTGAAAGTGAACTCACATTAAAAAAAAAAAAGGCTTCAAACTCAAAGCAATGCATAACATCAGTGACTTTAAAATGTGTTTTCATAATTAAGAAAAATATTTTTTATCTTTAAAACCAGCTTGTTTTGGAATCTGTGATGGAAAATGAATATGGACCCTTGCAATATCATTTGCAGAGAGGTAATTTTCAAGGCAGCACTGCACTGAAACATTTTCCCCCAGGGAGGATAAACAGTTGGCTTCAATTAGTGAGGGACTGTTTCCTTTCTTTTCAATTTTAAGGACAGTCTTGCAGCCTGATCCTGCACAGAGAAAGAGCAAGCTCTTACACAGGGCAATAGACTGAAGCTTGGAAGGCTGAAGCTTAACTTCTTGCCTCGCCACAGATTTTCTCCTTGACCTTGAAGAGGTTACTTAGGGGCAGGTTGTTATTCTCACTCCATTTCTGTCTGCTGACTAATATTATCTTTGATTGCCCAAATATATACATAAAATTGACCCAGCATCCAGCTCTGATCCAGTTTGCTTCTATAAAATAGCATTGGTGCTGCCAGGATACATGCATTAGAGGTTATTAGGTGCTCAGGTTCTCTAATCATTAGTTTCACTGAAGTAACTTGGTTAGATAAGCAGAGATGTTCAAAAGTGTCAAATGTGTTTCAGTGCTCAAATCTCACATAAAGTGAATGGGCCTTAGGTATCTAAATATTCTCTTTGAAAATCTCCCCAAATAATCCTATTCTTCCAAATAGTTGAAGCCAACTTCATGGGGCTGATTTAGCTCACTTTAACAGAAGACTCAAGCCAAACTTTTTGCTGTAGGAGACATTACCTGCTCATGCTTGTGGGAACTGCAGCGGGACATGTCCCATGCCAAGGCAGGTTTGGTTCATAACACAAATCGAGATTGCCCAATGAACAGGACTAGAAGAGTACTAAAAATAGCTCAGATTTATTAAGACTGGCCTTAGTGGAGGGATGCTTTCTTGTAGCATCAAATCTAGTATGCAGGAATTCATAGCAAGTAAAATACTTCCTGCCAATGAACTGCCATATGAATGGTAATTAATTCCCCAAATATTTATTTTTTTCATCTCTTGAGTCACTGATGAATGACCAGATGCATTTATAAACCACAAAATACAGACACTTCCAAGCAGCCATCCAATTAACACAAAAATATGTTGCTACTGTGTAAGATACATTGGCTGTGTTGCTTTCTTGTTGTTTTTTTTTTTTTTTTTTTTTTCAAACATGGCTATAACTATTATTATTATGAATAGCTAATGAAAAGAGATGTGGGAGAATGAGCCAGAACCTCAGGCAAGGGGGAATGAAGATAGTATGAGTTTAATGACTTCAGAGATTGGCCTGAACCAAAGCAGTCTTTCCACTCCCCAGATCAAAAATCTAATTATTTACTATCTAACTTGTGGCGTTGCCTGGGACACCAGTTATGAACCATGAAACCAGGTTCATTGTGCAACACAGAACAGACAGAAGCCCTCTTTTCCTTAAGAGCTTACTCTCTAAAGATGAGACCAGATACAGTGTCTAGATGCACACTTGTCATATGGTGCCTTCCCAGATGTGAGAAAAACAATGTGCTTCATTACACAACTGGGAGTGAAACGAATGTATTAGTATGGGGGCTGTGAATTTAGGGTCTATCCAGGGAAAGGAAGCACTAAGGACAGCCTTCCAGCAAAATTCCATTCTGGATACATTATTCGAAATAAAGCAAGTGACAACCTGAATAATATATGCAAGACCTTAAGCTAATACTATGGCCTCCTTCTTGACAAGGACCGTCCTCCTGCACACTCATAACATGTAGTCCTGGTTCACATATTTGGCTACAGCTAAGGCCAAGTAGGAGTCTTTGGTATACAATTTGGCTAGTGGAAAAGAAGTGGAGGTTCAGCAGATGCTTGAGGGACAAACTGTCCTGACAGGGAGCCCATTAGGCCACTATGCTGCTCACTGTAGGCGAGGCAGGTCTATGGGTGCCAAGGGTGCAGGAGAGAACTGGGATATAGTGGTCCTGGAATACCAACTGCCTCTTTACAGGGAATTCCTCAAAGGCACCAGAGCCACCTCAAACAAAACAAGGGTAAAATATCATGTCTTACAACAGAAATTCAAATCCTGATGCAAGTATATTCTCCAGTGTTTGCAATGAGCTGAATTTATCCCTGACTCTCCTTGATCTCAGTGTGTGATCCAGCACTCTTCCCTGGTATTACAGGCAATGTGATTTTTATTAGATCCTGTAATGTTCCCTTATTGAAGTTGGGACTTTGAGAGGAAAGGCCAAAACACTGGAGCACTAGCCATTCTTCTGGTGTTTCTGGCTAGATTAAAAGGAAATTAATAGGTTTTAGATCTAGAAGGAATCATTAGATCTCATTTAACCTCTTGCTTAAACTGACTGTTAAATTTCACCCGGCATTCTGTGCTGAGACTCCTGACTTGCATTTAACTGAAGAATAAAGAAATTTGGTCAGGGTGGCTCTTTTGAGACTTCAGCACAACTTTGATATCAAACAGGTTGAAATCACAGAGATTAACTTTCTGAAAACCTTTTAACCATTTTGAAGATCAGTTCAATTAGTAAGGATATATTTTTTCAATTGATTATATGTAACAACTGGAGATAATGTGATATATTTTCCTATCAAAATAATTTTGAGGGAACTTGCTTTTTGATCTAAGTACGCATGCCTCCCCTTGTCTCCCACACAAAAAATCAAGAGGGGCAATGTTTTCCTGAGACATATTTTTCCATTTTTTTTCTAATGAGAACCTAGAAAAGGCCCAGCAGCGTAATAATCCTTAAGCAGAACAGGTGAAAATCTCCATTGTGTCTATGGACACAATAGATTTCATTCAGAGCACTGAGAGGGAAGCCTCCTGGAAGGTGGATATTCACATGCAAAGAAGTAATTTGCATGACTCCTTCTATATGGTTCCAGATGAGCAGTGCTATCAATTTCTCCCATTTCATATTTCCATACCAACACAAATGTTTCTTTTCCTTCCATTTCTAGCTTCCTAGTCTCACCATGTGCCAAACAGGTGAGGTATTTCTAGTGCTTTTCAGAAAGTTATGCTGTCCTCATCTCTACAGGAATATCTCACTCGCCTTAGCTAGTGCCCCAGAAATGGGTCTTATTGCATGTCATCAGACATTGTAGAGCAATAGAATTTCCATGGGCAAATAATCAAGGAAAAAACCCTTCATTTTGCAGACATTAGTAACATGCTGACCTTTAACAACATAGCAAGCCTTCATTCTCTTTTTAAAGTATTATATGTGTCCTTAGGGGGAAAAACTTGTAGCTAAGGATTGAAATCAGCAGTGGATCATAATGCTGGCTGTGCTATTCAATTGCCCTGCTGTATTTAGGATCCATTTATTTCTAGCTACTTTTTTTTCTGTCTTGAATCTAAAAAAAGAAGTGACTGGTCTGGCAGTGACATGTGATTAATAGATTGCACCTTTAGAGAAGAGTTAGCAGAAGAAGATTAGCATTGCAGCCTATTATTTATTAATTAAATGCAGAAACCCTATTTATACCAATGCTGATGACATTAGTTCATGTCCATGCTTTGGGACTGCATTATCCATCCTGTCTCCTAGCATAGTAATGATTGTTATTTAGCTGGTGGAAGTTGCTGGGCTCACTCTGTCACTTGCTTCTGCTACGAGCAGAAAAGGACAGGGCAGAAGTTGAAGGACCAATCTGGACTTTTTATTCAACTGTCTGCTCTGTCACTGAGAGCCTGGCTTACCCTGGCCATACCTCTTTGCTTCTTTGGGACATCACAGCTTGATTTGGAACAAGGGAGACCTGTACCTCCCTGTGGCTCAAGGTGCAGTGAAGATTCAAGAGTGCAAAGGCAGTATGCTGTGTGAGACCTTTTCATTGCTTACAGGAGAAAGGTTTACAGTAGTAAGTGTACATTAGTACATCTATGTACCTGCTGCTGCTGCTATTTCAGTCAGCAGAATGGGAAAGAACTATCACAAGTGTTGTCATTTAGCAGTGCCAGGGTAGAACATTATGCTTCCAATGACTCTTGATATGTTGGTCCTCCTGCCTGCAAAGTGTTCAGAGGAAACTTTTGAAGCCAATCTGACCCTGAGGTTTCCAACATTCCTAGTAAATGTTTTAAAGATCTTGCCATTGCATGCAGGAAAGCCAGCAAATAGGTTGAAGAGCCTGGTCCTACCTCGCAGACGCTTGGAAAAACCCATGGGCTGCTCTACCAGACATGGAGCTTGGCACAAGCAGATTGCTATAAGACTGTCCTCTCCTGCATCCTTGAAAGAGAGAAAGACATGTTGGTCCAGGACACAATTCTACTGTTTTTTAGAGAGAAGTAGCCCTTCACCAGCTCCAGGCAGATAATAAACAAATACATGGCCCTTGTTTGAACCCACTGTCATAATATGAGCCTGCAGAGCTCATAGACCCCATACATTTTGCCTTCAGAGTAAGGATGGAAATCCAGGGAAATCCTCACATTCATCAATTGACATCCTTGAAAAATTACATTTTGGATATTCACAACCCAAATGCTCAATCACACCTGCAGAAGTATGTCATACATGCTTAGATTTGGTAGAGTTTTTTGGCAGGGTGTAGTGTGCACTCTGCTGTGGTTGTGTCACATTCTTCTTCCTCCCATAAAACTACAGTTGAAGTGCATGAAACAGTCTCTTAGGGGTATCTTCTCCATGTAAGCAACTGCTTTCACTGTCAGCAGGACTTTCTGAAGCCAGGGCAGGCAGCTTGGTCCTGAATGGGAGTATGATTTTCTCTCCATGGAAGGTTTTCTCAAGACCAGTCCGAGTAGCTGAGCCTTAAACATCCTTATACCATCAATTTGATGTTTACTTATTTGGATTTTCTTCAGTAATCATGCTGCCTCTCTGAAAGCTGAACATTATAACAGAAAACAATTAAAAGTGAATATTGAAGAGTTTTTCAGCATTATCTACACCATGATACAATCTGAACACATGCAAAAAACATTCAAAAGATGAATGAAGAGAGTGAATGGACTGATTGATCCCGGACTGTTTCTTACGGTGTGAAGTGTGCCTTTCACAGCCTGATGAGGTGCAGAGACAGTTAGTGGATTTGCTAGCAGGAAGGCCACACATTTGTTTCCCCTCCTGCAAATGTATTTAAAGCTGAGATGTGAGCATAGGAAAAATTACAGCCAAAAAAACAACTACTTGAAATGCAAACTATAGTTTATTTTGGCAAGTTTGTGTCAAAAAAAATAGGGTGAGGGTTGCAGAAACTGGCATAGAAATTTTGCAGAAGGTTTTCTCCCCTTTTGTGTATGCTTCTGACTGTTTTGGTTGTTTGGTTTTTTTCTTCTTTTTATTTTTGGTCCTCCAGTTCTTCTAGATTTCCACAGTCAGGTATTGCTTCCTATGGCCATACCTCAAATCTAAGACAGATTGTTCCTGATGAAAGAAAAGAACAGAGTAGGGTGAAAAAGGAAACTACACATCCTTCCCATTCCCTTTGCTGTACCAGCAATGTAAAGCTCCTCACTTTTACGCACAAAGTGAAGAAGGGCAGAAAGATGGCTTTAAAATAGATGTTGCTCTGCTGGGTGATGTAGATAATACTTAGCCCTTCTGCAGCTCTGTCAGTGGCTCTCCAACCTCTCTCAGCCAAAACCAGCCTCTTTGCCTTGCTCAGTGTATGGACAAGGAAACTGAGGAATAGTGAGTTAATGTCATTTGGGAGCGGCACCTCATTTATATAGCTCGGAGCAGAAGTCATGTCTTCTAAATCTTACTCAGTGCCTTACTTAAATTTTGCCTTCTTCTTTATTAATTTGGTCCTTTTTTGCCACATAAGTTTTGCATGAGTCTTCTCCAGGCTTTTAGAGTTGTGCTAAAAAGTGAATCAGAGAGTATAGGGGTGCACTTCTGGGGAGTTTGGAGGTGAGTTCCCTCTGGCCCCAGCCTGTCAGAACCTTAACACTCACCTGCATGCATCTTTCCTCTGGGTGGGAAATATACTGCTGCTGGCATCACAGGAAAAAGGAAAAAAAAAAAAAAAAAAAAAAAAATGGTGCTATCGTACTGGAGAGGATGCACCCCATTCCTGACCTCTCTGCATCCCTTCTGCTGTAAGAACCCATCATCTATATAGCCTGTCAGTTATATTATCTCCTGCATGCAGCAGTGCAAACATGTGGTAAAACACCTACAAATGTCTGGTCACAAAAGGCTCAGCAGCAGCTCTGTTCAAATAAAAACCCCCAAGCAGACAGTGGGTTGGCATATTGTCCTTTTAAAGCTCCTTTGAAGGTTTGCTTTCTCCCCCTTTTTACGTAAATCTGTTCTACCTACATCACCCAATTGCCAGGAAAACTTAGAACAGCAAATACCCCTGAGCACAAAGAGAATCATGCTTCAGAGAAATTGTTCAGCTTTTTAAAGCCATGGCCTTGCACTTTAAAATGAAGGGCACGTTTCTGAAAAGCTCTCCTCTTCTAGACTTTTGCTTTCAGGACACTTGCAGCTGGAGCACCTTCACCAGTGATAGTATCATAACTGCTCAAGCTCAGCAAGGACACTTGGACCAGGGAGGCATTAAAGTGATGTCTCTCAAATTCAGAAGATGCTTTGCCATTGACTTGTCATTAAAGCAACATCTTAAGAAGGCAATAGGAAGCAATTCACTATAAGTTATCCCATCTATTGGCTGGGACCAATAATATCCCTGCTCCTTCTTTCTGAAGGATATCAGACTTGTACAATCAAGCTGTTTATAAGTGTGTGCCTGGGCCCATCTATCAGTCAAGCTGTCAAGGGCTCCTCCTTTGAGCTTTGAACCCACTGGGTAATTTAACCTGTCATTGATGGGGTGGAAGAGGTCCCAAAGCTATTGTGTTCCTATAAATTTCATGAAAATAGGCAGCCAGGCACAGCAGAGACTTCTCATTAGTGCTCATAAGCCCATCCTTTATTAGACATCAATGAACTCATGGGGGTAGGGACATTGGAAGAGGGTTTACACATTTGGCTGCCCACGAAGCAACTTGTTTCAGTGTGTGCACTCTGATACCCTGTCAAGAGGCCTCCTGTAGTAACAGTTTCTTGGTTTTCACAGGATGTCAGACAGATTTCTTAACTCCTTTCTGCTGATTTCAACAGTGCTTCACACAGCAGAAAAGTCAGCCTGCATTCCCCCTTCCCTCCCCAGCCAAAGCCACCGGGGAGGGTTCCTGTACATTGTTAATAAATAGCAGAACATCAGAGGTGGCTGCTTTTCAGTGAGGAGTACCTGAAGGTAACAGGAAGAACACCGCAGGTTTACAAAATGGTTCTGATATATCTGGTGTCTGTTACTCAATCACATCTTCACGTTGTCTAGATGGAGTTCAGGGTTAAGAACGGTGTATGAACAAACCTTCTTTTATATTGACATGGTCCAACCTGTATCAGTTCTTCTTCCAAACTCTTCTACATTTATAGTGTTGAATTTTGTCTGGTTTTCATGTGGAACAAATCTGAGCTGTTACTCAAAGTGTCTTTCTTCATCATGAAACACAGGAAAGCACACTCTGAAGCAGAACTCCAAAGCCCCAGTTGTGTGGCAGTGTATCTAGCTGCAAGAGGGACAATACTTCAGCTTTAGTTGTGAAATCTCTGTACTTTTCAGGATGCGAATAAAATCTCTGGGCATTACCCAACACACCTCTGGACACCAGTATGCATATGGTTTACTGTACTACAGGCAGCCTATATGTCCAGCTCTCTAGCAAAGACTTGATGTAGTTGGTATACCTAGGCTACAAAGTGCAAAGAATCTGTGGAATTAAAACACACACACACAAATATATATAAGCCTTTTATTGTAAGGACAGCATTGAGCAACAGATAGAATATACCGCCAGCTGGTACCAGCCATATGGCAACATGCATTTCAAAGAAAGGCTACTTGAAATCAACATCATGTCAGTTACTGCTTTTCATAAGCATCAGAAAATGCTCCCTCCTCTTATTTCTTTAGATTAAAATCATTTAAGTGCACACTTAAAGTATTTGTTCTCATTCTAGCATTCTGAGTAAAACAAAAGTCATTTTAAATCCTCCTTTCAAAGAAAATCACATTAATTTGAATATGTGGATTTGCACATAACTGAATACTAAGTGGGCTGTGTATACACATTCATTGTTCAGGTACTCTTTTTAAATTTTTTAAAACCTTCTTTCTGTCTTCTTTCTTAATTTCTTTTTCCCACCTACCTGCCTTCTTCTTTCTTAAGTAATATCACCTTAATTTCTAGAAGCAATAACAAGCAGGCAAAAGAATAGGACCAAGTTTTCTTCTTTGTAAGTGGCAGTGACTAAACAGTAACTCCACAAAAGTTCTTAAAAGTTAGTTTGATTTACTATGGGGTACACTAGGACAGGCTTCGTTATATGTTATCCTGCCAGACAAGTTGGTTATATGTGTAGAAGACCAACAGGATGAAACTGCAAGAAAAAGCTGGTTTCTATCCCTTTTAAATGAATGGAAACAGAAAAGAGGGGAAGCCAGGAGACAGGGGGAGGGAGAAAGGAGGCCATTACACCTGGTGTCAAGGAGGGCATTGCTAGTGGCAATGATTCTGCAGAGTGCTCTTGCTTGCCATGGACCACTTTCTTCATAGCTAGATGTGTGTAGTGATGAACTTTGACAACTTGAGAGGTAGGCCCACATAAACTGCATTAATTTAAACGAGGCCAAGTGTAAATTCCTGCACATGAGCCAGGGCAATCCCAAGTACAATTGCAGGACTGAGAGCAACCCTGAGGAAAAGGACCTGGGGGTGTTGGTTAATGAGAAGCTGACCATGAGCCGGCAAGCTGTGACTGTAGCCCAGAAAGTCATTGTGGCCACATCCAAAGAAGCATGGCTAGCAGGTCGACCATGGGGATTCTCCCCCTCTGCTCTGTTGTTGTGAGACTCCACCTGCAGTACTGTGTCCAGTTCTGGAGTTCCCAACATCAGAAGGCCATGGAGCACCTGGAGCATGTCCAGAGGAAAGCCACAAAGATGATCAGAGGGCTGGAGCACCTCTGCTATGGGGACAGGCTGAGACAGTTGATGTTATTCAGCCTGAAGAAGGCTCCAGGGAGACCTCAGAGCACTCTCCAGTATCAGAATGGGCTACAGGAAAGCTGGGAAGAGACTTTTTACAAGGGCATGGAGTGATAGGACAAGGGGTAATGGCTTTAAACTGGAAGAGTGGAGATTTAGGCTAGACATTAGGAAAAATTCTTCCCTGTGAGGGTGATGAGACACTGGTACAGATTGCCCAGAGAAGTTGTGGATGCCTCATCCCTGTAACTGTTCAAGGCCAGGTTGAATGGGGCTTTGAGCAATATGATCCACTGGGAGGTGTCCCTGACCACACAGGTTGGAACTAGAAGATGTTTAAAGTCCCTTCTCACCCAAACCAGTCTGTCATTGTATGAACCAGACAAGAGCAGGCAACTGGGCAGTGTAAGGCATTTCCAAGGTAGCCTTTGCAGAAACTAAGGTTTCTTTGCTGAAAGTAATTCACTTTGTGTGGTTATCAGTCACCCTCACCCCGCACAGAACCAGATGATACAATTTTTTTAACTCAAAACATCAAGCTAGGAATCAGATGAGGAAAGTCTGTCTCAAGTATCTTTAGTGCTTCCTGACTGTGTGACAAAGAGGAGAGAGGTTTGCAAAGTTACCTCTAGTTACCTTTTATGATTATCCCTTTTAGTTTAGCCTCACTGGAGGGAGAAGAAACTCAGAGCAATATCTTGGCCAAGCAGGACTGGATTATAGCCTTTGCCATCTAGCAGCACAGCCAACACTAGGGACAATGACCCTAGCACTCAGCTGATGTTTAAACAGTAATATTACCTGCCTTGTTCTTTGATATATACTGCAAGGATACTGTCCACCAACCCCTTTGAGGTGTTCTGTGATAAAGGGACAGAACCATAAAAGTGCTTTGGTCCATAGAGCAGATAAAACCTTTATGCTGTCCAGGACCTGGCAGAGCTCTTTGTAATAACAGAGAGAAAAATGACTGGGGGCTTGAGAGAATTTTGTAGAGCTTCTTTCCACATTTTTTGCAGATCCTTCCCTGTTCCAAATCTGACAGTGAGCCTTAGAACACACTGCTGCAGAGGCAACACTCCAGCAACCAGATTCCCTCAGGCCATGCTTGACTATACCTGTTCTGATGATGGATCAAGCACATCATCATTTAGTGGGAACACATAATTCCCATGATTGATTGCCCAGTAATTGAGACTAGATATCTACAGGTCAGACTTTAGCTCAAACTCTGTATGGTCTTAGTCTCCAATAAATTTGCTGAAATGGCTTGAATAACTCCCCATAGTTATTATTTTTCACTCCTGGCAGCAGCCCTGCAGAAGTAGTTTGCTCTTTAACTAGAATAGTCCAATACTTTCTACCACTTGCATAGGTCCAGAGCTTGCTACATTTTTGAGTCCTGGTATCACCTCTTTTCAGGCCAAAACCCAAGTGCAGACTCATTAGGTGGTCACGAGGTGACTGATTGTCCTTACTTTTACAATCAATCACAGAGAGAGCAGGAGTCAGGTGTATCAGGGGAGTGCCTCAACACTTGAGTCTCAACACTTATGATCTAGGTATCATAGTTATCCAAAGAGAACAGGGGGAGAAGGAGCCAAGTAGTCAAGGAAGTGTGTCAATGCTCTGGAGCACTGCTTTTGCAATCCATACCTGCCTTGCCTCAGACTGTTGGTGTGTGGCCCAAGGAGGTGGTCAAACCAAATATTGAGTGTCCAAAGAGATGAGGAAGTTTCACCACCACTACCTCTTCCGCAAATAAATTTTATTCTTTCATGTACAGGAGCTAATCAGTCTGAGAGAGAGGTTAGTCAGTGAACCAGCTTTCTGAAGGAGTCTTCATTGTTCAAGTAGTTTAAAAATTGTCTGGACAACGAACTGCATGAATATAGAGGATTCATTTTGCTCTGCCCAAGGAGAAGAGCAAGTGTATGGGATAGATGAACTAATATGTCCTTTCAGTTGCTAATTGCTATAATTCTGAGAAAGAAAATGGGATGAGACCACTGTGACAGGAGAGCCAGGAGACCCCCAGACCAGAGGGGTTAACATTTGTCATTCTTAATCACACAGTTAGGGTCTCCTGACAAGAGAGCTGCACAGAGTATAAACACAGACAGCTCACACAGCTCCATTTTCCCCACTGGCACTGTATCTTTATGACTTATTGTGTTAATTAGCTATCTGCTCCATCCCACAGCAGAGCTAAATACGCAGTGATTGTCACCAGAGGACAAGAGAGGGGACTTTGTGCCCACCTCCAAAGACTTTGCTGTTCTGCAGAAGAGTGCCTTTCAAGGAGGCAGCTTTCTAACCTTCCCCACGGGAGCAGAGTCTTCACAGTTGGAAAACAGGAGGGTCCTCCCCTTCCTACTGTTTTTCTGGGACTGTTCCTGGAGCTTTCTGGGCTCCACTGAAGTCTGGTGAGCTGCAGTCCAGCCTGGGAACTTGTCCCTGCAACCACTAGGATTTCGGTTCCCCAGAGATACTGTCATCAGCTTCAAACTGATGTGGTATAAGCCTGGAGGGCGGGATTTGTTTGTTTAGTTTCAAAATAAAGCTAAATTTATTAAAATAATTAATTCATTAAAATTAAAAAAAAATATATATTTTTCCTTCACTTCCCAGAAAAGCTATCTCAGGCTCATCCAAACTGAGGCCTGTCCTAAGGAGAAAGGATGTGTCAGTCTAGTACAGGAATAAGTGTGGCACAGGGGAAGGAGTGTCCCAGCCAGAGGATTGAAGGTTGTTATACAAATTAATGTGGTAATTACAGTATCATCTGGAGAAAGCAACTGTGACTATGTCCCTGTTCTGCTAAGTCCTGTACTCACTGTAATAAAAGAGAAGTCCTGGCGTGGTTATAATCTCAGCAGACAGTTCAGAAAAAGGGTCCATTATTACTGTGTCATGGATAAGGAACCAAAGCCCAGAGACATTTTCAAGGTGCAGTAGTAACCATCACCCCTGGTGCTGTTTAGGCACACCGTGTGCAAGAGTAAATTGAAATTTTTGACAGAGGAAAGGGACATCCACAAATCCTACCAGTCAAAGCCAGATAATTTTTATAAAACCAAATTTTTCAAAATCCTTTATTTGAAATTTTCTAATAATCACTGAAAAGGAAAATGGAAAAGAAAAGCTCTACCTTCTTAATTTATCCTTTGAGAAGGATTCTTTCTAAAGGCAAACATAAATCATAATGGAAAAATAATCAAGGCTAAGAAAAGTCAATTTTTTTTATTTTTTTTTTTAATGAGCTATGTGTTGGTTAGGTTAAAACACATCCTTCCAAAACATCTGAGAGAAGGTCACTTAAATAGGCTTTGGCAGAGTACCCATGTTCAAGCTTTGTTTTGATAAAGGAAGTAATGTTAATAAGATATCAAATGAGCAGCCATAAAAAACTACAAGCAGAGAGAAAAAAAGCCTAAGCATGTAAGAAAGGGGAGGATCAAGAGCAACTTTCACCCATGCCAAAACAAGCCTATTACAAGTAAAAAGGACATTAGGCAGAGATTATTAAAAAATAATCCATTGTTCAGTAATGGCAAACATTTCACACCTCACATGGCAGAAGCAATAAATTGCATTGATTCCTTCAACACAATTTACAATTAAAAACTGACTCGCAAATAAATAAAAAAATGAACAAATAAAGGCAGAATTAATTGTGGTACCTTACACCACCAAATCAAACCAATTGGAGTGGAATTGAGAATAATTACCAGATGTGTTTCTTTGTGCTCAAAACGGCATCCGTTATTTACAACTACCAATGATGTTCCTTATTTATTCCTCCTGCTGGTCTAATGACTATTGCCATTCAGTGCTCTTTTATTTAATCATCAACATCCGAAAAAAGAAGTATCTTTTCTCTCTCTCTCTTTTTTTTTTTTTTTTTTTTTTTTTTTTGGCAACAGCTGGGAGGGAGAAGTTTCCTAAACCCCAACAATAGCAAATTGCTCTGGAGGAATGCAACATTTTTTCAGCCTGGCCTGCAATGTAATTGTGAGCATTGCCTTCAAGTTATTGGCCTTTTACAGATGTGCAATCCAAATGGATGCTACTTTAACTCCTGGAGTAATGAAAATTTGTTTTCTCCTTGCCTATTTCACATCTTTTCTATGGAGGATATTCCTGGGTGGAAACTGACTGACGGTCATAAGCATTAAGAGAGTTTGAAGCTCCCCAGGGGAACCCAGCATAGCCATAAAGTTGCAATACATGTAGCCATGCATACACAGAAAGAAAAGTGTTTGCAGGTGAAGAGACTCTGGGGACAAGGATTTTTTTTCTTTATTTTTCTGTTTGTTTCAATCCCATTTGCAGGTAGGGTCCTCTCCAGGCTCAATCTAGGTAAGAGAAAATATTCCTTGAGGAATAGAGAAATGAAAAGGTAGATTTTAGCACTCAATTATATAATCCAGCTGTTTATATACCATGTCCTGAAAGGGCCATTTCATGGGTGTCCCCACACTACTTGTAGGATACTCATATTCAGACCTTTCTACTGATGTAGAAGGAATTCTGAAGAAATAGATGAAGATGTGCAGGATTGTCCCAGCTGCAGGTTGTCCTATAAAATCTCCTTCTAATTGTTATCACTTCTAGAGGTAAAACTTTTGGGATATCCCTTCTCCCTGCACAGCTCACTGAATAAACATTATTTCTTCTTCTATACCTTTTCATCTCTTATTGGCTATTCAAAATGGATCCTAGTGATTATATAGGAGTTGGCATACTTGCTGGCCCTCATAAACCTTTAGATCAAATCACATCTTAAAAGATGATGAGATTTTATCATTGTTAGTCATCTGTGGGGAGCTCCCAAGGAGAAACAAGTCCAGACAGGTCTGACTTGACAGGGAGAATGAATGAGTATGTGGCACAAGAGCGCAGGAGGAAAACCTTTTGTCCTTAATTTCAGGAGGACTCTGGTAGGTTATCCCCTCTCCACCCACCACTGGGGTCAGTCACTGCACTTCACTGTAAGGAGAGTATTACCACACTACACCTGCAAAGCCTTTACCAGTACTGCAGTGAAAGGCTTAATCTCATACAGGGTAAACTGGAAGCCAGACAATAATGGGGAATGAAACCAGGCTGTAAAAACTAATGGTATTTCTGCCTCTTCCAGTTTTCTGCCAGAACCACTGAAAGTAGAGAGTGTGAAAGACATTCTGTATGTCTTTCATCCTTAATACTAGGGATTACAAGACATCACAGAAGGGCCACAGAAAGGCACACAGCTGAGCAGCTCTGATACATCCCTGTTAGTGTCCAAACTCTGCATGACAAGTTCTCTGAAGAGCTAAGGGGGCAGACCATAAGATTTGTGTCTTTTGATTGTCTGTTTTATGTGTAAAAGGTTATGGAAGCAGAACAGTCACTGTCTAAGAAATGTACAGCAAGTTTCAGCATATGCACACACACACAAATTCCTGAATGGCTCAAAATTTCCTGTCAGTTGGGTACTCTCACTGAAGACAGACATTGCTGCTCCTTGTTCTATGCCTTTAATCTTCCGTTTTGCTCATTCTGCTCTATAATCATCAGACGACTCATGACAGTAATTGTGGATGTCCCTGGATAGCTCAGTAATAAATGTATCCTGAACAAACATGCCTGTCAGACTCTATTTAGCCTAGAGCATCAAGTTTATGACCTCATGAAAGTGAATCTTTCTTAAGTTCTCTAAACAACTCTCAAAGTTAATCTCTACTTGTTATAAACATTAACTATTTTTTTGCGATTTTCCTCACGAATTCAGCATAAGACCCTGAAAATTACAGAAGTGCTAAATTCTCTAGGTTTATGTAGGACTTTGAACTCCAGAAAACAAACACCTCAGGGTCCAGCTCTTAATGTCTGAACCATTGCATTCTGCCTGTTCAAAACTACCTTTTGGGCAGAGCAATAGCAGCAGAACAATATTGCAGGATATTGTTAATAAAAGTATACTTTCCCCTGTAAAGATTGCTGCTGTGGCATGGATGACAAGCTCTATTCCTTTATTCAGCTTTGAGCATAGTATATTTGCTGTGAGAGTTTCCTGGAGTAAAGAAGTGGAGTGGGAGTGGGGTTTCTGTAGTTGTTAATTATTTGTTCTTCTGGTCTAGTGACCCAAACTATATTTAGCTCCCCATCAAAACCAAAACCTGAAAATTAAATGGACTGGAATGGAAAGGTGGTCTCTGTGTCACTCTGGATTCTGTTTCACAAGATGCAATCTTTCTCGATTTCCAAAACCAATTTTCTCCCATCATCTTAAGAAAGTAGAGGTCATCCTGTGAAATGTGATACCTTACCAGTTTTTATAAAGGAATGTGCCCTTCCCCATGAAAGGAGGGTTCATTAAATCGTGTAGCTGATCAGATTGCTGAAGCCTTGATTGGCCGACAGCCAGAGTGAAGAAATCCATGGGGAAGAGGTGCATGGCACCATCCAAATAAGCTGGACCTGAACTAGGGTATTTTAATCACACTGTTATCAAGAGGAAAGGGGAATCTCAAAGAAGGGCAGTATGGGAGCTTTATTGACTTTTACAGTCAACAGAAGATGGGAAATAATTAGCCAGCCACATCTGAATTCTAGAGTTTAACATTTATTTCCAGGCACCACTTTACAGCTAATCAGAGTTCAAAAATAATTCACCTCTGACATTGTTGCATGCTTTCTCTTCACAGTTTCCTTACAGAAGTTGTCAGACTGCTGTTTGTAGCCAGTACCAAAAGGCAGCTGCTTCTAGAGTAGGTCACTGCAATGATGCATTACATTTGCTGCCGGACAGAAAACCCAGTAAGTTTTGGGAGCAGATCCATGATCTGAGATAATCTTCAGGCAAAAGAATGCCTTGGACTAGCAGATGAGACAAAAACTTAAGTGTATGCTAAGTAGAACATGAAGAAATGTGCAGGAACAAGTGCAATTAAGAAAGCAGATTTTATGTTCAAGCTGGACATAAGGTATTTTTAAAGATTTAGAGTATGTTTTGTCATTTATTAACCAAACTCCATGTGGAATGAAAATGGAACACATTTAGACAATACCCCATTTTCCTTCAAAAGATGGTCAAACTCTTCTGACAGTCATGCTTTAAAGGGTCACAAGGCTCAGGGTTCTGCAAATGTAGACAGCACTTTACAAAGGCAGTTACTTCACTGGGGACAGGCAAGCTAAGTTGGTGCAGTGGAAGCACAAACTACTTCAGATGCAGCAAACTCACCAGGAGGGCTATAAACTTGCCTACCTTGCTGGGACTTTCTGATGAATCTTGCACTCCAGATCTTATAACAAGAAATGGCTGTATTATTTTATGCCTTCCTTATAATCAATGCACATGTTCACTCCATGTCTTATGGGAAGAATGTGGTTGCAGAATTACAGCTAACATATTTCCAGTGGCAAAAATCTTCATCATAAGGTGACAAAAACTTATTTTTGTGTTTTATCCCAAAGTTGGTGAGAGGGATCTACAAGACCGGGTGTTAAGGACCGCATTGATAAAACAGTGCAGGCAGAGCCTTTGGTTTTGTCAAGGAGTCAACACTTCTGTCTGCCTGACATCCAGTTAGGTGGATGTACACTTGGATGATGGTTCTTCTACACAAAGTGGCAACAAAATGCAGAACCACTGCTGATAACTGAAATAGTAGTCAGGCCTGACTCTAAAGCAAAGAATCTACTTGTTTTGGATTTGCATGGTGTAGATAAACCTGTATGTAGGAAAGGATAAGGAGAGCATAAGAAATTGTCCCACTACCCATCACAGCTGTACGAGGCACTGAAAGAAAATATGCTGGGGACTTCCTTTTTATCAGCTGTGAAGAGAGGAGCTGACAGAGCATCCTAGATTCAGACATTTGTTCCTCCAGCTTGAGAGTTTCACATAGTTCAGAGGAACAACCTTGCTTCTGCCTTTTGATCTGAGTCAAACCTTTTGATCTGAACAAATTCCCCTCTAGCCAGACTGGCCTGCTTACTTTTCCTTTCCAGAGTGTTGTTAGGAACAGCCCCAGGCTGAGTGGACTTACAGGTCCCTTCCAGCTTACACTGGCAGGAGTGGAGAAGGAAATAGCCCTTCTACTTACCCAGTCTGAGGTACAGGCTTTACTGGTGTGTTTGGAGACAGAGAGGCCCTCTGCATCTCAGCCACATTAAACATCTCATAAGAAAAACAGTCTTTCCTGGGTGATTGCCTCTGTGTTCCGTCATTCCTAGACAAGCTGAACACCTTAAACCGACCTCAAAAGAGAGTAGTAAAAGCCTCAACTGGTGGTGATTCCAAGTCACAGAAACATCTACTGCTGCAAAGCAGTAGTAAGGGTAAGTCCTGGCTGAAAGGTGTGCTCTGGTCCTAAGGCTCCAGCCTCAACACTAAGTTTTGGAGGGACGTTATTGCATAAGCCAGTAACGCCTTGGGATTTTGTCATTGCTAGAAAACACTTCACTTTGATTTCTGGGGAAAAGTTGATGTGCAAGTCCTCTGAAAATCAAACCTTTCATTCTGAGACTTAAAATCTGAAATTATATATGGATTTATCAACTAATATTAATCAACCAATGCCTTATTTTACATCCATCCTGTTTTTAAGTGGGAAACTGAAGCACATAAAGACATAGGACTCAGCCTGAGATGTCCAGCTATAGTAGGACTGAAAAATAACACTATCAATATTGACAAAGTTTTTCTTCTCAAGTTGCTGCAGGATACCAAACTCCATCAAGGAGGGAATGAATAATTTACCTCTTGGCAACGAGAGCACTGAGCAATATTGTCCACTCACTCTTGGGTTCTTAGCTGCTCCCAGGAACAGAGGTATCAGTCAATGGCAACAAAGTGACCAGACAGGGCTAAAGAGTCTGAACTTGCAGAGGGAAGGGCACACTTTGCCTCCTTCAAATGGGTATTTATGATTTCCTGATCACTCCATGTGAACTTGTAAATGCTAATTCTGCCTTATGGTCCCTTTC
Organism: Hemiprocne comata; assembly: GCA_020745705.1. Taxonomy (NCBI): domain Eukaryota; kingdom Metazoa; phylum Chordata; class Aves; order Apodiformes; family Apodidae; genus Hemiprocne; species Hemiprocne comata. The sequence continues at coordinate 28,411,601 of CM036616.1, read as the reverse complement.
AACTAAGCAAGCTGAGAACGGTAAATTCAGTGCATGAGTAGATGATGCTTCATTGATGGGAATCAGCACACCTCTACCCTAGGGTGAGGCCATGTCCCTTGCTCACCAACTGCTGTCTGGGTAGTTTTTCAACTCTTTGGAGAATATTAATATTGATTCTGGAAAACAAGAGTTAATCTAGAGAGACAGACAAACACAAACAAATAAAGCGCATTTGAGTTTAAAGAAAAAAGGTAGCATCTTGCCATTGAACTATTGATAAGGCTGTCACAAATATCATCTTGTCTCAGGGTAAATAAACAAGCTTAGTGCTGTTATTTTAGAATAAAAGGCCAGAATAGGTTTTGTATTGACTTTCTTATACCCGCTCAAGAGTTGAAAGAAGAAAATTAAAGATAATAAAGTAAAAGTGCAAACCATAAAGGTGGAGACAGCTGGTGCATAGTGAACTGTGAAGCTGAGTCCCCTTCAGAGCAGGAAACCAATTGTGTAACTCAGTAAAGGTCAGCAGCAAAGATAAAAAGTTGAGGTTGTCAGTGAATCCCCTTCTGTATTTGGAAGGATGACGGCTGCAAGATGATACTATCTTGGTCTGCAGTGATTCAAAGGCTGGTGCCTGTGTCCTACCCTTTCTGCATGCACTTCAGAGCTGGGTGGTGTTTCTAGGCCCTACCACATTCATTTGAAGTTGACCTGCTCCCTGGTACTTTATCCAATCCACTGGGCAACAATGGTAATCCCATTTTAACTCTGTTCAGTTGCAGGGACAGTCCTGCAATATATTCCAATAGGATCCCAAGCCATTTGCATTTTCCTTTCTTACAAAAACAAAACCATGCACTGATGCAACAGAAATTACTTGGTATCTTTTCTGGGGCTTGTCCCGCTGTGTCTTGGGTAAACTCAGCCCTTAATTTGGCTGGTTTCATAGACTAACCCCATCATCCTTATCAGATTCTTCTCAGAGATCTTTTCCCTGAGAACTTTCCAAACTTCTCTGATACTTCCGTGGACATTCATACTTCCTTTTGTCATGTTAAGTAGAAGGCAATAGAAGGATTAAAAAAGATGGGAAAGGACTGGAAAGGGAAATCCGTTTCCCTTGGACCAGCAGCCCTTTCAGAAAGGGCAACTGGTTTATCTTTGGTCTTTTCTCAGCATGCTTTGAGTGAACTTTGAATGAGATTAAACCTGCAAGCCAAAGATACTTCCCTTAAGGACAGAAACAATGTGTAGGAGTCCACACATCCCATTTGGAAAGTAATGTGCTGCTAAATGAGTTGAGGTGCTTGTAGAATGGGTGCTATCAAACACATGTGCTGGTTTGGAACTTCTTGTAAATAAAACTGAACACATCTACATGCTCTGGAGTAAAGCTTGAGCAGCTGCAGATAAGTGAAAAAACACATGGGGTGATAATTGAAGAGGAAAAGAAATCGCATGAGGGATTGACAAGATTATGAGGATTTTGGGCATAGGATCCAAAGATGGGACAGTGGAGAGAGCCACTGGAGAGTTTTGTTCTAACCCTTTAGAAGCAGCAGATGTGGAAGACATTAACTGGAATCAAACAGCACTAATGAGTGTAGGCTGCTGTTCCAAGGGCATAAAAGCCATAAAAGCCTGAATATCCTTTCATCCATGTGACCAAGGAATGAACGCAGCTTTCTCTGAACATGACTTGTGTGCGTGATTTTGAATCAAATCAAAACATCCTCTAGATCTGAAGTATTTCAGACCTCAGGTTCTGCCTTGTTCAGCTCCATGAGCTTTCAGTGATGTTGCCTCATAACATCCAGAACACCAAACTCATACAATTAGAGGGTGTAATGGCCCGTGAGTTGTTGGATACATGCAAAGCATTCATGCAATCATTTATTTTTAATTAGCTTGGTTACTGTGTCCAAATAATGACATTTAAATATGTTTCTTTGACATTCCTTTGAGAATTCCTTTGAGATGGAGCGTCAAATGTGAGGAAAGCAGAGAGGAGTTATTTGTTTTCTATTTTCAGGGATGGATAGCTCAGAAATTCCAGATCTATGTAGAAGTTGCAACTCCTTAGTCAGAGAAGAGATGGAGATGCAATTGTATGGAAAAGCTCTTCCATATATTGGAATGAGCATAAAGCAAAGGGTTGGTAAAAATAATGATAGCATTTCCAACTTTTGCACTTCTTCAGTGGAGGTTTGAAGGCCAGGAGTAGCCTTTGACACTTCTGCCTGACCTCAACCAAAGTGCAGAATTTCAGTTAGTGACACTTGCATCTGTCCCACAGCCCCTAGCTCAGCCAGAGATATCTAATTGCCTTGAAAAGTCTCAGAGCAATGGAGAGGTTACCACATCCCTAGCCTCAATGGTTTATTACCCTCACTGGTTAATTATGCTCACTAATTCCCTTCAGTTACAAGATGGCTACAGGTTGGTTTTTTTTCAACTGAATTTAGTTTATCTGAGCCTCAGTTTTACCTTTGTTACAATGGAAATAAGAAACAAAGAGCCAGCTTGTCCACTGATATAAATTAAAACACTACTGAGCACAAAAACTCCTTTCTTACCTGCCTTCTAGCAGCCTTTGCACATTGAATTTAATTACTTTTCTCAGCTTTCTGACTCCTCCTTAAAGCCAGTTGGTTTGGGGTTATACTCCTTTGAAAATCCTGCCTGTGTCACTCTGTACTTTTGGTAGACAGGATGCAAAAGTCCTGAACGTGATGTTTCCTGTGAAATGATGCAAGTCCACTATCTCTGCAGCATTGTTCTTACAAGCATGTATCATATCAATAAAAGATTATCTGAGTGCAGAAATCAAAGAATAAAAAATTAAGGAGAAAAGGATTGGGAATCATTCACAGCAGGTCATTTTGTTTGGGATGCAATCAACATACCAGGCTTGATAAGACAGGTATTTGAGAGAGTATTGATCTCAAATCTTTTTTCTTTTTAATTCCATTTTCGTATTTGTTTATATTTAATGCTTAACAAGCTCCTCACATCTTGCTCGCCAGTTGCACATGGCATCTGGCCTGCATATTTGCTGCTCCTTGGAAGCTGTGTAAAACTTCTGCAGCTACTGGGCCAACCTTGATTTTCATTTGATGGGTAAGTGCTCAGCTCTTCTAAGTTCCTCTTCCTCCCTCTCTCCAGTTTGTTTTGGCTTGATTGAGTAAATCCTAGTATTTCTGAGTGAGACCAGGAATTCTGAAATATTTTTGCAATTGGAAGCGTTCCTGGCTGCTGTGGTTTCTCTGCCCATTTGTGCATGTGGGACTCAGCGACACTGTTTGCCTTCTGTTAGCACCTCCAGGTGCCCTCTGTGACTGGTTTGAGAGTCTCAAGTGAAGTATTTATACCTAGTAAGATGCAGTAGTTCTTGATCTACAGATTTTTCCAGGCCACACAGAGAAGCTAAAAGAGGAAACAAAGGCATAACAGTGAAAGTGAATTTTCCAAGGTTGCATTGCTGACCATGTCAGAGCCTGCTAGACCCCATCTCTTTCAGTCTCTCCCTAGTGAGTTATCCCCTGCACCAGAAAGCCTCTCCAGGGTGATTTAAAAGGGTGTGATTTTAACCAAGCTCAAGGCCCAGTGGTCTAATGAATCTTCTCCCAACGACTGGCATGCACATAACTCTTCAGGCTTTTGTGACTAATACAAGAGCTGTTCACCCTAACCTGCCTGTATGATTCATCTGTGTTTTGTACAACGTTTGTTACTCAAACTGTAACTCTCAAGTACAAGGGGTAAAAACAAAATTAAAGAGTGATATCTGACAGCAGATGGAGATTTAATAGTATGAAGAGTAAAGGTTCTTTCCAGGACCTTGTTCCAAGTTGTGCCAGTGTTTAGGATGGTTAGACTTGGGCCAAAAATAGAAAAAATATTGAAATGAGAACTCAGATCAGAACATTTTTTTGCTGGGTTTGTATCCAGGATCTCTTTCAAGGGTCAGTCTCTGTAACGGTGGTACCATGCTAGGATAGGAGGCAGATGGTTCATTTTCACTGTGAGTTAAACCTTGTATCATTTAAAAATGTGGTGTCTGTTCATAATAATGATTGACAGGTGAGTTGGGAATCTGGCAGTCCAAAGGAAAGACTATCTTAGAGCTGTACCTGCTTCCCTGCCTAACTTTTGGTTTGGCACCACATCCAGTCCTTGAATGTATTCAAAGTTTCCCTGTCACCTCCTTCCCTCTGTCTAATACATCTCTATTTACTTTGTTTATTTAATCAGCTTGATAGGATGATTAAAAGTTAAAATATATTACAAGTCTGTTCTGGTCTTTTTCATTTACAGCCTGCTTTAGAAGGTGTTGGCTTAAAGGAATGTAATAGCTCCTTCGTGAAATTGAGTGCTTCCTTTTGTTAAGAAGATGACCATGAATGCTATTGCTTTCTTTCATTGTTATTACTATTAACCAAATAAGGTAAATATGGTTTTGAATCCGCTGTTTCGCTCTAGAGGACAGTCAAACTCTGATCTGGCTGCATGCTAAGGGATGCAGGAAAACAGTTTAAACACTCAGTGACATTTTTATTGTTAAGTACAAAGCTGTCTGTTGCAAATAGCAGCATTGAGTTCAGCTTTGGTATCCTACACCAGCTGCCCTTTCCAATAATGACTGCATGACTGGTAGTTAGCAGGAGAAATTTTGTTTAGGACTCATGTTTTGATAAGATTTAAGACTATTAAATATATATATATATATATAATCAGAATCCCAAAGGACAAGCACTGCTAAGTAGGTGGTTAACCAATTACATAGCACAGACCTAAAACAATACACAGTTTCAGAGAAACTGCACAGCATAAGCCCTTGGGGGACAGGCTTGAGTAAAACGAAATGGGGTTTGTAAATTCATTGAAATTAGGTGAAGCATTCAAGAGCCATCACCATTTAAAGAAATTGATGAGCCCCTGTCTATATCTGCAAGGCCATAGCATTAATCATTCACACAGACAGGAATGGACTCTAATTTTCAAACAGGATTTGCTGAGGGGTGTTGAGTGGTTTGGAAGATCTTTTGTTATAGCTAGTGTTGCATATGGTTAGGTGAAGGTACATGTAAACAGCTCTCATAGCTCTCCCTACAGTCAATTACTACAATGTGTCTGTCTCGTCCCATAGGCAGTCCTGTTTTCAAATGATGCTGCCCAGCTTTCAAGACTTCGGTCAATTAATCTGGCATCATCCTGAGCCAAGGTTAAGGTTAAGATGCCAGTGTGAATCCAAGCTATCCAGAGCAAGTCATGTCCCTCTCCTTCCTGCCCATGCCTCAGCTTCTTGATCTATGCAAAGTCCAAGAGATATGTATAAATCTGTCTTGTAGGTTGTCATGAGAGACAGGAAAATAAATATTTTCAAGAGGAAAGGAATCAAAAGTTCCATTGGATTTCATTTACTATTGGATTTGAGGGAAGTCCTGACTAGCTGCTACTTTTGTAGATTTCAAAGCCAATATGCATTTCTTGGTGTCTTCCTCTCCCACTGTTGAGGTCTGATCCTACCATCTTTTACTGACAAGACTAAACACTACCCTTGGAAACTGTGTTGTTGATTGCCATGTAAAAAACTCACATTACACATATTATTGGGAATGAGTAATGACTTCAGGCTCAGATTTACAAAGACTGCAGTTAAGATAGCTAAGTGAGAGGTGTCTGTTCCCATCCCTCAAGCCTGGGCTACCCTAGAGTGCAAATCTGCATGCTCAGGACTGTTGTCCTTCAGATAAACCATTCACTGAAGTTCCCTTGTCCTGCCATTTCTCGTGACTGCTGTCTGTGGAAGATTTTCTTGCAGAGCATGGGCATGTGAGCAATCCAGCCTTTGGTGTAAAAGCTTAACTGTGTTATAGAGACTTTAGCTGGACTACTGTTATCTCAAGGCCAATGGAGGGATAATTATAGCTGGGAAAGAAGAAAGCTAGCAGAAGAGAAATAACTGCCACCTTCAGAAGAAGGAACGAGATACCAAAGGCGCTGAGATCATGCTATGTAAGGACTTTGTGTGCTTAGGGCTAGTAGCCAATCATGTATTAGAAGCAGGTATATGGACAGTAGCAGTGCACTAATCAGACTGAAGCATTATTCGTGTGGACAAAAGCATTTAACCAATAATGGGGGGGCTTACTGTGTGTGTACCGGGCAATGAGGTACAGAGCAAGGCATTTGTTTGCAATAAACGGCTTTCGCTGGATCACATTGGTCGTGGGGCATTAGTCTGAGCTCTCGCCGTAACAGCTGTCCAAAAAGAGCTTAAAAAGATCCCAGTGTAACTTTTCCAGAATAGATGTCACTTAAATGTCTTTGTCAGTGTTTCCCTCTCCCTGTAATACAAGGCCTGCATGTGAGCTGAGTGCATGATTACTTCCAGGGTTTAACTTTGCAGAGACAACCCTCAACCACCACTCAATGCAGTGTCTGAGTGGTGATCCATGGAACGAAGCCCACAGTTAAAGCCAGGCTTCTCGGACACTCATTTGCAGATCCTCTGCATTGAGTCTGCATCAAGATGTTGCCTGATCCTGAAGTCTGATTGCTTCCTTCCCATAAAAAAAAAAAAAAAAAAAAAAAAAAAAAAAAAAGGGCATTAGGGCACTCTGGGATATATGATAGGAAACTCAGCACTGACCTAAATCTTCACCTTTGTGACTGCTGTTGTGCTACATTTGCTTCATGCCATGCGTCTCACTCATCCAGCTCTTCCTCAGTGTGGGTGAGCTCTGTAGCAGAAAGCAAACATATGGGAGATCCCATGCTTGGGTCCCTCCTTCACCATGCAACACTGCTGTAGTCTATCAGTACTGGAGGTAGGCAATTACATTTCCAGCTCTATAGGCCTACTTTGGCCTAATGCAGCTCTTTAGTACTGGTGAAAAGCAAGAGGCCATATTGGAGACATTCATCAATTCCCTCTATTCTTAACCAAATCATAAGATCCTTTCACTTCTCCTTGTCCCTCAGTCAAGAGGGAGAATATCTGTCTCCACTAATGCAGCACTTGGCCATTTGTTCTCAGACTAACTGCTCCAGCTCTCTGCCTTACTGCTATTCATATTCGCATTCCCATCCCATCAGGCACTAATCCAGCAGAAGATGTCAGCTGGTTAGCAGAATCATCTGGGAAAAGTTGAGAGAATCTTAACAGACTTCACCTTCCCATTACCAGCCCCCTGCTACTAATTCATACAGTCCCCAAAGAGCTTGGTGTTTATTTTAGTTTCCTTTCTCTTTGTCTGTTTTCTTCTTGGGTATGTTGGGTTTTTTTCTCCTGGACCCAGCTGCATTTCTGCAAATTCGATCTCCAAAATGGAAGCTTGGCTGAGCTGGAAGCTGTCAGCACCGATGGTTAGTAGCTGGCTGCAGCCACTTGCCAGAGAAGGGGGAAGATGAGTCCCTAGGCATCAAGGCAGCATGAAAAGTGACTACATCTAAATACTTCAGCACATGATTTCTTTCCCATTACTTTGATTCAAATCTCCCTTAATCCTCAGCTGCGTTAATGCAGTTAGGAGGTTATGAGTGCCGCATGTGGATGCCACTGGATTTTATTCCTTCACACAATTGGTTGGTAAATAATTTAGTACCAGCTTTGCCTGGAATGGGATCTGAAAATAGCCAGGCTGCTTATAGCTTCTGCTTTCTCTCTTCCCACTTTTTTTCTCCTCAAAAGCACCAGGGGGGTGTTTGTGCAAGCACAGCCTGGCAGAGACGGCCGTTTTATATGTTCTGTCCCAGCTCATCAGAATCTCTCGTAATTTATTTTCTAGAAGAGAGGGGAGGAGTGGGGTCAGGCCAAAGAGCTGGAGATACAGACAAGAAAGCACTTCAACACTTCTGACTCAGAATCTGCAAACAATAAGTATTTGCCCCAAATTCTGCAACCAAACCCAGTTTTTCCTTTGTATCATGTGTTCCAAATAGTGGTGTATTAATTTATTCAAGATTCTCCCACTTCTAAAACTCAGTCTAAGGTAGAAATGGTAAAGGCAGACAAAAAATGGTAATAACAGGAAGGAATTTTCTAGTTTGGGAAGAAGTCCTGGTTGAGCAAGGAAACAAGGATTCCATTGAAATAGCCACGACTGTCTGGGAAGGACAAAATTCCAAGTCTTGTGATATTTCTCCAGGCACAGCCATAATAATATCCCTAGTAATGTCCCATGTCCCTTATTGCCTTTCATTTCTTACCACAAAGCTTTCTCTTCTTACCCACTACTGAGCATGGTGCATTACACTGCCTACTGTTTCCCTCCCTGTTACTTCATAAGACACCACCCTCCTTTTCCAGTCAGGACTGAGTTTCATCCAATAGAGATGTGCTTTGGAGCAGTCTATAAATCCCTACATCTCACCATTTCTCCTAGTTCTGCTGATGTTCCTCATGATCTGAACTATGGTGCATTTTCCCTCTTCCAACCCTATAAAATGTTCATAAAGATAGGAGATTAACTCATAGGTGTTTTTGTGAGACTCACTTGACTAATATCTATGAAAGCAGTGTGAGGGACAGAAGAAACCATTGAAAAAATTTGCTGTTGAATGTTCTTATAAAAAGACTCTGGTTCAAAAAAGTTCCACACAGAAGCTTATGGGTGAAACATTTCAGTTTAGGGTATTCAGGACATTGGACAAGATGAAAGATGTCCATATTCTTGGTTTTCTGGTGACTGTTCAAGTAAATGTTGTTGAGAGCTCTCTCAATCACTGAGGCCAACCAACACGGAGCACCTTGTGCTACCAGTCTCATAGTTTCCCTAGCAGGGTGTTCATATCCACGCTGCACATTGAAGACAGTCTTTAGCCTATCTTAATTCCCTAACCTTCCAAGGAATTATATACTATGAAGTGCAGACAAAATTACATCCCATGGGATATTGTAACAGTATAAGAATATGAATTACCAATCTTCAATGGCAGGGACAATTTCTGGTCACTGTTTAATATACTGCAATAGACCAGGACCACCTTGATCCTGAGTCAGGTAATCAGGGTACCAGACCAATGCATTCGGATTTGCACAGCCCTTGACTTGACCTGATACATCCCACAGGAGCAGGCATGGGGCCATGCCCCCCATCCTAGACACAGCCTGTCCTCTCACATTGCATTTTTGTTGGTCTGTCAGCTGATCTGACTGGCCAGCTGCAAATAAGCATGACTGTTAGCCAGACCCAAAGATCAGGTTGTCCATCCACAGAATCATAGAATCATAGAATGTATTGGGTGGGAAGGGACCTCTAAAGGTCATCTAGTCCAAACCATCTAGTCCAAACCCCTACAATAAGCAGGGACATCTCCAATTAAGCCAGATTGCTCAGAGACCCATCAAGCCTGACCTTGAATGTCTCCAGGGATGGGTTGTCCACCACCTCTCTAGGCAACCCGTTCAAGTGATCCACCACCCTCATATTAAAGAACTTTTTCCTAATGTCCAACCTAAATCTACCCTTTCCTAGCTTAAAACCATTATCCCTTCTTCTACCATTACATGCCCTTGTGAACAGGTCTTTCCCAGCTTTCTTATAAGCCCCTTTCAGGTATTGGAAGATCACTATAAAGTCCCCTCCAAATCTTCTCTTCTTCAGGCTGAACAACCCCAACTCCCTCAGCCTGTCTTCATAAGAGAGCTGCTCTAGCTGTCTGATCATTTTCATGGTCCTCCTCTGGACACATTCCAACAGGTCAACATCCTTATTGTGTTGGGGACTCCAGAGCTGGACACAGTACTCCAGGTGAGTTCTCGCCAGGGCAGAGTAGATAAGCAGAATCACCTCTCTTGATCTGCTGGCCACACTTCTTTGGTGCAACCCAGGATGCCATTGATGGCTCATGTCCACCTTTTGATCTACTAGTACCCCCAAGTCTTTTTCCACAGGGCTGCTGTCTAGCATGTCTTCCACCAGCCTGTGTTGATACCTCTGGTTGCCCTGGCTCAGGTGCAGGACCCTGCACTTGGCCTTGTTGAACCTCATGAGGCCCACTTCTCCAGCTTGTCCAGGTCCCTCTTGATGGCATCCTGTCCCTCTGGCATATTTACCGCAACACCCAGCTTGGTATCATCGGCAAGCTTGCTGAGGGTGCTCTCAGTGCCACTGTCAATATAATAAATGAAGATATTAAACAATACTGGTCCCAGTATGGACCCCTGAGGGACACGACTTGTCACAGTTTTCCATATGGACATCAAGCCATTGACCACTACCCCCTGGATGCAACCATACACCCAATTCCTTAGCCACTGAACAGTCCACCCATCAAATCCATATCTTTCCAACTTAGAGAAAATGATATTGTGGGGAACTGTGTCAAAGGCCTTGCAGAAGTCCAGGTAGATAACATCCACTCCTTTTGCCTTGCCCACTGATGTCATCAGTCCATTGTAGAAAGCCACTATGTTGGTCAGGCAAGACTTATCCTTAGTAAAGCCATGCTGGCTGTCCTGAATCACCTCCCTGTCCTCCGTGTGCTTTGTCAGAGCTTCTAGAAGGATCTGTTCTATGATCTTCCCAGGCACAGAGATGATGTGGACAAGTCAGTAGTTCCCAGGGCCCACCTTTCTACTCTTTTTAAATGGTATTTAAAGATGTAAAGACGTATTTGTAGTCTCTTTGATTTTTTTAACTACTTGCAAACCCCGTCTCCCCACCCCAGGCCCTATGCATGGCTTTCCAAATGCCCATGGTAGGACTCTGCATAGGCATATGAAGTTAGCAGGGCTTTGTCTAGGAGGTGTCATTTATTAATATGAGGATTGAATTATACAGCATAGCTGCAGGAAAATGCAAGCTGCTAATGTCCTTGTATCTTCCCAGTGCCACATCATTGTGTGTTAGGGCTTTCACTTGCTTTTGTCTGTTTTGGTCCCTAGCTTTGCCCCTTTCCCACTTGCAATTCATTTCACACAAGCAATCTGAAGTGTTCTGCAGACATGTTGCAGGTGAGATCCCCATGCTTAATGAGATGCAATGACCGTTTCATAGAAGGAAACATTGAGGCACAAAGAAATTAAGGTCAGAAAGTTCATCCTCAGGTGCTTAAATGCAGCAACCTTCTTCAGCATTTAGGGACCAGAGGAGTGACTTCCTTGTGAGAGATGGTAACACTGTGTGTTTGCAGATCCCAGTGGCTCCTGCACAAGCAATAGTTGCTTAGCAACTTTGAGATGAAGGCCAACTATTTTCAGGTCTGAATAAGGATTTAAGCATTTAATTTCAGGGGCCCACTTTTGAAAACACTGCTGTAGGACAGTAGATGAAAGTCATATGCAAAGATTGTGACCAAACAGCAGGGGAAGAACCAAGCTGGCTCCTCAATCAGGAGCACGCAGTTGCTCCACTTCCAGAGAAGTTTTGGACCTTCTGTGTTAGGAATCATGCTTTATGTCCTGGCATTGCCAAAGTTGGCTCCTTGGAACAGAGTATTTGTGGGAACAGGTCAGGTGTTTTCAAAAGTGTGTTCAAAATTACTCTCCATCCCAAGGACAAACTGGTTTCGCCACCACTTTGTTGACATGGGCAGCAAAGGGGCCAGTGGGCCAGTTGTGAGGCACTCCTCTGCTCATTAGGAGTCTCCAGCTTGACTCCCAGGCATTTCTTGAGGGTCCTGCTTTTGCCTAGTCTGCAAAAGGGGGATAATGATGCTTCAGCCACCCTAGCCAAGAGCTTTGAGAGGCTTGTTTTCCTCCTGCAAATGCTACACGAAATCTAAATAGCGGTGTTATTTCTAGTGTGTTAGCCTGATAGCGTGAGAGGCATAAACAAGATTCACATTTGCAGATGGTGACTCACTGTGAGCCTTTGAGGGTTGTGTGGAAGGGCTTGCTCTGATGTTTTTGCTGCTCTGAGATAGATTATTGATTCTCTTTATCTGGTGTTCGTCTTACAAACCCAAGGTGATGAGCATCCTGTTAGTTTCAAGAGCACTGGTGCTATTTTTTTACTGCTTCAAGGGACAGAGAATATGATCCAAGTACCCTCAAATGAGCAAAAAACCAGGTCAATCTGGTTTGTATCAATTAAACTGCCAACTCCAGGCGAAGGCAAAAAAGTAAGATTGGATATCAAAAGCAGACCTTGTCCAGTGAGAGGGTCAGAAATTTTCCAATGTATTGGTTTTTGCTTGGCTTGGGTGACTTATTTTGTTGTTAATCTTATTAGGAAATGCCAGGTCATTGAAAACAGTGTCTTCCACCTGCAAAAATAAAAAAATCTGAAGTGAAATCTCAGAACTTTGTCAAAATGTTGTATTTTGACACTGCTGCCAAGAAAAAATCCTTATCTTTCCATTTATAAAAGAACTTGTTATTTTAGAAACGTAAGCTTATTCCCAGGTAATTAGTGTAAGAAAATGCTTGAAATCTAACAGATCTGTATATACAGCTATCACAATACAAAAGTAAGGATTTGGCTTTCACACAATAGGGTGTTTCACCATTCTTCTCAATACACAGCAGAAAAAGGTCTCTTCAGCAGCAGCTGCAACATCAACATTCTTTTCTTTGTAACAAACCCTCCAGCCAAAATGCTAGATGCAAAATTTACCACACCACTTTACAAAACATCCAGCTAAGCTCTCCTCCTCACCCCACCTTCTCCCTGTCTTGAAAGCTGTAAATATGAAGACGCTATTTGAAGTTAACTGCAAAATACCCACTCGCAAACAGGTGTAACAAAAGACCAAGTCTGAAATGAGCACCCTGCAGAAAGGAGAGGGGGAGAGGAGGCGGGGTGTTGGGGGGGGAAGGGAGGAAAGGGAAAAAAAGCACCTTGCATTATTGAAGGCCTTATAAATAAATGTAAATGGCTTGGCAGAAAGGGTTTAGCAGCCTTGGGTAGAAGATTGCACTTGGTGTTCCCAAGCCCTTTTTTTCAAAATCGCAGCTCTGGAGCCCTCTCAAAGCTCGTCCCTGTGTTTGCTTTTTCGATCAGTGAATATCAGGTTGTCTCTCTCTTTTTTTTTTTTTTTTTTTTTTTTAATCTCTGCATTCAGATGTGCCAAGCTTAAATGAAACCTCAGAGAGAGAGAGAATCTGAGCTGTGCTCTGGACCTTTGAAAGAGCTCATCCCTGCTGTCTCTATCACTACTTATTTATGAACCCCCCCATCCTGACCCCCCTTTCTTCAACAAGCTTTCTCTCTTGTTTTCCTGCAGCAAATCCCACCTTCCCTTTTGAATGTTGTTTGTTGTTTTTTTTCCTCTACATTTATCTATATATTTTACACCCAGTAAGTCAATCAGTTTCAAATTATTGGTCCCTGAGACAGATGTTTAGTGAGTCATTTAGCTGTGCAAAGTTCTTCAGACAGTTTGCTCTTCCACCTACTGTTCATTTAAAGCATCTTTTGAGGCTGATTTTTCCTTTTCAAAATGTCTTTAACTGCCGAACGTTTGCTCCCACCGGGCAGTCTAATGATGTTGGACACAATATGTGTGAACATCTCTTTAGAGGCCATCTCCCCTAGGCTACATTCTTGCCTATAAAATCATTGTTTATTTAGTCCTTAGGCCTAGGAACCATCTGCAGTCCCCATGGCTCCTGTTGTTTTTAAAGTCCTATTAAGTTTCTGCACTTCTCCTCAGAGCATTATTTTATTTCTAAACAACCACAGACAACTTCCTGTCAACGCGGCTTCTGCCAGGCAAATTAGAGATGACAGTTTCATTCTTCTGACTATGGCGAGCTCTCATCTGATGTTATTTAATGTGAAAAACAACTGTTATATAGAGAGTGATTTAAAAACAATGAGGAGAAAAATAATAATAATAATAATCAGAATCATAATAATTTCAAAAGAGAAGATAGGAGAGGGGGGCCCAGAGACTCTGGATTAAGGTGTTCAGACTGTGTTTGCCAGTCAAAAAAATACAAGGGATTGGAAGGCTCTATATAATGGTCATAACAAAAAAGAATCAATGAGTGTTGACTTGATGTCATTTCCAATCTTTCTTTTCCTGACAGGAACAGAAAACATTTTCGTTTGGTTTGGTAGGCTTTATTTTTGCTTTCCCTGCTCACAGTCCCTCCCTACCTCCCATTCCCCCCTTTTGCTGAGTAAGCACCCAGAGCCACGGAGGGTGGCTGAACCCTGTTCCCAAGGGACAGCCCCTCCTGCTCAGCCACTCTTGGCCTCAGCACCCAGGAGCTGTGAGCTGACATCAGGGACACCAGAATCAACTCTCGGATGACTAGCCTCTCAGAATCAGGATGCTCTCAGCATCGAGAGGCATCCCCCTGTCTTGCAAAACACCCTGTGTGGGACTTTGTCCCTATGTCTTAGTAGAGGTGCTTCACTTAAACAGGTCTGGGTGGAAAAATATGAAGTCACTGTGTTAATGTTAGTGCCAGGAAGGGGACGTCTGAGCAACTACCTCTGCTCTAGCCCCAGACTGCCTTTTGCTCTGCAGGCAAGTGAACCAGCATAACTCATGCCCACACACCTAGAATACTCTTCTCCCTAAAACCAGATGGCATCATCCTTTCTTCCTACTGGTAAAGGTTCCTGCCTTGTGGTAACACCCAAAACTGTGCCTGTGAGAGTGCTACCTGGCCAGGACTAGCACTGTCCCAGTGTGTGCGCAAGTAGCAAAACCATAAGGATGACCAGAACATAACACCTGAGCCCAAGTTTCTTCCTTGGACAATGCGATGGTGTCGTGGATCACAGATGGCCATGGTGCTTTGACCTTCCCCAGCTTCTAGAGCTATTGCTAGGAAAAGCTACTGGCTATGCTGTCACGCTGACTTCTGCTGATAAGTGTAATCAAGGAGAAAGTGAAATATCAGTAAGAAAGAGGCAGCCTGTGTGACCTCTGTGAACCAGCTAACATCTTACTGCATCAGCTTTGCCACCTGCAGATTAGCTGTAATATTTGGGTAAGGAAGCTGTATTTAGTTGCACTCATAAGGCTCTTCAAGGCTTGTGGTGACAGGACAGTAACTGGAAGTGGTTAGAAGGGTTAGATGTGTTTTGGGAGGAAACCACACTACAGTAACCCTGTGGCTCTGCAGTAAGGCACTAAGACATCAGGAAAGGAGATTGCTTCTCTAATCTTAACTGTGCCATCTTCTGAATGTGCATCATAATAAGGTTGTGAACCAAACACTCACTTGGTGTAAGTCTGTCTAACTCCACTGAAGTTTAAAAAAGTGTGAAATTATATTGCATTATATTAACAAAGAAACAGCACATTACACTACTGAGAAAAGAGGCTGACATCAATGGAGCTATGCTGACTAGCACCAGATGAATAGATGCCTTTTATAGCAGCCACAGGTTGGTTTTTCAGATAGTACAATATCACTTCAGGTGAGTGTTTCTGCAACCTTAGCTGTAACATTGCCATGTTTCCACAACCTGTTTGCCTCCCTGAATGCTCACACTGTTCTTGCTCCATCAGAGCAGTCCACACTATCCTTATCAACTTAGATGGTTTATCTTTTCCCTATGGCTTGTATTCTAATCACCTGGGCTCCTACCATCTAGTCTGAATTTGCCTTTGAAACAGCAGGGTAGCATTACTGAGGTACAATTCAGGGGGATATGGCAATTCCATTACTGTGAAGCTCATTTAGCTGCACACTTGGGTGGTCTATGTACTCCAGTAAATGTTCACTGTTTATGCTGCGGCTGTGAATAATCTCTGGAGTGCTGTTCTCTCCCAGATAGGTTTTCAGCCCATCCTCACCACCAGCATAGTAGAGTGCATTCCAGTCATGCGTTAAGCCATATGACCAGATTCTCTCCAGTGCAGCCTCTTCTGTAATGTTCTTCTTAGGGAGGCAAATTTAGTTACATTATAACTTTGGTTTTCTTGGGTTTGTTTTTTGAAGTCTGCCTCAATATGCTAGAAGTGTGCAGCAGAGAAGGCAAGACAAAGAATCATCCCTAGTTCTACAGTTGAAAGATGGCTGCAGTCTGTGGTGGCCATAGTTTTTGTGGGAGCTGCTTCTACAGATCCCTTGAGAGACTTTTGACAGGGCTGCAAGCCTGTGGTGTTGCAGAGCTGACACTACCATTCAGAGCTTCTTACTCCAGTGGGAAGTTGCTCGTATGCCTCCAGGTGAATGTGCAGGATATCTAGAGAGGCCAAATGTATACAGGCTAAGGAGTGCAGTAAGAGGGATGTTCTCCAGTGCTTCTCAGATCTGGGGACTTAGGGCCCAAGGGGAAAAGCTCAGAAATTGTTGGTCATTCCACAAAAAGAGAGATAGGAATGGAGGGGACTTGCAGAACTAACTCTCTGTCTCCATTCCTTGTTATTCCATCCCAAAGGTGCAGGAACCCTTCACAGATACAGAGTGGGATGAGAACACTGGTTTCACTCCCTGAGGTGTACTCACATTCAGCCTTTCTGTCTGCAACAGCCTCCTCAAATGACCCTAGCAAGTCTCCTAAGGTGGGGTTCATCTGCTTTAATTTAGGTGATGTCACCTGCTCTTAAAAAACAAGACAGGACAATTGACTTCTGGAGGAGCCTGTTTCACTCCACAGAGCCATGGGACACCAACAATCTCTTAGTGATGAAACGCTGAGTCTCAGCAGTGTCCCCTCTTGTGACACCTACAACATGGAGAGCAGATCACAGAGTCCTCACACAAGGTTAAGGAGGAGAAATCCGTTAGAGAGGGAAGGGGTGCATTCCCCTCCTGGGAAGGAGCACTGAAGGGGATGAATGAGTGTATCAATATCCAACAGAGGTGGGGTGTGTTGTGAGGATGGGATAGGGATACTACGATGACTAGTTGAATGGATCTGATCTACTGCACAACCAAATGGCGAGTGTGTCCTCAAATAAGCTTCTCCAGGTATCAGTGATATCTCCTCCATACATGACATCCAGTTGTTCCTTTTATACAGGGGAGAAGTGAAGGGTACAGAAGGGTAAAAATGAGGAGGGAAGAAAATTAGTTTAAGCCATTACAATTGAACCCAGACAGTATTTGGATGTGACTGCAATTAAAATGGAAAGTCTTTTACATGTAGGAAAGAAATTCTGGCTCATAGAGTCTGTGGAGAATGCAGTATTCAGTAACCACTAAGGCAGGCATACATTACAAATACATCTGTAACTACTGGGATAGGTGTGAAAATGTAATTAACTGGAAACTTACTGAGTTTAAATGGACTTTTAGTCGTTTCAGGTTTTTGTTGTTTGGTTTTTTTTAGTTCTGCTTTAGCCCTCCCCCCTCCCATTCTTAAGTTAAGTTTAGGCTTCTGGGTCCTCTAACTCCCACTGGCACAGTGTAATTTAGCAAAGGTTGTTCCAGCCGAATTTGAAATTAATAATTTCAAATAGGCAAATCAATGATATTTAAAAGCTCCCTCCTGTGTGTTTGTACAATCTGCACAGGTATAAAAGCTAATCACATCTTGCTGGGGAAGAACATTTGTTACCGGTTTTAAGTAGAGCTTGACAGTTTGTGGGGATCAAACACCATGTTTCTCTCCAAAGTATGTTTGTGCCTCTGTAATTTAATATTTCTCATTACCTGAGTGCTGGGGAAAGGTGTCAGTGTCATCAGGGAGAAGCCAGCCAGCCCCTTGGGAGACCATCCATTTTGTATCAGTGTGAGATTTGCAAATAGAAGGAAGGGACATAGAAGGAATCAATCAGGGTCAGAAATGGACAGATAAAAATAAGGTTTCTGGGGGGTATTTCTGGGTTGGACAGTGAAGGACCAGGTTTGGCTTGCTCAGCAGCCATCTAAGAGGTTGCCAAAACTGAGACTTCCTTCAAATACTGCAAATGCCATGTTAGATCAGCTTCAGCAGTCCTTGTCCTTTGTTGTGATCATAGCACTTTAAAATACCATACACCTCATGAAAAAACATCAGAAAAATTGTGAACTCTACATTTTTCATAAGAGTATTTCTTTCTAACGCCATTAATTCACTTTTAGCATCCACCTGGAACACAGATATGGTAAAACCACTATCCGCATTTGTTCTGTTTAATATAATTTAGAACAGTATTACTATCTGCAAATATTAACCCCTTTCTTAGTCCTTGAAGACCTTCAGCTGCTGCAATAATTTCTTGCAGCAAGGAGTTCCATTGGTCAGCTCTGCAGGAGGCCAAATATATTCTATTTCTATGACAACTGAAATGCATAATTTATTTTCTGGATTAGTATTTTGCCTGTGCTTTTACATGAAAAGATCCCATTCGGCCCAATATTTTCTCATACAGAGAAGAAAAGCCAGCTGGCTGAGCTCAAATACTCTTTCAAAAAGTTCCAAGAAGGAGGAAGACTCTTACATTTGTATTCTCCTTGCAACATCTCTTAATAATTTAATTTCCATTAGAAGTGCCTGTGTTGTAGGGGGGGAAAGATTTATAGAGAGATTTCACTCCAGGTTGGGTTTTTGTCTTTCTGTGTTTTCTTGGCATTTATCATGCATGTTTTAATTTGGATCTGAGTCTTGCTACCATCTGGTCATTATTGCAAAGAAATATTCATTTTCTCTGAGTGACATGGGCTTCATTCATCATGGAACTAGCTGATTGCCCCTCAGGTTGTTTTTTTTTCCCTTTACTTGGAATGAAGTCTGAAGATACTTAGCACCAGACATAACAGCAGTCAGTAAAGTTTGCAAAGTTAGTGGCAGCTGGCAACTGGGCACAGGAAAAGAGACATTTTTAAGGCCCTGATCCTTCCACTCTTCTTTACATGTCATGTTTAGGAAGTGCAGCATCAGAGGCCAAGGCAGCATTGCAAAGGATGGGAAGTGAACTAACTACTCCATTCCGTTTTACTATCCAACTGTGAAGTGCTGTCACCATCAGAGTGAAACTTGGCGTTTTTGCTCTCACCTAAGTGCAGGCAAGGCTAAAGGGAGACCGTTTGCCCAAGGGAATGTTGGACCACTATATTCAGTTTCTCCAGCAAAGGGAGCATACCTCCAAGCAAGACAGCCTCAGAAGCAGTGGGAATTCTTCATGAAGAGGTCTCAAAAAACAAAAACTTCAAGAAATGGAGGGCAATTAGACACAGTCACTTTTAGCCTCGTTCCATGTAATAGCCCTCCCTGGATGCCTATCATTAGGAGCAATGGACAAAGGGCAGTGGGGAGCAAACAGAGAGACTCTCAACTAGCCCTAAGTCTATTCAGCATGTGCAGTGACCCACAGCTGCATCTGCACAACCTTTGCAAAGAAATTGCTTGTGACTTTTCTTCCCCTTCCCTCATACTTCCCTCATCCTGTTGTGTAGTTCCCTGGACTAATCCATCTTTGGTTTTTGGTTTCCAAACAATCCTTTGTAAGACTTACTACAAAGGGGGAGGCTGTGTCTCTGAGTGGTGAAGGGGGATCAAGAGGGCATTACTCAGACTCTGCATGCTGTGAAAGCCTGGTGTCAGTCAGAGGCTTGGACTAGACAGTCTGAAGGACTGACAACCCTGAGCATCATCTTTTATGTGTCTCTTCAAATGGGGTATAGCTAAAAAAGGCTGGCCAGGGGCAGATGGCAACTTAGGATCAGTCAGGAGCAGAGACAGATGGCAATGTGCGACTAATTGGAAGTCAAGTTATTGCATGAGATTAGCTGGAAATAGATGGGACTGGTTGGGAATGTAAGTCTGTACAGTCATTTGTAAAGTACTGAAAATTAGACCACCATCCTAACACCCTTTGCAGTCTTGGACCTACCTACCTTTCCAAGCAGTGCAGAACTATACAGATCTATAGAAAGCAAAGTGACCTCCCAGGGATAAGGTCTGGCCAACACGATCTCACTGCAAACTCTGGATTTGGTCCTAGATGTTGGCTTCTTTTTTTGGAGAGAACAGGACCACTCATAGCAAGCATTACAGTTTAGTGTTGATCAACAGTTGTCACTGTGCCCAAGGAAATATGTTTAACAGTTTTTGGACACACAGCACATTCTGTTGCACCGTGTCTAGGATGGTTTCAAATGGAGCAGCCAACAACTGGAGAAGATGATAGAACAGCTTGCTTCAATTTGGAGCATCTGTGCCAGTCAGATTTTGGGGTTATGAATACCCAGTCTTCCTCCAGCCTAGCAAGGCAGAGAGAGACAAAAAGAGAACATCTGTGAATTTGCTGGAGGATAAACTAAGCCCCATATTGCGTAGAGTAGCCTCAAAACATGGAAATTACTAAAGGAATTTGTTCTGGATCAAAACTGATTTCTACTCTTCCTAATAGGTACCTTGTTTGGAGGCTTTGCTCCTGCTCAAAGTGATTTGAAGTTGATCAGGTCCTATTACTCCTAGTGAAACCAATCATCATATATTCTAACACAAGCAGTAGCCTAGAGAGAGCATTTATTTATTTATTTATTTATTTATTTGACATCAAAGAAGAAGAGCAACAGAACCATCCAGTGGTAAGGGTGGATGGGTAAGAGACAACTAGGAGTGAGAGGGGCAATAAAAATAGAAGGCAGTCCAGATGTTGACTGCACACTAAAATACTTCCTTTCCTCTCTACTGATAGCACAGAATGTTATTTTGTTTCTTTGGAATTCATTTTCTGAAAGTGTCTGCATGAGAAACATCTGCTGCCTCACATCCAGACCTACAATTTGAATAAATTATCAATATCTGGCAGCAGCCCGTTATTAATGGCTAGAGTTTTATAAGATTCTCCAGTATAATAATAGCAAAGCTAGCTGCTGGCATTCCTCCCAGAGAGACTCATATTTGTCCCATTTTATTCTGTTCTCTTTTCTTTGCTTTTCTGTTTTTCTCTCTGAATCTGAGTGTCATCAGTTGATTTTTACCATGGCTCTTGGCTCAAAACAAAAAAATAGAGAAAACCATTAGTATCCTATAAATCAAAAAGAAAAATGACATCCTCAAACATAAAAGACTCCCTTGAGTGTTTTGCTATTATTACCTGTACAAGGTTGCACATGTGGCTTCAGAAACATCTTCTTCCATGAGGAATCATCAGGTAGTAAGATTTCTCACTTCCATGAAAGAGACAAGTTTTATTAACTTCCTCTTTAGCATATACCCTGGTAATTAATGATGCAGTGCACCTTTGAGGTGTCCTAATGTAGGCCATTTATCAAAAACTGCAACTGTGTAGAAAGAGGACTATGTTCCTTCAATATGATAAATCCAAGTGTGTGCTGGGATGTTCTACATCTCTCTTTTAAGTACAGCCGCTCCCCCTAATAGCAGGGTTTGACTTTCATTGCAAGTTCTGACAAATCACCTTCTGGCAGACACCCCCTCCCATGCATGTGTGAATGGCCATGCACCAAGAAAAAAACTAATCACTTCCCACATTTAGCAGAGCACATGCCTAAACCCACGGGAAGATTGTACAGCCTAATTTTTGGTACCACACTAGTGAGCCTGTGACAAAAGTAATTTCTCTCTGAGCTTTCTACATCAATGAGGAAGAGGAAGAAAGCAGCAAGGTGCCTGCATGGGCTTTCTGCCCTGTGTTGTTCCCTCAAACCAGTTTCTGCTGTTTTGCTCTGTTTATTCCCTAGAGCCTGGAACTGGGAGATGCCTATAATGATCTCTAGTGCAGGGTCAGGACCTGTGCCACTGAGGTAATCATTGCATGGCTGGGTTTTTGGCAGAAGTAAAATGCTTCTCCCAAGCTGTTTGCAGAGAGGGTAGAGGTATCTGTATTTGTGCCTATGGATATGACCAGGCCGCTGAAAAAGGGGCAGAAAAGCAGACTTCAAGGTGCTTTGAATTGGGTCCTGGTGCAAAAGATCCATCATCCCACAGGAAAAAAAAACATAGAAGAAAATAATATAATCATGTCAGCAAATATAGCTGCTGAGCAAGGAGCCTCCAGCCAAGTCCACAGGGCACCCTTTGTCACTGCTGAGGTTTGCTTATAAATGCTGGTGCCCACCTAAACAGGAGGAAGGGCAGATTTCACAGGAGAGTCCTTCTCATGCTAGTTCTGCCAACAGACTTGGACCAAGCAGCACTATGTGTCCACCAGCGCCCACTGAAGGCAGAGGATGGCTCTGACTGGATATGTAGGTCCTATAGGTGTGTAGACACTGATGAGACTGACAGCCTGTCCCCAGAGCCCTCCAGGTACCCATCGGACCAGAGAGTCAGCAGGACACAGGGACAGCCCTGGAGAGGGGAGTCTCTAGAACAAGCTCTGCACATCATCCCACTTCACACGGGTACACAGATTTTTGGGATGTGTACTGGGGAAACACATGCTCACATTTTCAAAGTAAATACTCCTTTAGCACATATCCATGCACAATGTCCTAAGGCAGTCATGTCCTGTTTTTCACCCGAAAGTGGTCGCATCTGGGTAGCCTGATTGCTCTATGAGCAGTATCAGTCCTGAATGTATGAGGTCCTGTGCTGCCTCAGTGAAAAGATCCATCTCATGCAGGGACGGTGAAGATGAATTAGTTAATTATGTAAAGTGCTTTGGAGATGAAAAGTGACATCTGAGTGCCAAGTATTACTATTAATAACAAAACATATACCACCTACCAGGAATTATTTCTTCTTTTTTCCCCTAAATAATATAGTTCTGAAGTTCAGATAACACCAGCACAAGTAATGAAGAAAGCAAAGAAAGCATAAGACTTCAAGCAAATAATGTTTCAATCTCAGCAATCCAGAATTTCAGAAGAGGCCGTTTTCTCCATTTTTGCCCCCATTTTACCACCTCTATGTCACAGCATCTGAGTATTAATATAAAATCTTAACAGATTGCAGGTCTTGCATAAAAATCTGTCCTTCTTCTTCTAGTCTTTTGTGTAGACACCTGAAGTATCTCTGTTCAAAGTCAAAGAAGACACCTCTGAAAGGTTAACAATATGCCTGATTCCTCTTCAGCAAATCACCTGTTCACATACATAAACTAAAGCACATGCTTTCAGCTTCAGGTAGATGGGTGCCAAATTGTCAATGGAGCCTCAGTTTTACTGAAAGCCGGTGGGGATGGGAAGGAGAAGGAGAGGAGAAATGTTCTTCAAAAATTCAGTCTCACATGAAATGCAAGATTGTGGCATATGAAATAAGAGGAAAAAACAGCAAAATACTAGCAGGGTATAAACTGCATTTCAGACCTGTGTTGATATTGAAACCCATTTAGTATGTTCTTGCTGGTTTCCTTCAAAGTTGGACCTTAGAGGCAAAAGCAGCTGGTCCTTAATGATTTTGATCTATTAAAATATTGCGACAGAAAGACTCCAAAAGTGTGTTGTGAGACAAGAGATTGTAGTAGTGTATCTTATTTTAAAAAGATGCAAATAATCCAGTCTTATATGACAATCAAGGCCAAAATTAATTAAACAACACCAAACAATACAATGCATTTCTGAAAGGGAGGAGGTGTTCATTCTATAACCACCATACAGCAAGATGAATTTAATATATTTTGAGAATGAAGCACTTTGTTGGATAGACATTTTTGTCCTTTCCCCTGTCTCTTTCCCACTCCCCCTTTTCCTCTCTCTCCTTGCACAAAATTTTAAGGCATTCATGTAAAATGGTTCTTAGGAATATCACACACAGTTTTATTTATGGTAAATTTATTATAATAAGGATGTTCTCTGTCATTGTCTGAGAGATTTATTTATTGTATCACACTTTTGAAACTGCTGATATTGATTGTTTGGAGAGGTTGCCTTAAAGGAAGAGGGAAAGAAAAACAACAACAAAAAAATCTTCATAAATGAAAAGAAATGACCATGTTGCTATCAATTATTTCATAATGAGATATGAGGGGAGAATTTTAAACATTATCTCTAGCATTACAGTTGAACAAACAATACATTTACTGGTAATTATGCTCGATGATGAATGGCTTGTTTTAAAATAGAGGCTTCTCTAATGGTGGCCTTTCTGAGCAGCAGTGACACACAGTCCAACTCACAATTATTATTGCATTTTAATCGAAACTGAATTCCGTATTTCTGCCAGGGAGTGAGAAGAGTGAATCCCATTTGCAAATCTCTCTATCCTGATGATCCCTAAGCAATACCAAGTTCTGAGCTGTCCAAAAATATTCTAGCAATAATGCCATTTGCTAGTCATTCATCCTTTTCCTCCTGCTAAACCCCCTCTTTTGCTTCCTTTCTCAATGTCTAGATACATTTTCAATTGCAGGGTTTCAATAAAAAGGAATGTAACAGTATCTTTTCCCATGACCACCAACCTCCCCCCCCAACTCATCTTATGTAGAATAGGGAATTGGATATTAGTCACTGCAGTTTCTAGCTATGACAGACAGTAATTTACCATTTTATTGTGATTCAGTGCCTTGGACAGAGGCACACATTGCCTGTCATGGTGTGTTCATCACCGACTGTAAAGACAAGCGTTGCTTGTCAAATAGTAGAGCCCTTATAATGAGGACACCTAGGTGTAACATAAAAGATTCACAGGCAAAAGGACTTCTTATGGAGGGCTTAAAACCTCTAAAGCCATGTGAGCTTGTTAGATAATCCACAAACTTCAGAAGTGATACAGATAGATATTTCCCCCTTACAGCTACTAGGCATAGAAAAAACGTTATTAACAGAACAGTATGTGCAAAGTAAGCAGAGTAATTTATTTGCATTATCTCACTGCTCTGTAAAAGGGATGAAGGAGAAGGGGGGGAGGGTGTGTGTGTCTAATGCACCCAATAAAACCCCACAACCTAAAACAGGTGTGTGCGAGGGAGAGTAAAACCTTCTACCTTTCCGCGAAGCTGTTGGATGGTCACTAATGAGATTTGTGATGATTTTCATTTGTCTTCATTTCTAGTGAGCTTGACTCTGCATGGCATTTTTTCATAAAGGGAAAGGTAAGGTGGGCCAGCAGGTTACAGCATGCGTGTCATGCCGTAAGCAGCTGTCAGGGGGCAGAAAACTGACACTTGAGATTGGATTAATTCTCCATCAAACCTAATTGGAAATAATGGACTGGATCCTCAGCTGGGGTAAATGGGCACAAAACCAGTGTTTTCAGTGAGGCTGTCCCCTTTTCATAGAATCATAGAATCATAGAATGTTTAAGGTTGGAAGGGACCTTCAAGATCATCAGGTTCAAATCTCCCTGCTATGAGCAGGGACACCTCCCACTAGACCAGGCTGCACAAACCTCATCCAACCTGGCCTTGAACACCTCCAGGGCATTGTCTGATGGACCACAGACAGTTTGACCCAGCTGTCAACACCTCAGCAAGTTCTTCTGCACTCGTGACTATTACTGCTCTAACCAGAGATGACAGTCTGACCTGTGAGAAATTTTATGACCAAAGTGACTAGCACAGAGCATGAAAAACTGAATTTGTCTCATTGAAATTGTCACTTTGAAACATTATCATGTTTTGTTATGCAGTGTCTTCTCCTTTCTACAAACTGGTTGGAGTGCTGAACTGGAGAGTGACAAATGAGATCTTGCCTCCATCTGGGAGCTGCCTCACCTATGCTATGGCAATGTGGTTGCCTGCCTGTTGTTGCCCAAGTGTCTTTCAGGGGTGGATCTGGTCCTCCAAAGCCACATCCCTTTGGGGTTTTAGCATCCTCTTGGTCAGTTAGGAAAAGGTCAGGACAAAACATAAGGGAAGGATTGCAGAACTTACAGTCAATATCTCATCTTATCTACCAGGTGCTCTTCAGTCCCAGAGCTTTGCTTGATGATGCAAGCAGGAGAGAGATGAGACAATGCAAGGGGCCTGAGAAGTTGAGTGCAAAGCCAGAGCTATGCTTGGCTTTCGACACATGGGTATGCAATGCAATCCCTGAGGTGCAGCATTGTGCTTCACGGGCTGGGGGCCTCTGTGGGAACAGTTGCCTCTTACTTTTTATCCCTCTCCCTCCCACCCCAGCCTACGTGAGCTTTGGTAGTGCGTGATTGCAAAGTGTCTTTTGAGTGTATACTTCAAGGGTGGGCAGAGGTGTGTGCATAAGTCGTCCCTGCCTGAAGGCTGTACACTTGTTTGTGAGGGAGAAGACAGAGTGAGAGGTCCATGAACCATCTTTTCCAGCTGGGATTTCTCTAAGATAACCCACAACTGGAAACAATGCCAATAAACACATGCCAGGTTTTCACTGGCCACAGGGACTGCACTCTTCCTCAGCAATCCTTTCCCTGGGTGCCCCCAGCCAGGGCAAGGACACACCTCAGCAGTGGTGAGCTCATGTGGGAGATGGCAGGAATCTCCTCCAGGTCCTCTGCCCTCCCCATCCTGGGGGTTGGGAGATGGAAGTAACAAAGCTAGATGCAAATGCTGCTGGATGGAAGTGGTACCACATGCTTTTGTACTTTCTTATTTGCACAGGAATGTGAGCATACACAAGTTCATCTGTGCATTTTAATTTGCACATTTCCAGTCTTAGATGGTGTGTTACAAAAATCTGCCTCCACACACAGTTCAGCATCTCATTTGCAGACAAGGTTATGTTTTTCTTTAAGGATGGTTAGAAACACAACCAATTTTAGGTACTAATACGAATTTAGGAAAGTGCATGTTCTAATAAAGGTAGTTTAAATGTATTTAGAGGCTGAGGAGTACTTGAACTTTTATATTGCCATTATCAGATATACATTTGAATATTAGTGAAGCTAAACTGATTGATTGAATTACTTTAGGGAAGGGTGAGACACAAATGCAACATTTTAGTTAGTCTTATTACATTTTCATTTGCCTTAGGGGAAATCATAACTGCTTGAAGACTGTATATTAAAAATACCCAGGTAAATTTTTGCAAGATTTTGTTTTATCATTAGATGCATACGTTATGTGCTGACATTCATTTGCTAATGCTGTTTCCATCTTTTGTCCCGCCTCTCCTAGAAAAGAAAACAATATGTGAAATTGAAAAATGGTGCTCACTGAGGGGTTTAAAGACATTTGAAATTTGGAATATATTTTAAAGGTCAATTTCAGCAGTAATTATGTTATAATGGTGAAGCTTTTAGAGAATACGAAACACGAGATTAATATGTTGCCAGATAGAAAGTGGCAGAAGACTCTATCTTTGTGTGTGTGTGTGTGTGCATGTGCACATGTTGCATGTGTTGAAGCCTACAGGCTCCAACAGTACGTCAGAAGACCTTTCACAAGTACAAGGAACACTAATACACTCTGTATATGTATAAAACTTGAAATCACATCAAGGACACTTGTACTAAACACAGGCTAGTACTTTTAATCCTGGAAAGGGATTCTGTATTATAAATCTGCTGTTGCAGTTGATGGCAACAACACCAGCATCAGCTGGTCCTCACTGGAACTGAGAGTTGTGCAGGTTGTTGTGTGATCAGATAATAAACCCCATAAAACTACTCATCCACATTTAGTTAGGCAAGATAAATTGAGACTTTTCATGCATTTTGAGGGGAACTAGAGACAGGATTAGATCAGATGAAATATTTTGTTTTATAATGGGTGTCTGTGTAAAGAAATAAACGTTTTTCATCCTTTTTTAATTCTAGGATGGGTGTTCTAACTACAAGGTCAT
Organism: Hemiprocne comata; assembly: GCA_020745705.1. Classification (NCBI taxonomy): domain Eukaryota; kingdom Metazoa; phylum Chordata; class Aves; order Apodiformes; family Apodidae; genus Hemiprocne; species Hemiprocne comata. The sequence goes on along the minus strand of CM036616.1, from coordinate 28,384,168 downwards.
CTATGTTACTTTATATTTTTTCAGTGTCAGATTTGGTTAATTGTGCATTCCTTGTTGCCTGATAACTTCATGTGCCTCAGTTTACTCAATCAAAAAAAGAAAACCCCGAGTCCTGACAGTGTCAAACATCTTATGAGTTTTGGGGTCTTCTAGAGTGAGTTGTGTAAGATGTTTCAGATCTTTTGACAGATGTCAGTACACAAAGCCTGATGAGAACTTACTCAAAGTAGCCAAGAAACTCTTTTCTTACAAAAAAAAATGCACTATTGGAGGCAATCCTACCACTCCATTAAAGGATTATTCTGAAAACTCAGTTTAGACTTTTCACTGGTTCTTGATACAGACAGGCACTTTTATCCTCTCAAAGCTTTTTGGTCCTCTGGCTTCTTTTTGGAAAACCAAGCCTGACAGTTCTAAGATGGAAACAGACACAGGAATGGATCAGAGCCTGAGCAAAAAGCAGAGTATTAGTACTGTCTTGCTGTAGCTATCTGAAGCAAATCCTGTGAAATCTGGAGTCCCCTGTGTGTCTGTATTCATTATATAGGGGTGGGATTCATCTCCTTTAGCTTTTAGAAGTCAGCAGAAGAAATCTGAACTGGTTTTCTTCTATGGCCAGTAGAGAAAAACAGGCAGGTAAAAACTGTGGTCACCTAGTCAGTCCAAGGTAGGTATCCCTGACAACACAGGGAGGCTGAGTGACAAGCTCAGGGTTGGTCTCTAACTCTCAGACAATACTTAGATGAATCTCATCTGTATGCTTTTCACCCCAGATTCTCCTATTTGTATTTAAGTTAGATACCTAAAGACTCCAAAAAAATGTTAGGCTCTTTTCTCTCCAATGGAAGAAGCTCAAGAACTGGTTACCCAGACCTGGTAAGATAATTTTCTTTTCTTAAAGCAACCATTTACTCTCTGGCCACTCAGGCAGACCAGCTAGCAAATGACTGGAGAGAGAAAGAAGAGGTGGTAAGAGCAGTTATTAATACCTGTTGGTTTGTGATTTGGATCACATTTTATGATGCTATGGACACCCACTAGCCAATCAAAATAAATAAAATAGCCCGTCACTGACAAACTTTATTGTTACTATGTTTAACTTATATTTTCTTTTCCTCTTCTTTTACCTTCCTTTCTGAGATTCCTTTGAGGTGACCGTGCCCACTTCTTTATGCTTCTTTGTCCTCAAGGTCATGCATCATAAAGATTTCTTTTCACTCTATAGACTGAAGGGTAAATAAATCTGGAGAAATCAAGAACCTCCATTCCCCATGAGTAAGGAATCTGCCCCCTGCAACTTCTCTTGGTCCTCTAAGCAGCCATTGTCCATTTAATAAACATCGTACCAAGGTAGTGTCTCTTTATCATCTTCCTTCAGATTGCAAGACTGTGTGGTGCATTAAAGGTTTGGAGCCACAGGGTGTGCCAAAAGCCGGGTCATATGTTTTGCTATGATGTTCCTACTATTTCAGCTTTGTCTATAAAGGGAAAATGGTAAATCATCTTCCTGAGAGTTAATGGAGCATTTCTGCAGCAAGAGGAAAAAGTGAAAAAGTTTCAAAAGAGTGGCTTATTATCTCAGTCAGCCAAAATTCACCTTCCCTGTCACCTGCCTACAAGTCTTCATTTTCCTTTCTTTATTCTTCAAGGTTTGGTTTGTTGTTGTTTTTTTTCCCTTAGTTTTTCTTCATTTTATAATTGTTCCTGTAATTCTGGTGCTTCAGTTTCAGATCCACACCCCTTTTCAGCTCTCCAATTATAATAGTTTGAACTTTAACATTAGAACCAGGATACCTGTCTAGCATCTTTCCTGTGTAGGTTTCTAAGCTCTTTGCAGACAGGAATTAACTGAACCTGACAACAATCCTGGAAGTTTAGGTTAGTGGAGGCACAGGGTGCCTGAATGGTCACACATTTAATTAGTGGCAGAGAGAGAAGGAAAGCTCTGGAGTTCTGGCTCCTTATTTGTTGATTTGACCACCTGATGTTGTCTCACACAAAGCACAGAAAAATATGGATCGGGTTATCCGTCTCCCCATTCCTCCTCATCTTATTGTAATTATCTCTCCACATTTAATCTATGTCACCAGAGCCAGATACCTCACCAATCTTTTCTGGTTAATGCTCTGTGGTACTCTGATTACTATAATACTCTGCCTTCTGGTCCTATCCTTTCCTTTGAGATATACACCCCTGCCTGCTGTAGCATGGTGGAAAACAGGGGTGGGTTATTAGTAATCATTCAAGGCCCACCTTCAGCTACCCCAACTAGCGGGTCCACCCATGTAACTCAGTACTTTCCTTTTCCCTTACCTGAAGGTGTTCAACCAGAGGGACATATTTGCCTAGGAGATGGCTTGTTCAGCATTGCAGGACTCCTCATTTGTGGTGAGGTTTACAAGCACATCTGAGCAGATTGTTCCTCCAACATGTGCCCAAAATCTGTACTGTTCCTAAACCGCTGCTAAGCACATTCCTTCCTCAGACATCCTGACAAGCTTATATGTATCTCTGACTTCAGGTAGGGACAATACTTTATGACAGAGAACATGTTCATCCCTTCCCACCTATCCCACATACTTGTAGGGGTCCTGACATGTTCCATCTTGAATTAAGCTCTTGTGCTCCCTTTTGTGTACTTGGGATGGACTGGAGGCCAGCTGGAGGGATGGGGATATGGTGTTGCAGTGACATGAAGAGCATAGGTCAGTGGGCTGAGGGCGCACACATTCTTCATGTCTGCACAAAGACACGTTTCAAATTACTTTGTACACAGTTGTTAAGGAAGCTGTGGCAGAACTCATTTCTGTTTCCTTGCTACTGCTTTGTGAGATGTCTCCTTATTGGTGGGGCCAGCTCTCACCAGCACCGTGCAGGTATCTCAGTACAGCTGAGGATAACCAACCCTTGCAGATACTGTATTCGCTTGTCTCATTTTCTGCACTGTTTCCAGCGTTCATCATCCCCTTCCCGTCCTGCCATCTCCCTGACTAATTAATAAGTGAGTCATCTTCTCCCTTGGCCTCGAAATGCATTCAAACTGTCAGTAGGACATTTATTTATTTATTTTGTTGTGGGTAAAGGCCTACTCTTCTAAACAATGAAAGGATAAATAAAATCAACTCCGACAAGGTTATTTCACATTCTTAATTTCCAACACCTTTTTTTTTTCACTAAAGCCCCATGATGCTTGTTCGTGTTCTCCCCCCTTCCCTCTCCCACCCGCTAACAAAAAACAAAATACATTTTCGAATCAAGATAAAGCCATCAAAGAACTAACTAAACATGATTAGAAAGGACCTCTCCTTAATGGGAAAAAAATCATGATTTAGACCTGGCTGCTTTCCAAATATCCCTGTGCAATCAACCAAAGAAACACATTTTAGAAAACAGAATTGTAAAAGTAACTTTGAAGAATCGGTTGCCATGGAAACAGATCTGTAAATACTTAACTGCAAACATTAAGTGACACAGTGATATTCCAGAGCCCAGGATGCCTTAAAAGGATGGCAAATTTCACCCAGCTCTTTAAATAATCAACTCAGCTGTGCTTTGATTTTTCTTCTTTTTTTTCCCCTTTTCCTTTCTTTTTTTCACACTATTCAGTGCAATTGCATCCCTGTTCTCAGGCATGTGTGATAATAGAAATGCCAGAACTATTTTATAAAAGAGAGTCCTGATCTTTTATAACATGGAGACAGAGAAGGAGGAGGGGGCACCAAATACAGAGCCACAGCAACCTGTGGAGTCTGAAAATATAGCCCAGAGTCATTCTGTTCCCCTGTAACTGCAGGGTCAGAAGAAAGCATGATTGATTGTGGCTTTTCACTGCAAGAAAAAAACGCAAAGGACCAGCAATTTCTTGTCATCTGCCAGGGAAGAATCAGATGCAAGGAAATAAAAGGGTTATGGGCAATTTTAATTTAAACAAGTGGGTGCATTTATGTTGTGCCCTAGCCTTAAATCTTTGCTGAGTGTTAGCTCACTCCTGGGTTCCTCAAGATAATTCAAGACCTGACTCCTGTTGCCTTCAATAGAGTAGGAGTATTCTGCTCCCTTGGGGAGCCAGGGCCCCTCTCCTTTCTTGTCATGGAGCATTTTTGCCCCACAAGCTTATTTGGTTCAGTCAAGAGGGTGACTTCATCTGAAAGACTCAGTTGTTTGAGAGGCAAAGCCTCGCTCCCTATGCTAGGATCAGAAAAGCCAACAGCACTGATGTTTCTTCCTGGGAGAACAGTGAGGGGTGGCTGCTGATAGACCTTTCCTTGGCTGAGGGCACTGATTACAGAAGGCTGCAAGCCTGCTTTTCCAAGACTCTGAATGTGTGGAATTTTCAGACATACTTCAAAAGGTCCATATGTTCTCCCTAGCCAAAGGGAGGTGAGATGGGTCATCAGTACTGCAGTGTGAAGAATAACCTAAGGGATAGCCATGACCCAGAGAGTGGACACACAGTGTACTGTGGTTAAATATCTAGTCTCATCAGATGCCACTTTATGGCCTTGCTTAGCTAATTGAAGTTTTGGCAATATAGGTTTTACTGCAGTTTTAAGCCTAACTGAGGGAGAAGCTGACTGCAGGCTAATTTATTTTGTCGAAATCTTTTGGTCAAGGGGATTCCTTTTTGCCTTCTGACAGACTACACTCAGAGCCTGTGAGCATACCTATGCTAAAATATCATATGGCTTTTCCAGAGTAAAGGGCTAGGAGAGATGAGAGGGGTTTTTTGCCACTTCAACCCTGCTATTGGCAAGCACTTGGATTTAAACCAGAGATCCTCACTGCTGAGCAACAGCCTGTGAGTATCTGCAAACACGAGTTTAGCTGTTGCTTTAGGAGGACCTTTAATAACCTGCTTGTTTTCATCGTTCTGGTTGGGTTTGAGGTTTTCTCTTCCCTGTGGGCTGGCTATGTTATCCTACAGAAAGCTGAGCAGCATTATCCTTTAAGCTGATTTTTCTGCCCAGCTTAGGAAAAGAAGGGACAGTGAGAGGAAGGAAAGAAAATGTAGAGGCCAAGGATGCAAGAAAAAACAGGAGGGGACAGAGAAATGCAGTTTGAAAGGAGCCGTGATCTCTAGAGTGATCACCTTTTACTCACACATTTCACTTTCTGGAAGTCTGTAAGAGATTCATCTCTTGTCTGTCTAGTCTTCAGGGTTACTGAAATCAACAACAAAACATAAATGGAGGGATAAACCTAGATACAGATAAGTTAGAGATCGATTTATATATATATAGATATATAATTTTTTTTAAGAGGTGTCTTTATCTCAGATAGCTGAGAAGTTGTTACCTGGATCTTTCCTCTGCCCAGTCTGCCTATCTTTGTCTCCCACATACATGCCACCTGTCTGGGAACCCCTGAGAGCCATCTGTGTGATCTCTGTGGAAGGAAAGTGAGGAAAAGCACATTTTCCTTTGCTTTCCTCCACTCCCTCCTGCACCCTCCTCTGGGTGCATGCTTCAAGGAGATATGTGTGTGGCAGGCAGAACACAGCAAAGGGCAGGGAGAGGAGAGGTGGCTCTCATTTGCAAAATCCATGGTGTTTTCATCCTTGGCATGGTGGTGATGGGGTGGGGGAGAGGAAGGGCCTATGGCATGTCACTTCACTTTATCACTGCCTGGGCTCTCGCCTTGTCATTCTGCACTTGCCATGAATCTAAAGAGAGTTTAGCCTTAATAACTTCACACAAGTACTGCATTGCCAGTGACTTTAGAGACGGGTGACAGCAAGCAAGGAATTATAATGAATTGCTGCAAAAGCCTTCTTCACACAAATTACAGTTATTTTCCTCTGAGCCTGCATGCCTTCCAACATCAGGATTTTTGCTTCAGAAGATAGAGTTGGGTGTTTATTTGTCTAGGGAAAGAAGCATACATTTTTCCATCACATGTGGACCCTTTCACCTATTTCTTTCCGCACTGCCTCCCTGGAGTTTGTGTTTGTTTGTTTGTTTGTTTGTTTCAGACTTTTTTTTATTATATGCAGGCAGAAAACTGTTTTTTTTTCTGCTGAAAGCAATACAGTGCTCACAAGCCAGCCTGAACTTTGACAGGGAGAGGAAAGAAGTTTAGCACTTGTTGTGACTGCAACACGTCAATTGGGGGTTAACATTTTCCTCTGTCAGCACACTTAAACAGACGGGACTGCAAAGGTCCCCATCTTCACTGAGGACCACGGCGTGTGGCTGTCTGACTATCCTGATAGGTGTCCCCTGGTGAAGGTGTTTTTAAACATCATGCCTGCCTTCATGACAGCCGCTGTTTTATCTTCAGCAGGGTGGGTGACTGTTCCTGCAAGTATAGCGTGGCTGCTCAACACCAAGAGTACCCATGACTGGAGCTCCAGGAAAGCAGGTTCAGGTCGACTGCCACTGTTGCTTGCAGGTGTTGCTTAGCTTCTTTTGGGCCCCTGTGATTGCAAGAAAGAGAGTAAAAATCTCCCAAATGTAGCATGACTTTAGACGGGTGCGTGTGGCCAGTACATACCCAGTGCATGGCTCATGGCTATTTCTCACTTCTCCATCACTGTCTCCTTTGTTTTTTTCTTTAGCAGATATTTGAGAGGTAGTGAAGCTAAACAGTCCTTGGCACTTCCAAAAAGGAATTGCCCAAAGTCCCCACAGATAGGTTAACTGCTCTAAAATGTCCTTGATGCTAACACATAGCTAAGCTCTCCCTCTTATTGTTCATCCAGGATCAGAAGCAATCTCTTTACAAGGGTTCAGTGCATAGTTATTCCTGGGGTGAGGTACCCTGGGCTAAGGGCAGGAGGGCCTCCCTTTGTCACTACTCACAGTCTTGAACAAGACACAGAGAGGTGGCACTGTCTCAAAGTCTTCTTCTGTGTGCATAGGTTCAGGTGATTTCAGTAGTGGTCTGCAGGCAGCAGAGGATACATGCCACACAAAATCAAGAATTACCTTCAGTGAGGTGTGAAAGGAGAACTGTTAGGCACTCATTTTGTGCACTTCTGCAGAGGTCACTTCTGTTCTTGCTGAACATTTTCCACAGGCACTGGAATAAATGGCAGGATTTATTTTCACTGCCCTGTTTTTTGTTGCAATTTGGGAACTTGAGTTAGTTTTTTTACCTGAGTTAGAAGTATAACTCTAAATGCATGTTAACCTCATCAGCTTTAGATATTTCAAACAATCACTGAAGAGTTTTGATTGAAACCACAGGTCAGATGAGCTTTTAGACAGCTCAGGTAGTTCCTACTGATTCACTCTGCCTCAGTGTAATCATCCATACAACAAGGCCTTGCTTCAGCCGTTCAATTTCCTAGTTTGGTTTTAAAAGACAGTATTTGTGTTATTGCCTGTGTTACTTGTTTAGTTAGTAGCTGTCATATGTCAGGATCAACTAAGAGATGATAATGCATAGCAGAATTCTTTAAATTATACACGGGGTTATTCTTAAGCAGTTAAAAAAAGGATGTGCCTGTCATTCAAGTCCATGTTATCCTGGAGGTGTACACCTGCAGCTTCTGGGTCTCAGGTGCATTCAGGACAAGCATTTGATCTCCTCCTGCTTTCATTCCTCAGCATAGAAATGGGTTAGTCATTGCGAGGGCTGTTGTGAGAACAGAAAAAGTCCAGTTACAAAGTGCTCTGAGAAACAAGGGACTGACGAAGAATATTATTAAAGAGTGAGCTATTTCAGTAAAGGCACTGAACGCAGCATGCTTGCATTTGCTGTAGTCTGGCATGTCTTTGAATCACCACGAACTTGGTTACTGATGGGGAAAATCTGTTGCTGCTGCCGACTCTGCAGTGTCAATACAGTTAAAGGGACACTGCCAACAGACTCTACCTCCTCAGGAACAGAACGTAAATTACAAGTACGTTCAGGTGCTATGTTTGCCCCTGAGTATCCCTTGCTGATTTCTGCTGTCTTGCAAACATGTTTTGAAATGCCTTCTCTTCCCTTGCTGCAATGTGAAAGCCCAACAACTGACTGCCAGTGCTGAGGGAGTGTTGCAAAGACCAGTGCTGGTTGAAGGGGGAAAGTTTCACTTCAGCAGACTCCCTGTAAGAATGGAACCTTGTCAACAAATGTATCAATTAAGTTTTAACGCAAGGAAGACATGATAAAACAGTATCAGAGCTTTCCCACACATCCACTTCTGGCCTTTATCAGAAGTGGTATGTGCTAGCATGGATCTGTGGTCTGTCCCTGTGCAGTCATTTGAAGGTTATGAAGTATAGCATCGTCCTTTCTTTACAGTTATGTCAAAAGATGAGCTGGGGATTTTACTGTTCAGAGCACAATTGGATTGGGCAGCATTAGCAGTTAAGAAAACCCATATTTAACTTGGAGGTGACTAAATATTACTGGTGCCATCTGGCAGGTATATGATACTGTAGTTACTTTTGTCCCTGGCTCTAAAATCAGGAATGAACCTCAATTTTCATCTGTAACAGGCCTGCACTAGTGTAATCACACTGGGTTGTAGTGTGGCTACATGCTCTGAAGTTATTAAGCTACCAATGATTATAGTTGCCATTCACCTTTTGGGCTTCTTGATGGGTTTTTTGCATGCAGGAGTGGCAGAGCTAAGGACATTTATTTGATGAGCTATATCTAGTCAGCTGACAGAGGACAATTAATTATGTATGGCACCAAAATCTCTAATAGCGGAGCAATGCACTAAGCACTGAAGTGTTAATTTATCCATATCAGGTATGAGTACACAATCACATTTACATCAGTGAGCTACCTAGCACTGCTACAAATTTCTGGTTTTAACATAACTTTTATGTAGAAGAATAGAAAATAGATGTTATACAACTGAGCATTAATCCCAGATTCTATCTGAACCGTAGGTTCACTCCAAAACTTTTTGAAACATAGTTAAAGCATAAAAAATATCAAAGACATTTGAACCAGAAGTACATAAGATTAGCACTTTCTTTCATGTGCCCTGTGCTATTGTAATCCTTTAGCAGGTGCTGTATACCTGGCTTACTGTACCATTTAACCAGGACCTCGCCTAAACTAGTTAAGCTAAACGCTATTATTCCTTTAAGAGGGCAACTGATTCCACCTTATTTTAAAACTACTCCTAAATTATCTAAGCAGAAGTAGAAATGTCCTTACAGTCTTCTGCCTTGCTCTAACAAAACGATCTGAAACAGGAAAGCTGACTTAAGCAATCACAGTTTTGTCAACATTTGGTTTTGTCCTGAATTGGAGTGAAAAGGCAGAATATCAAAACCCATCTTGGAACAAGGAGTTCCAGAAATGCTGAAACTTTTTAGTCTGACATCTTTGATTGAAGAAGAACATTTAGACTTTTCTCAAATTGAAATTCAATTTCCAGGCGGCCAGACCTGAGCTGTCGCAGAGCCTCAGGCAAATGCTGTGGATGGGGGGCACCATGGGATTTGTAGCCTGGCAGGGGAGCCCAGCCCTGTGAAGGATGGGGATGTGAGACAGCTAAACTATTGCTCTCACAAGAAATGGCTCTCAGCACTATTATTTGAATTGTGGGAAGATTCCACTTTCATCAGAAGTCCTTCAATCACCTTTTTTCAAACAACAGAAAATTATCCCCATTTAAAGGAGAAAATGATCTGTGGGTTTAGCAGAGAAGAGGGGACATTTGACCTAAAATACAACCTTGAAGGTAGAATTAAGTGTTTTGTGCATAATTTTGAAGGGGAAAAAAAGTGGTTTTTAGGTGTTTTCAGTCAGTTTGACCAGCACTCTTCTATAAAACATCTTGTCTACTAAATTTTGAGGCATTAATGTCAGGAAACACAACTTATTTTCTGTTGTATAATTTATGATGATGTTTTACTACTAATTAAATGCAATAATAATAATGAATGCAATCCTCAGGCTTGAGCAAACTCAGTGACATGAGTAATTCAAGTTGCTTCATTTAGACTCCCCATGTAAGTATTTTTCTTAAAAAAAAAAAATAAAAATCCTGATGTTTCACAGTTGTTGTTTTTTTTCCAAAGTGTTTTCTGTGATATCTCACCAGTAAAATGAGCAGAAGTAGACCTGGAAAGGGAAGTGATGAGTTTTTGTTTACAAAGTGAGGAGCTTCACAGTTGTAGACGTACATCATACACAATTGCAGGTCCTGAATGTGTTAGTTCAGGAGAGGGGAACGAGCCATATTTCATGTTTGTGAGGTTCTTGAATCTAACAAAAGAGTAGTAATTGCAAGTGGATTACATCATCTGCCTAGCTAAAAGCCTGTCTCCCTTATAGGTCAATGTTTCTCTCTGTCTCCTTTTAATTCCTTCTCTATTTCTTCTTCGTTTGCTGTTTCCAAGATTAGGAGGAGGTGTTAAAAGAAAGGTACCCCCAGACCTGCCATGGTGACATTGAGATGTGCATTGTCATCTTCTACCTTCTCCATGCTGGCTCAGGCAATATTTTAGCACCAAGCAGCCAGGTTGGAGGTGATGCTGATGCTAGTGGTGGTGGTAAATACAGTAGGAAGGAAGAAAGAGAATTAAACATGTAACTTGGTGAATTCAACCTCATTCTTCTAGTCCCTCAGAGCAAGCAAGGAGAAAAAACAGACTGTGTGAAGAGATCTTAAGGAAAGGGGAAAGGTAAGAAGGGAAAGGGCTGGGTGGGTTGGAAAACATTTTTAAGATATGTGGAAGAACGGATTTGCAAAAGAAAGTGAGAGGTATATTGTGTGGTGCCATGTGGATTTTCAAGTCAGAGACAAATGCATATGATCAGCTTCCTCTCCATCTCCTCTTCCTTCTGTTTTCCTGAAGTCCCCTCAGTGAGGAAACTGGGAAAGCTGAGCCTGCTGTTGGGAGGACAGAGTGGGGTCACTCAGTCCTAGATGGAAATCAGGCAGAATGAATGCTTGGTCAGCTTAGCTTTGAATGAGAAAAAAAGAAGCCAAAAGGCACAGAAAGAGGAGGAGAGAGAGGAGGAGACAGAATCTTGGATGCTTTGTTAATTTAAAAGTTCAGTAGCACAGCAGACCCTGTACTTGATGTCAGTGATATGAATTTCAGGCCTTTCCTTCTCAGAGAGCAACAGGGAAGGAAACGAGAAAGGCAGAGGTGACATTTAACCTTTTCTTCCCACAAGGGCAGAGGGAAAGGGCTGTCAGATGCACGGAGGTCAAAGGAGCTTTGACCATTACCACCCACCACTGGGAGAAAGGCTTATTCCTGTTTGTGTTTTGAACAAGACAAAGAGATCTTGATGGAAAGAAAACCCATTACATATCTTGTTGTAATGGGTTTTAAATGCCCTTATTTACCAGCAGAGGCAATAACTTCCTGTTGGTATCAAAGCATCACCAACTAAAGATAAAATAATTTCTCAACTGACAGTGCATTAGGTCAGGAAATAATTCTCCTGTTCTCTCTATCTAGCTTTGCATAATTGACCCTGTGAATTATGGGGGTGAAATGGGGAGATCATCATCTTCCAAGGTTGCCAGCATCATCTGGGCAAAAGGCAAGGACCAACACTGTACAGTTCTGTACAGCAAATTCTGTTGTGTCTTCTAATACCCACAATATTTCACCTGCAGAGACATCAACCAAAAATCAAAATGCTTAATGCTAATGTGGATAAGTCCACAGTTCTTTGCCAGGCTTTATCTCAACCTTGGCTCAGCTAAAATCTGATCATTACTGTAAATCCGGACTCTTGTCTTGAAAATGCTTGCTTACAAATTGGAGAAGAAATTACCTCAATTCCATAAGTTATATTCTAGACACCTTTACATGCTCAAATGCTAGGAAACATACCTAACATGGCCAGTCTCTGATTGTCCCCCTTCTCCTCCCTTATTTTTTAATGATACCTCAAATAGGTTCAGTTTATTACTGAATATTTGGGATTGGAAGTGATCTCTGGGTGTCATTTAGTTCAGCACCAGGAGAGGTTGGAGCAATTTTTGATGAGTAAGATAAACTACTAGAACTAAGGAGACGGGAATCAGCTACACTTTGCTGCTTTTGTTTGTGTTTAGTAAAGAGTAGGTTTCATTGTCTCATATCCCACTCTTTGTTTAGAAAAGAAAAACGTTGGCTGGACCAAAACAAAATTTCTGCCTTCATATTCCTGTTAAATGTGGGATCTTAAAACTCAGTGGTAGACATCAGTGGAATTACTGGTTTGGATACTGAAGTAAGTGCTTTTTGAAGCCATGGATAGAGGGTTCAGTAAGAAAGATTAGGTGTGGATTGCAGGAGCTTATTTCTTCTTATGTTTTTCTTTGTTTAATCCAAGTAACAAGTGATATGACAAGAGGAAATGGCCTCAAATTGTGCCAGCAGAGGTTTAGATGGGATATTAAGAAAAATTTCTTCCCCAAAAGCATTGACCAGCACTGGAACAGGCTTCCCAGGGAAGTGGTGGAGTCACCATCCCTGGAAGTATTTAAAAGATGTGTAATTGTGGTGCTGGGGGATATGGTTTAGTGGTGGACTTGGCAGTGTTGGATTAATGGTTGGACTTGATGATCTTATAGGCCTTTTCCAACAAAACTAAGTCTGATTCTATTCTATGATTCTGTAAGTATTGACTGAGAGCCAAGATGATGTACTTCTTGGCAGCTAACAACACCTGGTCCAAGAGGGGATGACCCCAGCTTCCCAAAACCTTTTCTATTTTTAGGAGTGCTAGGTCCTTCACGTGAGGTAGCTGTTCCCATAACCATGCATTCTGTACTTGTATGACCTTTCCCAAGTCCACACATGGGGCACAGAGAGCCTAGGCTCCCTTTGTCTTCCCTGGTAGTCTGGGGAGGAGGGAAACCTCTGGACTTCCTCACATAAAGCTTTTATCTTTGAAATTTTGGGATCCTACAAAACCCCTGAAACATGTTCTGTGCTCCACAACTGGTAATATTTAAATGGGCATTTTAATTCCTTAACTATCATACAACTGACAAGAGGAAATCTTTTAATTTTACAAGAAAAACCTCCAAAGCCTTTCACCATTTCACAACTGTACTAACAACTGCAGATTTTCAAAAGTGATAAGACCCTCCAAAAATCATAACACTTATCAGCTTAAAAATCATTACTAATTTTTTCTTTCTCAGTGGTTAAATTTGTTACTTCTTTTCACTTCTCTTGTGGTTTCCAAGTCTTCAGGGCTTAGGATTTTGTTCACATTTTAAAGCTTTTGTTGTTCACAGCAATTAATGTCTGGAAAGGTATTTTAACTGAAAGCTGTGATTTGCACACATGACAGCAGAACTCTGGGAGGCATCGTGGATCAACACAAAATATCCTGACACTCAAAGGAGTTGCTGGAGTTGGTAATATGGAATCATTATTGCTGTTCTAGTAGCTTCTTTGAAACCAGTAAGTATGCTTTAAAGGATGTTAGAAATTCAAACAGGGGAAAAAAACCACAAAACAAAACAAAACAAAAAAACCAAAACAACAACAACTTGATAAAAGAAGCCAGTAGCAAATAACTGGTCTGCTATGACAAAGATGGTTCTTCAACTGTGTAAGGATTTGTGGGAAATTATTTTTCATGAGGTATCTGATAGCGATCTCTCTGGTGCTTGCTTCCCTGAGGAGGATAAATACATCCTCTAATGTGTTCCTGGAGATATTCATTGTGAATTCATGCAAGAATTCCCAAAGTTTAGCATCAATTTTCTTTAGGTCTAAGCAACCTCTTAGATGTAATTCACTTGCATTATAAGTGTAAAAGGCAGTGGCCACTCAATGAACCTGGAGGGTGGAGCTTGGATTTTCGGTTGTGGGGTTTTGTCTTTTTTCCCACTGCTTAAGATAAAGGAGTCCTCCTGTAAAATGACCAAAAAACAGCTGAAGAGGAAAAGACAAAGCCTATGGAACATGCCACAAGATCCTCTGAAAAGAACAAGTGGCTTAAGAAAGACCCTTTGAATGATGAATTCCCTTATGTTGTTCATTGATTTTCTCCTGGTTTTCCCTTATCTTTCCTTTCCTGTTGATATCTCTTTAATTGATTCCTGATTACAGATTACACCAGTTACAAACTGTTATTTGTCAAACAATGGAGCTAGGCTTCTCTCTGAGGCCTGGGGAAACACATGCAGTTCTTGATAATTTTGGAAGGTTCAAACTGAACAAGCTGTAGAGAACGTAAGATGATCTGGTGGTAATTGGTAAAGAAGGAGTCAGTACAAACTCTTCTTCAAGCACCTACCTTGTGTACACTCTCCAGCCTTTATACTGCTAGGAAATCCTGTATCCTGCAGGAATTACAATGCAGTAGAAGCTGCAACAGAGTTCAAAATGTGCTTCTCAGACTCATTATCAACTCCAGCTCTGTTTGCAATGCTTAGCATATAAATTATTTAAATTAAACTAACTACATAAATTATTCAAGTTTTTTTCCCCCTCTTATCTTTAACAGACACTGCAGAAAGTTCAGTGCTAGTGGTGTTACACTTCACTGCCAATCAGATAGGAGTGCTAAAGGTATCTCACAACACTGGCAGTGTCCAAATGACCATGAGACTCTTAGGAGGCAGTTACTGAAAGCTGAATGATAGTGACACTGGAACAGCTCATCACCAGTGATGGGCTGCATTCTTCTCACCAGGGCAAATAAGGAGGAAATTACAAAGGTAATTACAGGAGAGTTGGTTGCTCTGGAATTGGTACAAGCTAATCCTGTTAAATGCTTTGTGTTTTGCCTTTGAATGCAACCAGGGCTTGTTGCTCCTGCTATGGAGAACCTGAAGTGATCAACAGCCACACTGTGAGCAAGCCTAGTGCAGTGTCAAAGGACTCTCCCCTCATAAAACATCATCCTGACCTGGTCCCTTCTCTCCTAGTGAAGTACTTACAAGGATGAACAGGAGTGTGGTCTTGATCTCTACTGTCTCCTCCTTTCCTGTCACCTGCTGTATCAGCTCCCTAGCCCAAGTCTGTAGTGGTTAGGGTGAAGCTCTGACTTGAAGGCTTGTGCAAGCAGACTGTTTCTTTAGGCCTCAGCCAGACATCTGGTTTAGGTGCCTGGAGTAGACAGGTATGGCTGGCAGCTTTGAGATAGCAATAAAGCAGAGAGCCTGCATTAGGGGCAGGGCTGTCGAAGGCTGGTTCCTAGGCAGCCATCAGAGAGAGGTAGCAATGAATTTTAATTAAAATAGAAAACCTGAACAGAGCCCTTAGTTTCAGTGGAACCTGTCTGAATTATCCTTTATACACAAACCTTTTCTTTCATGTTTTATTTTTTCTCTTCTCTTAATTCCAGATTTCAAACATGATTTAAGAAAGCAGCCTCCAGCAGGTCTCCTGATTTTGCTCTGATTGATTTGTAAATCTGTGAGAACAAGGTTGGGTTAGATTTCTGACTGTGCCCAGACATTGCGACACATCAGAGCTGTGGCATTTGGGGGGGCCATACTTCAGCTTTAGGGAAACAAATAAAGTATTTGGTTCATCACAGTCCCCATGGACTATCCATGTGATGTTTCAAACTGATCTACACAGTACAAGGCAAAATCCAAGATATTGATAGCTACCTGTTTATTCCTGAGTTAGTGTAGCTGTCAAGGACTAATATCAGTCCAGGGTGCAAATGAGTAAGATAGAGAAATACATGATTAATATATTAACTCATTTGAAGAATACATGGATGGCCATGGCATGTTCCTTGTTGAAGGGAAAGTGGAAAAGAGATCCTATGGCAGGAGGATATGGTATTAAGAAAGACCTGCAGAGATACGTTGTGAAGTTCTCAGAGGAGCATCCCCTTCATATCATGGCTAGAAGCATCCTACAGACCCAGCGGTTGTACCACAGGGGAAAGGGTATGGCCTGTTTTGCCACTTCAGTGATTTTGAACCTGCTAGAAAGGCAGGCCCAAGGCTCAGACGATTTGAGTATGGTGATGATAGCAGATTGCCACTCTTGTAATTTCACAGTGAGTCTCATGATGCTTAGTGTTTTCCAATTACCCACAGCCTTTACAAGCATTTGTGCATATAGCAGTGTGTTTTTCTTTAATTTAAAAAGAGTAAACGATAACATCATGATCACAGAATTGTGGAGAATGGTTGGCAAACCTGAAAGCACAGAAGAGCAGAAAGAAAACAAAACTACCAAAAGTAATCCTCTAAAAACAAAGCAGAGAAAAAACATTTTAATCCATCGTCATGATTCAGGGCTAAGAGGGAGAACAGACTTTCCTATATCTTTTTTCAGCTGTTTGGAGTTGCTGAAATACATGGGAGTGAGAGGTATGTCATTTTCATTAAAGATAGTTGTGGCATGCTTCTTCCTTTTTAGGCTACCAAGAGATGACTTTCTGTGTGTGGTGATAACTAAGAGGATAAGACTGTGTTTCTATTGGTTTCATGCTTGCCTGTATTGGACTAGATAGATGTAATCACCCTGGAGATACTGTATTTACTTCTCCTTCCTTATTTACTTTGTTTCTTTTATTTCACTTTAGGGGACCAGGCTGGAATTGACATTTCTTTCTCTTCAGCAGCTGCCTCCTCTCTCAATGGTGGGTCTCTGGGCACTGAGTTAAGCCAGACAGTGCAATGGACCTGCTGTAAATAGTGTTGATAAATTGGGTAGATAACACAGCGTGGCCTGGTTTACCCCCGTGCACAGAGTAATAAAATGGAGCTTCCGCCTCTGAAAGGTCACAGTATCGACAAGGGGAACAGCTGCAGGAATGGCAGTTCTGGGAGGCTTGTCGCTAACGCCACTTTTCCGCGGGAGATGCTGGAAGGATTATGCCTAGGCCTGCTCCTCCCTACCCTCCCCCCTTGAGGTCACCTGGTTCCACAGTGCTGAGTCTGACCACCTAGCTGAGGATCCCTGGTGCTAAATGGGTCTGAGCAGCAAGGCTCACAAAAAAAAATCTCATTAACTAGCTAAATTCAAAATGGCCAACAGCATGGGAGTTTTCCTGACTTGGAAAAACTGGCCCCTCAGGACTACCCCAGCAGTACTTAAATGCTTTGTCATCTCATTCTGTGTAGGAAGGAGGCCTTAATGATAAGGATAGGGCTATCAGTAAGACACAACTCTCCCTATCAATTCAGTGGTTTAATGTGTTATTTAAAAAATGGTGTCTTTTTGTTCTGTTTCCATTATCTCATTGCAGACAGGAAGCAGTGGAGGGAAGTGCAATAGCCAACAAACAGTCCACACAATAACCATCACTGAGACATCACTTTTGAAGTGCCACAACACTCGTGGGTCACAAACATTGATAACAACTTGTGTCACATGCATCCACCACACAGTAGGCAAAAAAGAGATCAGCCAAAGGAATAGCTCTAATGGACAATTAGGAGTCTCAGGCCACTTTGATGAAACCTACACTCAAAAAGTTGGTCCTGAAAAACCATGTCTTCCCTTTTGAGTAGTCAGAGTAATTGTTGTGAATTCAAAAGCACCAAATCAGAGGCAGCAGGAAAGAGAGTACAGTGAAGTTGACATGTGTCCACAAATAACAGCAAATGGAATGATCTCCAAGGCCTTGCCTAGGCTTTAAGTTCTCTGTATGTCATAACACTATCAAACAGCTTTCCAGTTAACATACCCAATATCATGACTGGAAATTCAAGTCTAATAAGGCTTCATTGAAAAACAAAGAATAGAGCCTACTGACTGAATGCCATGGACCATGCCATTTGGCACCAACATGTGATATGATTATACAATAACTGCCATTCTGTGTCACATCAAAGGTCCATGTAGTCCACTAGCCTTCCCTGACATTGGCCAATAGAGCATGCTTAGCAAGAAGTATCACAACAAAGTGCCTGTGGAATGATTTTTGTTCCAGTTGCTCTTCCAGCCTCCAGCAATCCAGAGCTTCTGGGATTTCTAAACCACATTTGTACAAAAAGCACATTGTACATCAAAAAGAAAGTATCCCTAAAATGGAGTAATTGCTACTTAGTGGGGAAAAACAGTTGTTCTCCCCAAAGAAGGTAAACAAGTATGACAAAATATTGATTCTATCATGTGATTTCAAGAGCGATGCCTGTGGTGTATTAGAAGAGGGAGCTTTTCTACAGTAGAGTGAGTTTCTTAGCTCTGTAATGTATTGTGCTGCTCTAATGGTATTATACCAGAGGTGGTTTTCTGAATGGAAGTGAGAAATTGGTTTTGCCACTTTCTCTGTCTTTTGACTCTTTACTTGGCTACAGTACTGGCTTAATAGTGGGTTCCAGCAGCACTCATGGCCTGCTCCCAGCTAAATGTTGAACTCTCTGTTGAGTTTTTTATAAATGAGAATGAGGTTTTGGGGACATTCCTATTTTGCACTGAGAATTGGCCCATGTAGAAGGCTGGAGTTTGATGGATCATCAATTTGTGTCATTTACTACAATTCCAAATGCAAAGTGACATGAATTTGGAAACCTTAGCTAGATGGGAAACTGTGAGGCAAGGGCTGACTTTGGCCAGAGTAGGAAATTGTAATGCCTTGGGAAGATAACAGCAAACTGGCTCAGGGGATATCTAAGCAAGACCCAAACCATGACCTTTGAAAAGGTGATCTAATGATTTAATACCCCCTGTTCCTGGATAGCAGCATCATGGAGCCCAGAATGGCAGTCCTTATTTTGGCCACACAGCACAGTTTGCCAGGGAGCCAAGACCAGCTCATTAGATGGCAAGATTTGCACTCCTTGTAAGAAGCTGGTCCCCATCCAGTTCTGACAGCCTCAGCCAGCCTGTGCCATCTGGCTGGGACAGGTCCCCAAACACACTGCAAAGCCTTTCTCAAAGACCCAGCTACATGGACAGACTATTTGAGAGGGCTGGAAATGGTGGTCACTGTAAAGCGTAGTGGCTTTGGCCCCAGTGGCCACTTTGTCACAGATGTTGCTGAAGTCTGTTGTGATTTCCAGCTACTTCTGGAAAACACAGTATTACTCAGTAATCATAAAAGAGCAGAAGTAGAAAACAACTCACCGTCACCTTACCCTCATCCACTGGGCAGGTATGAGCTAATGTATTTGTCTCCTTCTGCTAAGCAAGTCAGGGTTATAAACATTATTTTTATAATTGGGTTTTAACGTACGTAGAAACCACCCAGCAGTGATAATAGTTTTGCACCAGAAGAGCCTTAAGACAGAGAACAACTTCTCTGAAGTGTTAAGAAGCCCAGCACATTTATCTTAATAAGTTTTATTACAGCCTGCCAGTTTAAACCTAATGACTAATTTATCGTATAAAATACCAGCAATATATTTTTTTATTTTGCTAATTAATTATCTCAAACAAAGGTGATATTTATAAAACTGTCCAGAAATGGTATGTGCATTAAAATTGCCTTGCAACAGGAGATGAAATTCTTACTAATATGAGATCAAATTATTACTGTATTGACTTAGTTACTTTATTACCTCATAATGGATTTCTTCATTATTTTCCCCTGGATTGTAGCATTCATGATTGCATTAAAGTCTGTTAATCTATGCAAATATCATTAGGAGCTACTAATAACCACAGCAACTTTCTTCAATTTCCAGGGATGTGGTAAGTACTCTCAACACATTGTTATGTTCTGTTAGTGTGATGGGATTAATTCAGTCCCTGAGTCCTTGGGACAGCGGGTAAGCTGCAGATCCCTTTGATCCTTTTCTTTCTTAAGGACAGAAAAGTTGGAAGGTAGGAATATGATCTTCTGCTTACAAGGCAGGATGAGGGGTGCTAGTCTCAGCTCCACTACTCTAACCCAGACTGATGTTTACTGAGTCACCTCTTAGTTTGCAAAGACCCATGTCATATACCTTCCCCTTTTTTTTTTTCCAGCCCTGCTATTTATCCACAAAAGCAGTAGTCTACACATGAGCACATGTGTTTTTAAACTACAGTGGGAACCAGTTATATTCTATAGGTCAAGTGATGGAGTTGTGGGTTTTCTACGTGCAGGATGAGGCAGAAACAAATAGGGTAGGTGAATTTTCAGCATTGGGCACAGCTTTTGAGTATCCCACATGTGATCTAATACCTTTACACTGGAGTTTCAGGGTTGTTCAATGACCTTTTCAAGAGGGCTGAGTTTGCGTCAGAGCTGTGAGTGTGTCTATGTTTACATCGACCACTTAAAAAAAAAGAAATGTGGACAAATATTAAGCCTTGAATGTTTCCCTTTCCAACAGCACTAAAAACTACAAGATACATGCGTGAGTGGAAAGATAGGTAAGGGGGTTGGGTATGAAGTAATAGGTACACATCTGTTGAGTGGAATAAGTATTTATCTCTATTACAGATGAGTCCAATTTCCCATTTCCCTTGCTTAGGTAATGAGGTTATAGACATCTTTGTAGTAACGCACACAAAATTAGATAGAAGAAAATCAGTCTAAACTGGATTGCTAGGTGACAAAGACAGAACTTTACCTCTTTATCCACATCTGTCTGTCTGTCTAAATGACCTAGATCCAAAGCTTGTGCACAAGCAAGACAATCCCGACAGCAACTTTCCAGCAATGATTTATATATGATCAGTGCAATATTATTCTTGCAATATTAGGGCTTACATCTGGCTCTCATGTCATTTCTGAATGGCACCTGAAGCATCCTCTTCAAATTGACCTTACACTGAAATCAGTTTAGGTCCAATTATAAAAGCTACTGAACTCTAGGTGCCCTTATTTTGCTTCATCAGCATGTGCACCACAGCTGAGAGGAAGGCAGGCTTTGAAAATATTAAAGGCTTCAGTTTTTGACACAGAAGCTGCATTCTGAACTATAAACAAGCAAAACAGGCTTGAGATGGTGTTGAGCAATCCCACAGCCCCACAGGTTCCTAGAATCCCTCTCTTCTCCCTTACACAGTAACATGAGTCTCCCTCCCAAAATCTCTGTTGTTGCATTTTTATTAGAAAAAAAAGAAAGAAAACTTCACAACATTGCTGTGATGTCAAAGCAAACTGGTGTTGGATCTGGTGTTTGCACCTCTCTAAATGGATTAACAAAATGTGATTGTTTGGTGTTTGGCTGTCAATCTGCATTTGGCTCAGAGGGGATAAATTTTAGTCAGAATGTGTTAAAAAGCAATTCCGTAGATGGAAGCAGTCTTGGACCCCATGAAACTTTCCGTTTTGTGCCAATGAGTGATCTTGTTTTGTTAAATAAAACAGTCCCCAAACAGTGTTCAGGAAGGAAAAAAAGCAGGGTAAGTCCAGAAGAAACATGTTTTTTCTTGTGTATTCTTTCCTTTTTTCAAAGATGAATGGCTATCCTTCATGGTGAGAGTTAAAAAAAAAAAAAAGAGGGAAGCAAGCCCAGGAGAAATGCAGGCAGTAAATTAGATGGATTGGTTGAAGCTGTTATGCATTAATTGCATTTCAGAATCACCTGGGCCCTCTCTCTACCAGGCAGCAGAGCCCCTGTCTGCTGGGCACTATACAAGCATTGAACAAAGGGTGGTACCAAAGCAGCATTAATGGTTGTATCAAGAGTCTCTCTGGCTGCTTTCCTTTTCCAGCTCATTGCAGAATACAAGTTCATTTATTTCCTGACTTTAGACGGGTTCTGCCAGTCCAGACTGTTTCACAAAACTGCTAAGCAAACCTCCCAGCATCAACTGGTTGGGAATTTTGAGACTAGAAATAAAGGGGGTTTGTTGGCTAATTTTTTCACCTGACAAGGTTCTTACCTTGGCAGAAAACTTAAGTCAGCCCTGTTAAAGCGTTACAGTAGACTCGAATGTAAGGAACCAGACATGGTAGGGGGGTAAATAGTTATTAATTGAAGCATTAATTTGGAAGAAGATGGATTCCACCAAAAAGTAGTTTGGCTCTCCTGTGTTCAGCACCCCTTTTATGGTGGGCAGAAAGTGCAGCAGTTTAACTCAAAATGGGACTCAAAAACATCTGCCTTGGACTAATGGGAAAGTGGGAAGCAAGGCTTTCTCCTTATTACATCAATTGAGCTTATTTGGAGTGTCTGACATTGGTTTTGAATAGCTTGATACCTGCTAATAAAAGACTTTCTTGGGTTTCTAGCTATCTGTCTAGCTGCATGACTTTAATGTAGTTTGGAACTTTCAAAAGTCTGTATGCTAGTGATGATCCCTGTGCTGTCATCTTGAGCTCATCTCAAATAGCAGTGGGAGGACATAATTATCCACTGTAAATCAGAGCAGTTCCTTGATGGTGCTGATTTACACCGTCTGAGGACCTGGCTTAGCTGTGTTATGGCAGTGATCTGCACTGTCTAACCTCCCTCAATCCCTTGCATGGATTGTACACATCAGTTAACTTCAGGCAAGACTTTCTCACATTGTCTGAATACTAATTGCACTTCTGTGCCATAGCTTATATTAAAATTAATATATAATTTAAAAAAAAAACCAGATAATTTAACTGACCCAAAATATAACCCCTTTCCTTATTTCTTAAGCACTTGAGTTTTAGCACAAATCTCTTTTACTTCAGGGGCTTATGTTGTTCCATCAGTAAATGCAAAGAGCAATTAAACATTTAACATGATCACAAGGAGAAGAGAAAAGCTGCTGTTTAAATGCATTAAAAAAAAAAAAAAAAAAAAAAAAAAAAAAAAAAAAAGCACCCAGAAAAACAGCCCCTTGGCTCTAACGTAAGACTAAGATAAATTTGCACTGGAGTCAGTTCAGTTCAACGTCTTTTTTACTGGGAATATAGTATAATATTTTAAAAAGAAAATTCCTATTTTGCTGAGCTCCTTAGAAGGAATTTCAAACAATCTTGATGCCATGTAGATGCCAGGTAGATGTAAATGCTTTCTAGAGAGTAAAAATTATGGTTTTCACCCTCTTTTCATTGTCCTTACTTGAGAAGATTGCATGGAGCATGGAGAATATCTGCTTCTGGAAAGGACTGTACTTCATTTCCTCAAAAGGAAAAAAAGAAACTACAGACTTCAAAGCTCTGCATCCGTACTGACATTCTTTATTTTTCTGTTTCACACATTTTCCTATTCTGCTAAAAGCACATAATCCAACTTGTGAGTCATCTTGGTCAGTGCTGCTGCCTATACTCAATGTATTAATATGAGGAAGTAGTCCTGTTTGTCAGTCTGTCTGTGAATGAGAGACACGGGATTAAGTCGCTAGATGACATTTGTTTTCTGTAGCTTATAGAGAATGTTTATTCAGTTGGCATAAGGACATAGGGGTCATGCAGCCCAGTATCCAGCTTGAGCAGACAACTGCATTATACAGTCCCATTGATAGGGGCGTTGAGTCTCCATCACAAAAAGGAATCCTGTTTTGACATTCCGGTTGTCCTAGGAGCCTGCCTTAAAATGCCCTCAGATTCTGCTTCACCAGTTATGAAGGCATAGATACCAACACAGGCTCGAAGAGGTTTCACTCTGTGATAAGGGGTGGATGGGGAGAAGAGGTTACTGATGAGACTTCAGGACTGATGTCAATCTGACAAAGTCTTAACAAAAATAAAGAGGAATCTGGGGAGCATTAATTTAACAGGATTTTTCAGGACTTTTCATAAGACACTACAATTTTCAATTTAACTTTTACAAGGACAGTTTTCTCAGTTCTGGTGGGAGGTATGGAAAGTGCACCAATGCCAGAAAACCAGATGAACAGGTAGTCAGGTTGCGCATCCACATGGTGGAGTATTGGGGTACAAGCTGCTGAGATGATCTTTTGGGAGTGTCAGACACAGTGGAGCTCTGCAAAGGGTTGTTGGCCACCATTTAACCAGAGAAGGCATTCCCCAGGATGTGAAACAGTGGGAGCTCAGTGATCTGAACTCAATTCCTTACATTTTAAGAGGACATCTGAATGTCAGAAAAGGGACTCTGTTTCCCTCTGCTCTGAAACTCTTGAGGGCTTAGGATTTAGAGTGCTGTAATTTTTCGCATTTTAATGGAAACAGCTCTTAAAGTTTTTAGGTTGAATTCAGAGAGAGTATGAAGACTGCTCCAATAACAACCACTTTCTGCCTGCAAAAGCATTTTCTTCTCAGCTCTTGCTTTAACACCTAGACTCAGGCATGCCTGTGACACAGAAAGGCTCTCTATTTGCCATCTAATTTTTTTTTTTATTGCAATATCAGACACAAAGCAACATTTTCTCTAGTAGTTTGTGCCACTAATACAATAAGGGTCTAATATATTAATGAATAAGGATCTGTAATGTGCTAATATTTCCACATCATATTAATATTCTATTAGACTAATGCATTATTATGCTAATAAGTCAATTAAAAATGCAAAATATAATTATATGTTCTGTGTGGCTCCACTGTTGAAATCTGATTCCTGCCCTAGACACACTTGTGTGTGTATTTCTAGAAATTTTATTACCTACTGTGAAAAGTTAACTTGATCTACACCTGATGTATTTCATCACACACAGCAAGCAGCACAGCCAGGATTTCCATACCTCCAATGCCATTACCACAAGAAACAGCTTAAGTGCTTTAGCAAGTCTGCATTTCAGCTGTGGAAGAGACAGGCTTATGACCCTGCTTTACAACCAACATTTCCTCTCTTTCTTTAATGCCTAGTATTTGCCTTTCTTTCCACAGAACAGCTGGTTGAGACAGGTCCCTCCTCTGGGTGGGCATGTTGTGCAAGAAGGACCTCATGCACCAAAATCCATGCAAGTTGATCCCCTGACAAAGGGTGGGATCTTAGAACTGTTGAGGGATAGAGTTTAACAGATCCCTTTCTCTGTAGTATTTCATTTTGGCAAGTTTAGGTAGCACCCTATTCAGTGTGCTGTTTATATAGTTTATTCTTTAGTGCCTAATTTCCCATGACACCACCAAGGGAGCATAAGCCACAAGCAGAGCCGGCTGTGACTTCCCCCTAACAACTTGTCCCCATCACTGAGGCACTGTGACACCTACATTCTCCTTTGGCCCCAGCCCTGCGTAGCCCCTTGCTTCCCTGTCAGTGTTGAGGGAGAATTTGCAGAGTGCCTCCCACTCACCATAAACATATCCACACTCCTGTGCACTCCTGAATAATGGCATTTGGAGGAGAGGTCTCCTGCAGTTCTTACTACCACAGCTAAATGTTCACTTGATTGCTTTTAGATGGGCCAATTAAGAATGAAAAGGGAAAAGGAACAGCATGGTTTGGTTTGGTTTGGTTTTAAAAAATGCCAGGTTTACCAAGTTTATTAAGTGGGAGCTCAGAATGAATACTGAATTTTCAAAGACTGGCTCTGATAAAGTTTGGGATAAGAAAGCAGAAGAACATGTCCTTCCCCTTGTCCCTGTCAGGATAATTCCCACCCTATATCAGTCTGCATCTCATAGCACCAGTCATTTAACGAATGTTACAGCAGACATCTTTAATGAGAGAATGGGGCTTCCATGGTTTGTCTTGAAGGTCTATGCATTTCCTAATTGCCATTGGAAAAAGACAGGAAATTGAATGGAGAAACATTCAGACTAAAATAAATCCTTTCTAAGGGTGAGGAAAGAAGTGATGTAGAACTGGTTGTCTAGGGAACCTGAGGCTTTCCATCACTAGAGGTAGATTAAAAATTGGAGAAATGCAATTGTTATTAGTAGCATAATCGAAGCTCATCCTGCATTGGTCTAGTTGAGCTGGACAGCTCCTCCAAGGTCCTAGCAACCCTTTGATATGGTTCTGGACCTCTTTCTTAGGCAACAGATCCAAAGCTTTGTGGAGCATTTCTTAATCCCACAGCCCTCAGGGTTGGCATCTGAAGAGCAAAGACATTGGGATGGCATTAAATTGTCTTTTAAGGAAGTGAAGAATAGGAGGAACAGTTTACAAGTACTTCATACAACTGGGAAGTGTGCTCAATATCACAAGCTTTAAGGCTACCATAACCATCTACATTCTTCATGCAACACACTTGTGTTGCATTGCCTTCTGTGTGAATAGCCTTCTTCTGTGGCTGTCTTTCCTTCACAGTAGAGATCTTGTTTGATTGGATTTCCCTTTAATGGCAAGAAATCCAGATCTGGGGAAGTGAAAATCCAACCATTTTAACATTGTTTTCTGTGGGTATTCAGTGTGATATACATGCATGAGTGATACTTTACATTTTGGACTCCCCAACTTGAATTTATCATAACAGGTGTATGAGTCTCGAACTCAATTACTCAAGATTTGAAAGCTTCCTTTCAAATTTCACTGTTTTCAAAATAGCAGTGGAATTATAATTTACCTTAGGAAGATACAGAAAGCATTGCATTCCTAAGTTTGGTCTATAGCACAGGAAGCTCATATTCAAATGTTTATACTGTCCATATTTTCAATTTGTGTTTGGTGTTCCAGCAGCCCCATAGCAAATTCCATTTATGTCATTGTCATGATTACCACTATTATTTTAATACAGAATCTGCATGCCAACATCTCCTGTGGATTATTCAAGACGAACATCAGGTGGTTTCAAGCTGCTCCATCAAGCTGAGGTTCATTGGAGCTACCCTGATTTACATCAGCTGAGAATTTAGCCCAAAGTCCCTATTGAAAGTGACAGAAAGCTTTTTGCTGTGCTTTCTCTCCCTTGGAAAGATAACAATTCTCACAGGAAAGCTGTTATTTGGTATGTTCCCTTATGTAACCGCACTGTTAGCAAAGTAAAGAGCCCAAAAAAGATGAGGACACTAATACGCATGGAAAAAGGTTCAGGGTACTGAAATGAGCAGCCTCTCTGCAGCGTGATGTTGTGCTGTTATTGAACAAGTCCACACAAATAATGGGGTTTTATGGAAATTTTTTTCTTCAGCTTCTGCAGATATCATCAATCTCAGTTTGTTTGGAATGAAGGTTTAAATGTAAGTTATAACCCCAGCTATGACTATGCCTGTGTTAATTTGCCTAGCAAAAATCTGCCTCTCCTGCCCCCACCCATATTTCTGCTTCAATACATATCTGAAGTATTCCTTTTTCTTCTATAATCACGATCACACTAGGAATTAGTCAAGTTGTCTGTCTTCATGTTAAAGTGACATGATGGATATTTCATGTGTTTCCTTGACCTCTATTTAGTCCATCCACAAACCTGCATTTGGGTTTTTCCTATATTTTGGAAAGTAACTCAACTGGCATGAGCATGACTGGAAATCTAGAGCTCAGCTCACTCTTGGAGACTAAGACATATGAAATCTAAACAGTAATTGTGCTTCACATCCCCAGTGGATCCAGAAACTCTTGTCGAAGCAGTTCAGTGAAGACAGTGGCTCCTTTTTGCTAGCCCCTAAATTGCAATGATGAATGACTTCTACCCTACCATTAACCTGTGAAATATCTCAACCCTGCTGTTACCTTAGTATCTCTCAGGATATTCTGGATATCTTCTCATGCTGTCCTTTCAGAAGATGTGAGCACAGATGGAAAGAATTACCCCTATGGGCTTCAGATAGAACCATAGATCTGTTGGGCTGGTTCACAGCTGTTTCAGTGTTGCTGTTTGTTGAACTATCACCATATATAAGAAATGTGTGGGCTAAAAGGCAAGAAAAGCCCTTTTGGGGTGGTTATGTCATACAGCTCTGTCTGAAAACCCAGCCCAGATATTTCTGTGCAAGCTACCGAAATAAGAGTTTGCTGCAGAAATACTGAGCTGCAGAAGCCTGGTAGCTCACTATCAATCTGTGAATGGTTTTACCCTCTTGGGCTTGCTTCACACCAGGATTAATAAGCAAAGATTGGCCTGTAAAGCTTACACAACTTGCAATTCCCTCTCCATATAATGCTCTTCCTTTCAATGGAGAAGCATTTTTTCCCCCCTCTAACTTTCTTAGTTTTTCTCTCTCTAGATCTAACTTTTCTGCAGTCTGAATGCAGGCATGAGTAAAAAATCAGGGTGAGAGGATTTGCTCTCTAGGCAAAGAAAACACCGGAGGTTAATTAAAAAGAAAAGGAAGCGTAACAAAACCCCACCACTCTTTACTCCTGTCTACCCACATGGACTCTTCAAACCCCGAGGTTCAGGCAGGAATGGAGTTAGCCAGGACTAGGATGGAGGCAAGAGCCCTGGAGGAGAAAAAGGGTCTGTAATCTTTGAATGAAAGGAAGGGGGGAGACCATCCCATCAGTGTAATCCCAGTGGCAATTTCATCTAGGCCTGTTGTTTCTTAATGAGTTTTTATCCATCTTTAATTTGACGGGTGTTCTTTCCCAAATGAGGGCTAAGATGGCAAGGGGGAGGGGAAACAAAATAGTAGGGCAGGGAGCCAGCCCTGCAGCAATTCTTTTTTCTTTTTTTTTTTTTATTTCTCTCTTAACTGTTTGCTAAAATCTCTTTCTCAAAATATTCTCTGTCCTTTTACTAATATATTTTTGTTTCAAAACACATGTTCTACATGAACACAGGGAAATTAGAACAGCTGTATCAAGTCAGGCTATCTAACCCAGTGCTATCTATCCACATGAACCAGCAACATTTAGGAGTGTAAGAATAAGAAAGATATATCTCACTGCTTTTCCAGTGATGCAGGCTCAGGATTTCCTTGCAGTTAGATTCCCAAAGTGGATTTTTCATGTACAAATTTCTGTAGTTATTATTTTGCACCCATGTAAACTTCTAGCTTTTCTGTTTCCCTGCAGCAAGGAGTTCCAGGGATCAATTACATTTTGGGTGAATAGTGTTTTGTAAGTGTTCTTTAGTATGCCCACATGCCACCAGCCATTTGTTGGTTAATTTAGAAGTAACTACAGTTAGCAGGAAATGAGCAATCATAGATATTTTTTGAGCATGAACAGGTGAATTGATAAGTATTTTTATGTCACATTGTTTCTTTTTCTTATTTCATCTTTTCTTTGTAGACCTGTTTTGTGATTTTTTTCTTGCTCTTTCCCTGTTTTCCCATTGGTGTTTGAACTCTCCCATTCCCTGTGTGTTGCTTAGACTTGGAAGCAGCAGACTAGAAACTATTCAGCAGAAGTCTTCAAATACTAAATGAAATTAAGAAAGCAGATTATAAACATTTGGTGCAATGACTAAACATTGAGTTAAATTCTGCTCAGGGTCTGAAGACAGAGTAGAGGAAAGGAAACAAATGTGGACATAGACATATAAAATAAAAAACTTATGAGTAAGAAGGTGGAAGAAGGTAAGAGTTCTGTTTGATTCCATGCAGGGAGCATCAGTTGAGGCATGTTGCTTCAGCCAAGTAATTAATACAAATGTGTCTATTTCTATAGACTCTGTCTTAAGAGTGCAACTTCATCGGAGAATCTCTACAGGCTCAGAAAACATCTGTGCTTCTTGTGAGCTGTCCGCAGAGAAGATTAGGGTGGACAAACTTCACTTACAATCAGGCAGAAAGTGAAACCCAGATAAATCCTTAGATTAAGCAGAAGGAGGAGAACAGGAACCTACGTGTATTGCCCCTGTGTGAAGCAGGGGAAGGGCTTGGGTCTGCTGCAAGCAAAACCTAAGGACCAGATGTAGTCAGGAAAATTACATTTAGAAAAAGTGGGTGACAGATTTTATCTGCTCTTTTTAAAACTGAAAATGAGGGTGAAGGCTCCAAATTGCTGCTCAAAAGCAGGGCGAAAATGTTGGAGAGGACTTCTCAAGCTGGGAGATGGAGTGGTTCCCAGCAGTGAGGTCACTACTTTGGCTTCTTATACCAGCGAACTTCAGGCTGATGTGACAGGACTTTTCTGCACCTTCTTTGCTTCTTATTTCCAATGAAGGCATTGATAATCACTCCTTCAAAAAGCAATGAGGATGTCTTTTTCTAAAACAGCTCCTAGCATCTTACAATTTTGCAAAGATGGGCCCTGCAAAAGGTATATAGACCTTGGAGTAGCCTGTCATAAAGTGATAAACTCTGTATCTGGCTGATTGTCATATGGCAAAGTGTTGAGCTTTATTCAACCACAGGCATCCTGCACAAGCTGTGTACATGCATGGAAAAGGCAAACACACAATAACCGAGAGCAGTCCTATGCGTGGTGCTGCCCTACAAGACCGTGCTCAAGTAGCTGGGCAATCTGTGGGGAAATGACAGGGTAGGAGAGGAAGGGAAATCACTGGGACTCCAGAGATTGTTGGTCACAGGTCTTGGGCCAGGGAGGCATGGAAAACAGAAGAAAGATAGGGACAAAAGATGGCATAGTGGTTTTTTTATTTTAGTTTTCTCTTAGAGATGTTTACAGGTGTAATCCTACAACTGCAAATTGTAAATCCTGCACAAGCTGTGATTGTTGCAGCTGGAGGGTTCTGGGTGGTTTTGTGACCTCTCTGCTCTGCTTCTCAGTACCAGAAGGGGTGGGAAAAAGGAAAAAGGAGGAGAGGAGGAAGTGCTGGCCTCTAGCAAAAGTCCTTTGATGGAGCTTCCAAAAGGAGAGAGGGGATATGTATATGCCCATGGGGTGTGATGATTTTTTCAAGTAATGCAAATAAAGAAAGCAGAAGCAATCTTTTGTCAGCATTGCTGTATGCAGGGCATGGTTTTGCCCATGGAGCAGTGCCAGCTGAGAGAGGATGGGACACGGGGGAATCCCTGCAGTCTCCTTAGCTAAAAGGGCTGCTTATGTCTTGGGATGCATCTGTGCAACACCTAACCCAATGGGGCTTCTAACTGCGACCATAATAGAAATAACATATAGTAATAAAGTAAATAGACAGTAAAACTGTCTACTTTAATGTTATTCTCCAGGCTAAATGAGATGCCAGAAGTGAACAAACAGCCTCCAAGTGGTATTAAAATGTCTTTCACTTTTAATAATTTAAGGGACATACTAGTGAGAAAGACAAGGAAACTTGCTTTTCAGCATGTTGCTCTCCTCTTCAGACTCCCTCATGTCTGATCCAGTGAGGACTCATTGATAGATCCTATGCTGAAGCTGAGTATCATAGAATCATAGAATCATAGTAGTATTTTGATAGTTGACAAAAAGTTGTTAATTTTATTTTATCTAGCAAATTTGCCTTTAGAAAAACTGGTTTGGTTTGGTGGGTTTTGCTTCTGTAAAAAAGTTTCCTTCCTCCCTAGGTCCTCCCTTCCTTTCTTCACTCTCCCTCCCATCCCTTCTTTCACTGCCTTTCTTCTCTCCCGTCCCTCCTTCCATCTCTTTCTTTCCATCTCTTTCTTTCTTTCTTTCTCTTTCTCTCTCTCTCTCTTTCTTTCTTTCTTTCTTTCTTTCTTTCTTTCTTTCTTTCTTTCTTTCTTTCTTTCTTTCTTTCTTTCTTTCTTTCTTTCTTTCTTTCTTTCTTTCTTTCTTTCTTTCTTTCTTTCTTTCTTTCTTTCTTTCTTTCTTTCTTTCTTTCTTTTCTTCCTTCCTTCCTTCCTTCCTTCCTTCCTTCCTTTCCTTCCTTCCTTCCTTCCTTCCTTCCTTCCTTCCTTCCTTCCTTCCTTCCTTCCTTCCTCCGTCCCTCTCTTTCTCTCTCTTTCTATCTCTCTCTCTCTCTTTCTCTTTCTCTTTTCTTTTCTTTTCTTTTCTTTTCTTTTCTTTTCTTTTCTTTTCTTTTCTTTTCTTTTCTTTCTTTTCTTTTCTTTTCTTTTCTTTTCTTTTCTTTTCTTTTCTTTTCTCTTTTCTTTTCTTTTCTGTCTCTTTCTCTCTTTCTCTCTCTCTTTCTCTCTCTCTCTCTTTTGTTCTTTCATGCTCTTTCTGTAATTTCTTTCATTCTTTCTTTCTTTCTCTTTTGCTCTTTTTCTCTCTCTCTCTCTTTCTCTCTGTCTTTCTCTCTCTCTTTCTTTCCCTCTTTCTTTCTTTCTCTCTTTCTTTCCTTCTCTCTTGTTCTTTTTCCTGGTTCAGAAAGCCCTAGACTATCTCCTTGAGTGTTAAGGACAAACTGGCAATAATTTATGTTATAGCGTGATATGAAAAAAATTACATTACACCATAAATTATAATATGAAGGGTGAAATGCCAGGAAGGATGCCAAATGCCAGTGGAAGTCCCATTAGACAACAGAGTTCTATTGCCTACCACTCCCCACAGAAATCTTAGAAGGTTTGCATTAAACTGTTTGCAGTAGCGGGGGGAGAAGAAATATAACAGATAAAATGTATAATCAGTCAAATGGAGATAGGAAATTTTTACTAATGCCTAAAAAGAAAGGTGACTTATTTATGCAGCCAGAGCAATTTTGAATTTGGCCACCTGGGATATTGTGATGCAGCC
Source organism: Hemiprocne comata (assembly GCA_020745705.1). Lineage (NCBI taxonomy): Eukaryota > Metazoa > Chordata > Aves > Apodiformes > Apodidae > Hemiprocne > Hemiprocne comata. Next base: position 28,352,154 of record CM036616.1, on the reverse strand, counting down.
TCAAGCTTGAAAAGGGGCTGTGGGGAAGCAAAAGTGTTTTGTCTGTGTTGTGATGTTATTTGAGGGGCTCTTGGATTTTATACTCCCAAGAAGTCCCTGTGGAAGTCACAGAGCTCCCACAGGGTTTCAGGTAGCCCTGCTCATTGTTGTAGAGCCAGGGGGCTGTTCGAGGCTATGCTAGGGGCTGTCTGAAACCATGACATGCTCTGGTGGTTCTTCTCTGGGAACAGGACTAATTAAAGGAGGAAATTAAGAAGGGCAGAGGATGACTTCTCACAAGAAAATGTCACCAGGGGCCATACGGGAGCCTGGACCCCATCTCTGACCTTGTGGTGTGGACTGTTGTTCATTAAGTCAGATGGCTGGAGAGGCACAAGAGATGGGTCATTTTATACTTGCTGCCCCACACTTCTCAAACACTCAGCACCAGCACCTGAGAAGGTCCTGGGGACTCGTGGACCGGGAAGCAGACCTATGCAGTCATCCTCATCTGTCAGTGTAGGGTCTGATGCATTTGTGTCATCTGACCCCTGATACTTATTTAACTCAACCTGTCTAAAAATCATCACATGTTGTCCCTTCCCTCTATTCTCAGCTTATGCCTCCATCTCTTCCTTAGATATGATGGCACCAAAAACAGATGTAGGGACAAATGAATTATTTTGTACAACCGGCTATAGACTGTAAGGTCTAGAGGAGGCTATAGAGAAAGTCAGTTTAACCTGGGGTGGAATGGCTGGAGAAGCTGCTCTTTCTATCACATGGCTGGTAAAAAACCAAACTGTCTGAATCCAAAACTATGAGCCAAATTTTATAGCACTGCAATGTCAGTGGAGAAGCCGGAGTCCTTTCTGGACATCAAGTAATGAAATGGAATGAGTTAAATGTAAGAAAAAAAGTTTTTTTGTGATGGACCAAGAATGAGAATATGTCTGTTTTCCTTTAAAGATAAAAAAAAAATAAAAGACAGGAAAATGGATTCTTATTTTTCCTTCAAAAAAACTAGAAAACCCAAAATCATACCCAACATCCCAATCAATGGAGAGAAAAGCAGCTTTGAGTGCCTTATTGAACTGACCTACAGAAAAAGCTTCAGAGCTTCAAGCCCAAACAAGTCTCTGATAAGATGTGAAATGCAATGGAAAAATCATTTAGAGAGAACAACAGAGAAGCTGATTTTGCTCTAGTTTTACAGGTCGGTTCAATAAAGGTTCTTGAACTCTCTTTTCTGTGTAATTCTAAAGAAGGGTCATTTAATTAATATATTTATCTGGAAGCAGAAAAAAAGAAGAACAAGGGGAGAGGAAAACAAACTTAAAACAAAGACTGTATTTCACATTGAGCATTGCAGGTCTTGTCGAGCCTGTCTAGCACATGAGCTCTCTGGGTACCCACAACACTTCTTTCTACACATTTGCTCTCTTAGCTTAGTCCTTTAATTTGGTGTATAAATTCTCACAAAAAATGATGGAATCCAGAGAGGAAAAACACATACAAGCACATTTCTTCTTTGTGCTTTCCTTCTTTAGCTCCTTATGATTCATTTACTGCATTTTCAACCAGCCAACCTGGTTTTATGAGTAGTTGAAAGGCAGTGCAAACATTTTATTATTTCGCTGCCAACCTGCAGAAGAGAATCAGACTGGGTGGCTCTGTAAGACCTTGCTTGTCTCCAAAGCTGTCTCCAACCTGTCCTCCAAAGCCTTTTCACACCACTCTAGGTCTAGTCCTGCCTCAAAGACACAAACACTTTCTGCAGCCCCAAGTAACCTGAGTGGGTCCCTTGTGCAGTATCCTGTGAGCTATCTAAACCATTGTTTAGGAACCACAATAATAATTGTACTAGTAAGGTTTTGTGTCCAAGAATAGGGTAAAAGCCCTTTAAATAGTGTGTGGGCCCTCTGGTGGTGCTCCCTCTTTAAAAGCCGTGCTGGTGAAGGCAGCAGTGCATCTGGAGCTGGGCTTGGCATACTTAATTGCATGGTATAAATGGAGTTACTGGTGCCATCTGTGTTCCTAGAGCTTTTCCATGTTTTTTTTGTGTGTCACTGAAAGATGGAGAGCATTTCTCCCTGCCCCCTTCATAACAACACCTTTATTGAAGGGGTGTTCTGTGCAGAGGGAGGAGAAGGGTTAACAGAAAAACATTTCAAAGTGAGAGGGAGAGCTAAGGCTTCATGCTCTTGGGAAAACTGAACTGTGGAGAAGTGGGGAAAAAGGCTTTCTTCGCCCTCCCCTTGGCCACAATGCAGTCTGCCTCAAAAAAGAGGGAAAGATTTTTTTTAATTCATGTTCTTCCAAATATCACTTCTGCTTGTCACAATATTTATAAAAACCCTCTTGCTATCTCAAGCTGCACAGCCTTTGGCTCAGGTTCCTGCTTATGCAAAACAGGGTCATAAACATGTCACTGTGTATTTGATAAATCCATCTTCCTCTTGTCATTGTCACCAAGAAGCTGAGATGACGGGAGATTACTCTATCAAATCACAGTGGAAACGCCTGCAGAGTTTATGAATTTTCATAGGATGTAAGTCCTCTTTAATGGGAAGTGGGGCCCAGTGGAAGCTTACTATTTTTAAGGAAAAGTGTGCATCTGTATGTTTGCATCTGTGTGTGGCGATATACTGTAGGACCAAATCTTTACCTAACATGCATTAGGAGTTAGGCCAATGCATCCCAGTCGAGAGCATTGCTGTGGGTTTGTGCCCATTTCCATGCATCTATTTCTCTCTCTATGGCCCTCAATTCACATTTATATAAAGGCTCCTTTAAGCCATACTGGATGTGTAAAAGGCATGTTAAATAAGTGCAAATGCCATTAGAGTGTATTTACTGATCTAACACATTTCCTGTGAGCATTTTCATTACCACATTTTGAAATGCTCATCTCTGTCCCCTTTCCTCCTTTTTCTTCAATCCAGTGAAGATACCTACCTATCTTCAGTGAGAATTGACTCTGTGTCAGGGTTCAAAGGACAGCTGGCTTTCTCTGTCTGGAGCAAATCTTAAAAGCAAACAGGATTCACAGTTTTCCAAATAAGAAAAGCGTCCTTTTCTCACTGCTCACTAGAGTAAAAAATTACTGAAGGAATTGTGCTCCAACTCTAGCAAAATAAGAGAAAATAGTTAAATATGAGTGCTAAACTTCAGGCATGAAGCTCAGTTGTGTCAGGCAGTGATCACTGCTGAGAAACTGAGAATCGCTTTGGTGAGGCAGCACAACGCTCAGCGCAGGACCCAGCTGCTCTCTGGAGGATGTCAGTGTATCACAGTGAATGGCCAGCTCATGGAGGCAAACCAGAGAAGAGCTGGCCACTGTTTTGCAGGACATGGAGATACCAGCAAAAATGTTGTAGCAAAATCACTGGAGTCTTAATGGGAAAGGACCTCCAAAGGTCTCCAGTCCAGTGTCTCATTCAAAGGAGGGCTGTTCCCCACATGTCGTTAGGTTAGTGGTGCCTTGGTCTAACTGTGTCTCAAGAGCACATGAATAGGATTTTCAGAGTTCATTAATGTCTTACAACGACTCAGTAAGATCAGGTATCTGAGAGCTTTTTCTTTTGCCTTCCTTGGCATGCTAGAGATGGGGATGATGTCAATTTGCAGGGCCTAGGGGATGTGGAGGCTTAGTCTCACGCAGTGAAGCCATACTTACAGCACCACACAGGTCAGGCTTAGGCTGAGACATTTTCTGCAGTGCAGGGGTGCAGCTGGCTTGGGTATATCCAATATTACCCTCCACCACATCACACACTTACTGCTGGCAGCTGAGCTCTGCAGAAACACTGAGCTCAGGACAGACTAGCAGCTGGTGACATCTTCAGCAGTGGGCTTTTTTGCAACTGGTCACTGCCAGCCATGCTGCTGCAATTGTACAACTAATACATGACCTGGGGAGCTTAGAGCTAGCTCTGCTATGTAGACTCGTCTTTTGGAGTTGAATTTTTATTTATGATCTGTGTTCTGTGATCCCAGAGCCTTCTCTTTGCATTAAAGTTGTGTTGCTTTCGTTTCCCAGCATGTTCAAGTAGTGCAACTTCCTGCTGGGGCAAGAGTATGAAAGTTTTTTAAGCTAGTACTTCTGAGTTACACTATTACTGCAGTGCTAACAAAATCAGAACCTGCCCCAAATATCTACCCTTGTATGAAACTGCAAAAAAGGGGAGGACATAGCTGTTTCTTAGCATCCCAAGGCTTAAAGGAAGCTAACCGTACACCTTTGATCCTCATTGCAGCAGTTACTCCAGGATGTGCAGCCTCTTTGTATTGGCACATTTACACAAACAGGGAGCTAAGTGGTATTTTTGGCTCAGTCTTAAGCAAAGTAATGGCTATTTAGAACCTGTCTGTGCTGTGTGTATCCATGTATGTGTGTAAACAGTGCAGTGCTCAGGAAAGCTGGAATTCAATGGGATTTTCATCCAAGTGGCAGAAGGGGAGGGATGCAATTTTCCTGTTTGCCTGTAAGAACCTTCAGTGAGGAGTTTCCCCATGCAGCGATACCAGACAATGGTGTTACCTGTACTAGGATTTGGGTTAACACTACTGGGCTTCTCTGACTAATACATTTGCTTTTTAACTCCTACCTGCTTTATGCTCCCATTGCTTCCCCTCCATGAATTTCCTGCCAGAAAACCAAGATTTTTGATGGTTAGAAGTAAACTCCTCTGCACACACTGGATGAGATCCCTTCCCTGGTATCTTAAGACAGTGATGTGCATTTCAGCAGTCTTCAAAGTGTTTTAGAGATCATTTACACTGAACTGCCTTAACAAGCCATTAAAAGTGGAGCAAGACTAAGAGGAAAAGAAGGAAAATCTGGCAAAGCATTACCTAATCTCACAGTCCCATGTATTCTCTAGATGCTGCTGACAGCCTCACATTTTTCATTTGAGGGGAGAACATACAGCATAAGGAAGTCTAATAAAAGCAGGAATACAGCCTTGATTTGGTAATTTAAAATGTTCTGCTTTGCAGTGAAGACTGGGATCCTGTCTATTTGTTTTGTAAGCAAACAGCAACTTACCCGTCTCAAACTTAGTGTTCTTACTTTTGGAGGATTGAAGTAATTTTCAAAGAATTTACAAGAGAAGCCTGTTCATTAGCTTATAAGCTACAATTAATTAAGAATTGGATTCTTTAAGAAATGTAACATCTGTGCTCACATTCTCTTCATCCAAGTGATGTCAATAAGAGAATAGCTCAGACCAAACTTTCTATATAGTTGCAGTTAATTGAATTCTTATGCTTGGGCTATTCTTGAAGAAATTAAGAAGTAATTAGGCTATGCCATTAACAATTGTATCTAATTGATCTGATGGTGTAGCCAACAAACAGGCCAAGGTCAACAGCCTGTTCAGCTCTTAAGCTTGATGTGATCTCAGGTGATGTGATGGACTCCATCCTCTATCATGAATTTTCTTGCTGCCGTTCTGCTGGCCATAATGTGAGTTATGTCACTCTCTTTGGGTCACATCTACCTTCTACCATACCTAGTCCACCACTGCATGCCAGTTTGGGCATCTGTGCTTGGAATACTTTGTATGACCTTGCAGTTCACACCACTGGGCAGCACAGTGACAGCTTCTCAACTAAGTCCAAAGCAGGGTAAACCACAGCCTCTTCGGGTGGCTCTGAACCAGGTCTCTCATTGTAGGGCTAAACCAAGTGGGCAACTCTCAATGCATGAACCAACTGCATGGGTTGGAAGGCATGTCCCAGACCTTTGTCTGCCACTAACCCATGTTACCCAGTCATTAAAAGGTAATAAAAAAGTAGAGGCTAAATTCAGCAGTACGGTTTTAGCTACATGGCTGTAGCTCTGAGCAGCTAAACAAATCCAGTTTAACAGGCCAGTGCTCTGACTCTTTGCATTGATCCAGCACACCAGTGGATTTGTTCTTAAAGAATGAAGTCAAAACTCCCTTTGGCTTTGCCAGGGACTGGCTTCCACCCTGCAGAGCTATGAATCAATAGATGCATTGGAAGGCAGAACTCACTGTAAATGCCTCTGAAGAGGGAGGTATGGAAAATGTAATTACCCAGAGAAGGAAATAACAAGATAAGCTTTTTTATTTGCCTTTTTTTTTTTTTCCCCTTTTTCCTTTTTTTTCCTTTTTCCTAGTATCCCAAGAAAAAGCATCTGGAGAATTTTGTAACTCTTCCAAATCGAAGTATTAAAAATGTAGGAAATTTTCTTACAGACAGAATTAAAAAGATGTATACATTAGTATTTTTCAGTCTGTTCAGCAATGCCATAATTAGAAATATATATATACATACATATACACACACATATATAAATACTGTGATAATGTGGGATTAGAAGAATATCACTCAATTACTTCATGGTGTCATTGATAATCAAGCATTAGTGTTAGTAGTGCTAGCAGTGGGCATGGTACAATAGTCTTCAGGTGCCTTAAAAATTAATTGCTATTAGTTCTACAATGGAACCCCTTAAGGAATATTAACAGTAAGTTTCTGGTATATATTCTTAACCTTTAAGACCCTTTTAAGAAGGAAGTTGGTTTCTTGGATGCTGTTCTGTTTTGTCTTTGTATACACATTGCAGTGAGCTGCTTTGATATTGCTGTTCTTCACCCACAGGTAGCCTTACTTTGGCCCGTCTGGAAAAGGAAAGAGCATGGGACATGATTTTTCATACATATGTAGCTCAGTTCCTGTGTTTTAAATGCAGCTACCTCTGGGGTTAAACATGACAGCTTTTTAACAACTTTCAGTAGTGAAGGATAGCTCCTGCAAGTCAAACTGATTGAGGGCTATCTGACAAGGGGAAGAGGGAAGCAAATGCCATGAATTATAGATGGCAATCTGTCTGTTTTACCATTACATATCCACAGTTGGAGCAGATTCATTCCTCTTGCACCTCCCGTCGTGCAGTCATCCCCATTGTACATTCATTTCCATTGTTTCTCCTTCCATGTATTGTACATTCAGACCTTGTCTCAACTGTACATTCAGGCTCCGTTTGCAGGAGATCCATCCATGGGCTCAGCTGTTTCACAAACAGATCTAATAGCTGTAGTGTGCTCAGATGAGCATGATGGGTAATAGCAGAGCAGATTGAACTATATTGTCCCAGGAGTTCATATATTTTTATACACTCATAGGGTACACATCATCTTGCTATGACAATGAGGCTAAGTCAACCATCTCAGGAATGCAATAAAGCAGATTACAATACCATTCTTTCACTCATTTTCAGTACACTTCCCCTCCCACTTTCTTTTAAAGACGTTAATCAATGCCAGGCTACTTTACATCAAATTCCCAAATGGTGGCTTACTCTACACTCTACCCCCACCCACCACCCCCCTCCACACATTTAGGTCTTATCCCTATTAAACAAGCTTCCATGGAGACAAAACTAGGAATTTGTTAAATATTAAAGAAAGTTAAGGACAGGAACTTCAGTAGAAAAACTCCCAGCAATTCAGGTTTAAAAATGGTAATTCTGATAATTTTTCCCTTCCCAAGCCATGTCACATTATTAAGAGAAATAAAGATGACAAAGGATGTCATACTAACACAGCCAGCTTTCCAATTCGCTGCATTAATATTATCATACACCGTTCTCATGCAGCCATGATAGGCAATTAAGAGCCCACTTCTGCCCTCAGACACAAGAGCAGGGATTCCTAGCATCTCAGTATGAGCTATGGGAGTTCCTCTGGAGAGTGAAGATGTGACTCCAGTTGGGTGAATCACAGCCTTAGCCAAATGCTGGAGGAGAGCACTTGTATCCTCTCCCCAGTCTATGCCCACTTAACCAAGTGATAGCTGCATTCTTCTCTTGTCATCTGATGCTTTGTGCAACTTGTTTGCTTTCAGTTTGGGCAGAGTAATACCCAGTTCTTATGTGCATCAAGCAGGTAAATTGGCCCATGCTTTTGTTGGCTGGTTCCTAGTACAGTATTCCTGATCCCAAACATCTAAAATCAGTAGTTAAGCTCTACAGAAGCACAAAAGTTACTTAAAATCTTGACATGTTTTTTAACAGAAACATATGGCATCTTTTGAGTTCACATTGTGTCTAACTTTATCTGCTCATTTTTTCATTCCTCCAAGAGCTGAGGAATGAGGAGAATAAGGTCCAGTGATTATGACACTGAAACTTACAGTAAAAATAAGCTTATAATGCTCACCTCATTATGGGATTGTAAGTTCTAGTTTTTAAAAAAATTCAATAAAAGCGATAAAATATACAACAAGATAAAACTTACTATTGCAAAAAAAACACAGTCTGCAATGGCAAAGTCAATGAAAAGCTGAAATCCTTTGTTCACATAGGACTACAGAGCTACAAGTGCTACAAGCTACATTCAGACTTTTGTCCAGAACAACACAGATATAGCTGATCCTGTCTTCTCACAAGAAAAATGAGCTCTTTCTAGGTGCCTTCTAGCCCAACAGTTGTGACAGTTTGTGCACTCAATTTCACTTTGCATTCAGATAGTCTTTCCCACCTTGAAAGAGTCCACTGAATGCAGCTACCCATATATAAGGAAACACATCTTCCCAACACTGACATCCACCCATCCTGAGGTGGCCACAAGCATCTATCTTAATGACCCGCAACACCACCAGACAACAAATATCAGAGGGAGACTGAGATGATGGGCTGGTGTAAAATGAGCTGGAGCAGGCTCTGTATAGATTTACACCTGTGGAAAGTCAAGACAATGGACAGAAAATCTTTACTATGTGCGATGGAAAGTAAATGTGTACCTTGGAAGGCCAAATACAGGATTGGAATTGGAGATTAATTGTAACATAGATGAAGCTTTAGAAAATGTATCGTAATGTACTGTCATCCTTAATGATATTGACTCCTCTCACAAGGGGGCTTTGGAGCTTTTTGCAGGTCTATCAATGAGGCACTCAGAGACGCTTCAGTAGCAGAAGCTATAGGAGTGCCACTCAGCAAGGACACTGCCTTCATGTTTATGTCATTACTAATAAGGAAAAAGAGGGAAAAATATACATCTAGGAATGATGGAGAAATAGGTTACTTTGACAAACTGGCTATGATTTTCTATCTTTCTTTTCTACTCTCTCTCTTCCATCACTCATCTTCTCCCTTCTAGACCCAACAGGACAAACATAGAAGTATGAGTTGCCCTGTAATATCTTCCTATTCATCCTTTTATTAAAAAGAATTAGTTGTAGTCAGGGTAAAGTGCGTAACCTAGACACCAGCTAAGACTTGAACCATATGTAAAGTCAGGAGGACTCAGGGTCAAAGCTGAGCCTGAACTTAGCAAATATATTCCTGACTAGGACACCGCATTGCCAAAATCTTACAAATTTGGCTCTAAAATGACAAAAACTTCCCAATATCATGATAGCAATCAGAGGAAGTTAACATTTTTTGTGATATTTTTACCTGGTAAGGAGTGAGGGGATACAAATCAACAGACCACTGCTCCTTTGTATGTTTCTGATTCAGGCCACATATTTTACCTCCCACATTGGACTTGAGGTGTTTCTTTATCCCAGCTACAAGAGTCACTTTGAGATATATCGATGTAAATACTTTTCAGTCTCACTTCCTTCTGCTTTTTCTCCCTTTACTGAACCCTCCCCACATGTTATTATAGATTATTTCATTAGCAACAAGAGATACATTGGAATTCTGGAAAAAAGTTCTTAATTCATTTAGCAGTAAATTCAGAGTATGTTCAAGAAGACCTGCACGTCCTAATGCCTTGTGTCTCTCTCAGCTAAACCAGTCCTGAATCTCAGCCCCTGGTCAGAGCTGCCTTTATCTCACTCTATACACCCAATTTATGACCCCAGCTCTGTGCCTCACGAGCTTCCCTGTAATCAGGCTGAGTCTGTCTTACTGACACCAAGGTATTTAGGTTTCTTGAATCTGTTGGCCATGGATTTCCATTTGCTCTGATGTGCCTAAGATGGATATGCTGGCTGCACTGTTTCAATACTTTCCTCTCATTGCTAATGTTTCATTTTCAACAGAGGAGAACCGGTTATACTTTTTTTTTTTTTTTTTTTTTTTTTTTTTTTTTTTTGTGTAAGACCATCCGACTTCGTTTGCTAAATTGGATATGACAGGCAGGATTTGCATCATGGTTTTAGCTGCTCATTCACTTACTCTCTGTGCTGCTGACCATTTAGTTGGGCTGGAACAGAGGCAGAGCTGAATATATCTAGGTCCTACAGTTCCTCTGAACAAACAACCTAGCTTTTTTCAAACCCATTTCCAGGCATCCAGTAAGAAATTACATAGTGGATGTTGGCTGAGTTTTGGGAAGGAGGGAAGATAGGGTAAAGAAATAAGTAAATTAACTGTAAGTTAGAGAGGAGTCACAGTGAGCTGTTACCACGACTGAGGAAGATACTCTTATCTTTAAACTTTCATGTCTCGCTGTCCTGTTATCATTACCACATGATGCAATCTTAAAACATATATCTACACTAGTAAATTAAACCAGCCAAGGCCCATTTTCTGGCCCAGGGAACAAGTGATACTGTACAGCTTTTATCCACCTACCTAAAATCTCTTCCACCCAGAAAAGGGTGTGTGAATCTAAATTTCTTCTTGGAAAGGCTGCCTGGCCCACAACAATCTATATGGCACAGTGTCTGTGCCTTGACTTGGTTTAGCTGATAAATATAGTCAAAGCCATAGTGTTAAGGAATTTTTATTCATCAAAGCCATTGTCCCCACTTCAGAATGTGGGGAAGGCAGAAAAGCCCATCCAACGATCTTTCATATATGTGAACTTCCCTCCAACTTCCTCCAGTACCTTGCTGTAAATTCAAGAAAAAAACAGACTTCCTAAGAAGACCGTTCCAAGAGCATGAGATTGTTATGAAGGAAAGGATTCATGTTGTGATTGAATCCTGATTAATAAAAACAGAGGGGAACCTAAGTTATATTCAGCTAGAGATCTGAAGTCCCTACATACAGATATCTTGGGCTTTATGGTTCTTCCTGTTATAAAGAACAGAGAGCAGAATGGGACTGAAGCCCAGAAATATGCATATCTACTGAAGATCAGAGATGTCCAAACCTGAAAAACAGCTCCAGATTTATCTCTTATCAAGATCATCCTGTATGAAAAACACTGAATGTGAATGTCTACATTTCGCTCCTGGCCAGAAGAGTATTAGAAAAAGGGCAGATAGCAGCAAATCTGTCAATGGACAGAAAAGAATGAATGGTAGTGATGGGCTGAGGTAACTCTAAATTCAGAACAAAGGAAAACATTATTATGGTAAAAGCAACTCAGACAATGGAGTGAAATGCATGGAATGGTGGGACCTCTTGGCTGCAGTGCTGCTCAAGGTTGAACATGACACTCATTTATCAGCAGGGGCTGAGGATATCAAGGTAAATCCTGCAACTGCAGAGAAGTGAGGTCCTCTGTTACTGCCTACACCTGCAAGCCCCAAACTTTGCCTAAGCACCTCCCGGATTCTGGATCTTTGCATCTTAGTGAAGCTGTCCATTTCCAAAAAAGTGCAGAATTTACTACGGGGAGAAAAAATGGAGCCTGAGTACCATTAATAGGATCTATGGCAGCATTCTGTAATACATCAGTCCAACTTATAACATAATAGCCATATAACTCATGCAAGGCTCTGGCTCATGTGAGGCACGGAGGTCTACATTACACAGGGGAGGAATAAGCAACACAGTCACATATCCTGTAGCTGGGTAAGACTACAACACAAGCAGCAAGTTTTCCAGGCCTTAAATGCTGGAGCAAAGGACAAGGCAAAGCAACGGCTCACTTTCTGAGTTTTTTGAAAGCTCAAGAATTTTCTTTGTAGGAGAATTCCAGTGATTTTCTGCAAAGCCCTGTGTGCATGTGTGTGTGATCAGCCATAATTGTTAGTTGCGTTAGCAATGAAAGCAAGGAACGTATCGGTGATGGGAATTAAATTTGCCTTTTTCTTTTCTCAAGAGGTGAGGTCATCAGTGAATGAAGAGGTGAAATAAGACATATTCTCAGATGTGGTAAATTGCTATAGCTCAGCTGAAGTTAAGGCAGCTCTGTTCCTTTATATCAGCTGAGGATATTTTAAAAAATAGAAATATGAGAAAAACTTTATTGTTACAGACCAGGTTTCTTCAAGGAAATAGAGAGCTCTGAACTTACAGTATGACAGCTTTTTTGCAGCCCTCAATTCACACAGTTAGGCATAGCAGGGTGACCAACCAACTTCAGATCAGCTACAAAACACTTTCAGTCTGAATCCAGTCCTTGATTATTATTTTTTTTAACTTTAAGACCAGAATTCAAAGCTTTGGGCTTCCACTACAGCAGGTGATGAACATTACAAGTAGCTACAAGTGAACCTTTAATGGCTTGAGCCTTTCAGAGAAAGCAACCTTTGCCTTGGAGACTCAGTATCAGACCTCAATAATTCATGCATTTTAAGCCCAGAGAGACTCATGTGACAATCTAAGCTAGTCTGCTACATTAAAAAGGCCTTCAGACTTCTCTGAATTATTTTCCATTTCAAGTCCAAGAGCTATTGTCAAACTAAAAAGATATATTTTAGAAAAATATCTCATTCCATTTTAAAGTATCTAATGACAGGTTATATTCTGTAGTCCTTGGTAAAACCTTTTTATAGTTAATTACTCTTAAAAAGGGGCACCTTATTTCCTCTTTGCATGTCATGCTTAATCTTCTAGGATTTGTTTCTTTCTACATCCCCATCTGCTAAAATAAAGTGCTTTCTATTCTATTTCACAAAAAGTGAATTTAAATCAACTCTTTATTTTCTCTTTGAGGAGCTAACTGGTGTCTTTAGACTCTCATGATAAACCTGGTCTATCATAGATGTATCTAAAACTGAGTGTCTTGGGGAAGGTGAGGAGAGAACAGCCAATCACTGCTTCTCCCAGTGTAACAGCTGAGGGCCATTGAAAAAAAATTTCAGGGAGCACATTTAAAATGGATCCAGGTAAGTTTATTTTAATGGGATGCAGTCAGGAGGTGAAACTACTTTCTGCAAAATATAGAAGTAGACTCAAAAGTCATTAGATGTGTTCTCCTTGCCCTGTTCTCTTCCCTTTCTCCAAGGACCCGTTCCTGCCAGTCCCACGACAGTGTTGCATGTGCCTCCACTTACCTGTAGACTTAGATGTCTTGTGGGCCTGGTCCAAGCTTCAGATACTAAATAATGAAGAACAGGGTATGTGTCTTTAACAGGATTAATTCTAGTATTTGCCAAATGTGCAAAGTAGCACAAACAGCAATGAGGAGGCTCCCTTCCATGCTCAAAATTCCATTGCTCAGATCCAGCCCCCAGGATCTGAGAAGAGGCTACAGCTTCAGTGGGATGTTTGAGATCCTGAGAAGGAAGTGAGAAGTATGTGCTTTCTTGGACATGAGCTGCAGAGCCTCTCCAAAATTATGGCAGTCGTGAACTGTCTTCTGCAGCACAGGGGTTACCCTAGTGCATTCACTGGTGGTCTGAACCTGTGTACATGTAAGATGGTGCGAGTGCACCTGCACTGCAGCTGGACAGAGTGAGCTTGCACAAGAGGTGGACTAGTTTTATCATTCTCCATCCCCAGCCTGGATCACAGGGAGGGTGACTTAGAGAAACAGAGGTTAAAATCTAGAAAGCCTACCCTGGAATTAAGCCATAAGGCCTGACTGGACAGGGAGAGGAAGAGGGGGGTATAGATAATTGCACCCATAGGGCAATTAGAGTTACAAGGAGCAGTCTAGCTCCTCTTCAGTCCCAAGAGTGTGATTAATTGGCAATAACAACTCCCCTGGAGTTGTCTTATTGCTATTATGAAGCCAAGTCTTTATTTTTTATTTGATTATTTTTTATTTATAAATAAAATATTTAAGTGCATGACTTTGATCACCAGGATCTGCTAGTTAGTGCCGGCTTCAGCCACAAGGTGCCAAGATTAAAGATTCATCAAAGGCAAAGGATTACCCAACACTGCTGGAATGCCAAGTAGTTGGTTGGGGAGAGGATGCTGCTCTAAAGGCCTGAGTGAGTCCTTCTTTGCTTAGTTTGTTCTCTAGGGCTGTGGATTTGGTGTCTTCCCCTTTGCTCTGCCACTGCTTATCTCATTTACCCTTCTGTACCTGCACCTTGCCTAGGAGGAAGAGGCTGACACCAATATAAAAAAAATACAAATACTTCTACTAGCATGAATTATTCTCCTCTTAAAGAGAGATGGTGGCTGCAAAGGTGACACCTCTCAATGTCTAAGGTTGGGGATGCAACCTCGCCTGTCTTGCTGTGTCTTAGGGAGAATGGACTCAGATGCCACCCCATGCACAGACCACCACAGGTCCAAGTTTCCAAAGGGAATGAGGATCCTAATAAGGAACACAGATGTCTGGTGGTCTTTCCAAAAGCAGCCAAAAGGGAAAAAGTAGAAACCCCATTATCTCTCTTTAGACAGGATCAACATACATGCTTATTTTCCCTGAGAAATGTATAATTTCTGTGTGGAAATATAATTTGAGGCTGCTGGATGTTTGTCTGAGGTTTCTGGGTGCTTGGTGGTATGGGCCTGTGCAGTTATATGTTCTCATATTTGTCACTATGCAGCTCAACTGTGAGGTTAATTGCTAAGCTTCATGGTTGTGCAGCAATCCATGACAGGGAAACAGCAGCCTCTTCAGAAGCCTACATTTCTTTGAAATCTCTCTTCCTAACTTAGGTCTGATGGTTTACAGAACACACATTCATATGCCAAGATTTACAAAAGTCTTTGCTGTCGTCTTAGTTTTTTTTTATTTTCCTCAGGCATGTTAAAGGGCCATTGTTTTTGGGGGAGTGTGTTTTGTGGCTTTTGGAAGCCTATAAGCATTGCCAGGATCTTAAACCACAAATCTGAAATTTCTCTCCCTCCTTTAAGTATCCATCACCTAAATCCTCAACAACACTAGGTTGTTTCAGCAACTCTCCCTGGCCCAGAAGGGACCACAGAAAAGCAGGGCTGTGTGGCATCCACTCCCTTGCAATTGCCCACAGGGCTCTGCAAACCAGTTAGTTCACTGTTTGGATTAATGGAATCTGTCAAGAGATGGAACAAATAGGGCAGGAGAGGAGCTGCTTTGGACATACAAGAGTTCATTCCAATAAAATCTGTCTGTCTGACTGATGCCTGCCTTTCACTCGACACCACTGGGGCTTATTCCAGGAGGACAGATATATCTACTCCTTGCTTTTCAAATGACAGTGCTTTCCCCTTTCCTGTTGCCACTTTCCCTTTTCCCCTTCCCTTCCCTTCCCTTCCCTTCCCTTCCCTTCCCTTCCCTTCCCTTCCCTTCCCTTCCCTTCCCTTCCCTTCCCTTCCCTTCCCTTCCCTTCCCTTCCCTTCCCTTCCCTTCCCTTCCCTTCCCTTCCCTTCCCTTCCCTTCCCTTCCCTTCCCTTCCCTTCCCTTCCCTTCCCTTCCCTTCCCTTCCCTTCCCTTCCCTTCCCTTCCCTTCCCTTCCCTTCCCTTCCCTTCCCTTCCCTTCCCTTCCCTTCCCATTTTCTTTCCCTCTCCCATCTCCTCTTTCCACTTTCCCTTTTTTCCTTCTTTTTCTTTTTTCCTTTTCCTTTTCCTTTTCCTTTTCCTTTTTTTCCTTTTCCTTTTCCTTTTCCTTTTCCTTTTCCTTTTTTTTCCTTTTCTTTTTTTTTTCCTTTTCTTTTCTTTTTCTTTTTCTTTTCTTTTTTTTCTTTTTCTTTTTCTTTTCTTTTTCTTTTTCTTTTTTTTTTCTTTTTCTTTTTCTTTTTTTCTTTTTCTTTTTCTTTTTCTTTTTTTCTTTTTCTTTTTTCTTTTTCTTTTTCTTTTTCTTTTCTTTTTTCTCTTCTTAATTTTTTTTCTTTATGTTTCTGCCAAAATAAAAAAAAATGGCAAAGGCTTAGGAAGACTTGAAATTTTGCTGGCATCTGTTTAAATAATATTTCCTTCTCTGTTGCTCTTCCCATTTCTCTTCCATGATGTAGCTAATTTGCCTTACCTGCCAGATACCATCATGCAATTGGAAATATTGTTGTTTTCTTTAGGCAGATGGTGATTCTCATCCTTTGATCCTTTCACTAAACTCATTAGAAAACCTGGCCTCAGATCAAACCTTAGTAAAAAGAAAAATCTGAGAGATAAATAAATGCCACAGTGATGAAGGTAGTATGTAAGATGCTGAATAAAACATAATAGAAGCATGCATTTTCTATCTGCTTTTGTAATAGGAATTTCTTTTACTGTCTCTGGTCTGCAACTTTTTCTAATACTAATCAGATCACACTGGTCTTTGTGCACACACGTGCACTCAGACCTGTATATAAACATGTGAATGTGTTTGCATGTGTAAAAGTAATAAAGATATCTCCACTTGCTTCAGCCTATGCTTAGAATAGAAGAGCCTGATATGGGACTCATATTGAAGTGTGTGCTCCTCTGGTACATTTTGCTGTATGTTAATAAAGGCTCTGCTGTATTTTTCATTTTGAAAATAAAGAGTATTTTCAGTGGTTCGGGCCACAAGAAGTAGGATGAATCACAGCAAAGTGACAGGTGACATGGCCTCTGTCCTTATCAACCTGAGTCCAACCCCTCTACAGTTGGCAATGCAAAGTGAGCACAAAGAGTGTGCCCAACCATGAGTTATCAGCATAGCTCAATGCCCTTCCCTTGTGTGGAGGCAGATTTATTGTGTTGTGCAATTAAAAGGTCCCAGGTTCGTTTTTCAGAAAGGAGGATGGAGACAGGAGGAAGTCAACCAGCACACTCCTGCTCTCCTTTTTGTCTGCTGGAACAGACCCGAGGACCCACCTATAAAACAGGACCACTGGAAGGTGACAGCAATGCACAATTGTCTTCATCTGTTGTCCAAACTAAGGTGGCATAAAAGGCCATAGGTATGTTCAATAAGGAGGCGAGGCAGCACAGCCTACTTTGAACAGGGCCCACTGGCACAAAGTTAAAGTGCATTTGTGTGACTTATAACATGCAAGATTTGTGAAAGTGATGGTCTCCACATCCTCTCTTTTCTACTGGGTAGGCTGAGGAACATGGAGGAATACTCTCAGAACCTGTAAAAGCAAACAAAACCATCCCTCGCAGGGGCAATGAGCAATTACGTGTGAGGTGCTCCATCTCCCAGGCTGAATTAAGAGCTGCTGGACACCCTCAGATCCCATCATCAGGGGTACAGATGTTCCACTCATCCCAAAGGCCAACCTAGTGGAATTTTCTCTGTAGCATAGGGCTGGAGTCAAATACTGTGACTGGACTTTTCTTTTTAATGGATTGTATAGTTTTATGACTGTCAAGATGAACAAATAATTTGCAATTAATAATTTATCCAACAGATTTTGATTCTTTTGCAGCTTACTGAATATCCATGAGCAGACCTCGATTTCAGATGGCTTATTTATTGTTTGAATTTATTTGATATGTTGCCCCCTTCTTTTTTTTTTTTTTTTTTTTTTTAAATACTATCAACTGATCAGAGACAGCTCCTGAAAAAGTTTGGTAGTCTGCAGTTGAAATTAGTTGCAGCAGCCATGAATCAGAGGGTGAATAGTCCAACATGTAGAAATTTCACTTGATCAATTTGGAATTAATTCTCAGCCCTTTTACAGACTTCCAATATGACCTTCGTCAAGGGAGTTGGCCACAATATTGACAGTAAAAAGTTGTCACTAAGAGACTAATCCAAAGTCTGAGATAGGGAGGAACAAAATAATGGCATGGCTGGGGCACCCCAAATGTCTGCCTTGCCTGGTATCCTGTCTTTGATCCTGGCAAAGACTATATGGCTAAGAAAGAATATAAAGCCAGGGCAAGAAGGTAGTGATTCTTCCCTAAAATATTCATCCCATCTCCCATGATTTGTAGTTCAAAAGTTCCCTGAGCCAAAAGGTGGTGTCTTTCTATTTGGTAGCCCGTGATGTATTTTTATTTCACATGATGATCATCAACTTAAGGCTGGGGAGGACATTGGCCTCTGGAGTATATTCTGTTTTATTCTATCACAGACTACCTGGGTAACCTTGATGAAGTCAATTAGAATGGGATTTATTTACCTCACCTAACATTTGTTATTTAAAAGAACAGCTTACTGTGAGCTAGCTGGCTAGCTAAAGCTGGGGAGGTGTTCAGATGCTGAGGTTAGAGGACCACCATAAACTCAGTAGCCAGAAGAGACAGAGCTCAGCAGTTTTTGATTATTCTCATGTAAGGGGTACACAACAAGCAAGTGGAACAAATAAACAAGGTGAGATAACAAACTGAACAGTACCAAGAGGGAACACTGAATCCAGGATAATGTCTGGCTTTGCCTGTGAGAGATATCAGTATTTTGAAGGCATTGACGCAAGCAGTAGATTTTAATTCAGCTTCTTTCCATACACAGGTTTTCTGCCATGATGAAGGTGGTATTTTAATCCCCTGGGAGCGGAGCTATCAAATTGGCTTGGACCGCTCCCTCTGTCACAAACAGCATATTTTATGCAATGTATCCACACTCTGATCTGTTATGGTAAATCAGCTTTTCCTTCTCTGATGTTGTGTGCAGTTTTGCAGGGTTGGGTGGAGGGAAGGAGGGAGAAACGGCCCACGTGGACACAGATGTAAAATGCTCTCTCATCCAAAAGAGGGAAGAATTGCTTGCAAACAGGTGGAATTGAATAACAGATGATGTTAGATGTCTACATTGGCTGTGAAGGGTAGCCCTGAGAGCTCAAGACCTGGAAATCACCCTCTGTGTGATAACGAGCCTGCAAGAATGGCCTAAGGTGTGTCAAGTGTACTCCGCTCCTACTGCCCAAGACCTCACATGCCTGGGGATACCTGGAGTGTTATTGCACTACCAGGCAGGCCCACACAAAGTCTCCACAGGCAGGCAGTCTGCAGGAGGTGGAGTATGCCATGTTTCCTGCTGCTCCAGATGGTGTCCTTTTAGAGTAATGTAGATGTAGCCACCGAGGTCCTGCCGAGAGACGGCCTTCTCCTGCTGGGCAGCTGTACATAAGGTCAGCAGCATTTTCCATGAGCTTGTGTGCTGGTCAGTCTGTCCTCACTCTGGTCAGCAGGGAGTGTTATCAGCCCTCTCCCTGAGAGCAGGATCTAGTCAGCACAGGGTGCTTTTGGGAAAGAAAATGGCCCCGTAGATCTCAAACCATGAGATCCTCTCTTTCAGGGTTCTGTTTTCACAAGGTCACTCATCACTTTCTGTAGGAGGAAGAGGGAAAAGCAAATTTTATTGGTGTCTTGGGGGAGAATGATTTGGTTTGGGGTTTTTGAGGAGTATATGCAGAGATGAAAATACTGGCCATTGCTTTTTCTGTCCTTTCTCCACTGATGGCAAGAAGGATCATCTTCACCAGAGTCACAGCTGGAGATCTCCAGCTGGAGGTCAGGTTCAGACTCCCTGTAGGCTGAGCTGTAATCAGAAATGCCAAACTCACTGTGTTTTCAGCTCTCTTCCATCACCTGTCTGGACTCCCATTTAGTTTTCATTTAAGATATCAACAGGCTAGAACAACTCAAGTGTGTTCAGCACTTCCCTCTACACCCTTCTCCTCTCTAAACCATGTAAGACTTCTCTTGTTATCCTTGCTCTTATGTTTTTCTACCTATAATGAGCACTGCTATTCTCAGTGACCAAATTATCCCTCCAGTACAAGAAGACTTTTCTTCTAGGATGATGTGTTTGTTTTGGAGGTTGTCTTGATTCAGGTGAAAGTGTTTGTGGACTGAATCTATCAGCTACTCAGAGTTGCTCAAATTACCTTCAAAAAGTAATTTGTTGCCCATTCCCACATCCAAAAACTTATTGTCAATCTCATGTTCCTGGTGACCATCTCAGTAAAAGATAGTCACGTATCCGAAATTAGAATGCAGCTGTTGCAAACTCTGGGGAAATAAACCTGAGGTGCAAATGAAAAAGAGGTTTTTAGAGACAAATATAGTCTGTTTCCAGTGCTCTCTTTGATGACTTGGTAGAAAGCAGTCTCCAAACTTTCTGTCCCTTCAGCAGCACTTCTAAGCTATTTGAGTACTGCAAGTGGCATCCTTTTCTCCCCACTGCTCTCAGATTTAAAGACATGGTCTCATCTGTCCATGAACAATGTCCAGGAGTTGGCAGATGCCAGGAGTCTGACACAAGGATGATCATAGGTATGCTAATAACTGGGTTTGGTGGCATTTTCTGCCATTGGAGCAGTGCTCATCTTCCCTGATTTAGGTGTCCTAAAAGCCAGATGTCTAATCTGTATTAGTCATGCCGTGTTTGTCATTTAATCAATACAGAACAACAGGCACCTTCCAGAGGTTATTTCATTACAGCCGAAGTTAAGTGTGTAAGAAAAACCAAGATTAATTGCCCTCAGGAAGTGTTTATATATACAAAATAACAGTAAAGGAATTGTAGAATGACCATCTTAGACATTTAACTTTTAAACATCCTCAGTTGGAGAAGATGGATCCCACACTTCCATGTAAAACCTAGTTGTCATATACAAAGCAGTTCAAGGAAAACGTTAGTTTCAGCACATCTAATGTCAAGGGATACCTTGTTGGAAATTGTGCAGATTTCTTGTTTCAGTATTTAAATATATATGCTCATGTTTGAATTGGCTTTGGTTGTTGGAGAATGCACTAGGCTATTGCACTAAAAATGTACTAGAAATACGTGAAATGCAGGCAAAGCTGCAGGGAAGAAAGGGTTAGCATAAAAAGAGAAAAAATGTAAAAGGTTAAAATCATAGCACAGCAATCTGTATCCACATAATTATGGAGATGAAAAGTCTCAGTGCGTCTAAGCTAAGAAAGGGCTTTTTCTTGTTCCTCAGTTTAGTTCTTAGATGAGCAGTTTAGCAAAAATATTGTACCTTTGACGCCAATTCAGAAAAGGGAATTTTTTTACATTTCTAGAATTTCCTGCATTCTTAATTTTCCTGATTTTCCTTGAATGCTGCCTATATTCACATAAGGTAGCAGACTCACTGCCTTACAAAACATTTCTGGAGAGAAAAGTTAGGTGGGCATTACAGATAGATGATGAGTATTATGCTTCCGATTGGTGATAAAAGTTTTCAACTAAAATTAGATTTGACAGCACAGGATTAAGGAGTTTTTCTGAAAATCACATTTATTTTCTGAAGGAAAGACAATGTCTCTTCAACAACATTTAGGCACTTTGCTAGAAAAAACTTGCCCATTGGAAGGCTGGGCTTCAATTGAAAAAACATGAGTGAAAATGGCGAAAACATGTACATGGAGTCTGAGCTGAGGGAACTAAAACAGAGAACTGTAGAACTGAAGCAACGTGGGCCAAGGGTCCATCACTTACACTTAAGTATATCATAGGGGCCAGTGTGGAGGTGGGAAAAATACCTTCCCTTCTTTCATCTTAAAACCCAACAGGTCATTATTGCTCCTGCTGGCATTGGTTCTGGGAGGAGGATGAACGAAAACCCTGCTTAAGGGCAGTGCTGAGCTCTCTGCCACAGCCAAAGTCCGATTCTGCCTGTCCTCCCAGTGAGGATTCTCCTTGCCATTTAAAAATCATTAATGCTAAAATGCACCCATGCCATTTACACTGCCAAATCTATCCATTGCAGGGAGTCAGGGGCCATTGACAGTACAGATTGGCTTAATCTCTGTGATAATGCAGAGCAGAGCTGTGAGCTGGTACCAAAAATAAAGATGGCTCTCATTTACAGAGAAGCAGTTAAATTTGCAGGGTGAAAAGTGTATCAAGTGAAAAGTGGAGCAGACTCTTCCATGAGGAATCTTCCAGTCTGTCACCAGCTAGGTCTGCTCTTTTGAGGTGAAGGAGGTGCTGAGGTGGATGGAGATCCCTGTTAGCAGCTGTGCACCTGCAGCTCCTGTAAACATCAGGGCTCCCTGCAGAAAACCACCACAGGATTAGGCCCTCTAGGAGAGATATCAGCCTATCTCCTCGCACCACGTGATGCAGAATATGCAATGCTTTTTGGCTTGCCAGCCTGTACTCAACAGTCAAGCAGGAGGTATAGCATTTGGGAGGGAACCAAAGTAGCTTTGAGGGCAAACATGATTTTTGTGAGTCAAATTTAAGAGTGGTAGGAAACTGTACCACCTCCTGACCCTTTAAAAATGTCCCTATAACAAAAACTGCCCTTGGTTTTCTTCTTACTGACTGGAAAAGACACTACCTTTCTCAGACAGGGCAGTTTTGTCAGCCTTGCACTGAGTTGTGCTTTGCTTGCACACTTTCAGAAATATACTATCTAAGTTACCAAAAATGTGGAAGTACATATATACATGTATGTACTTTGCCCAGTATCATCTCCCTTGTTTAGGAAGAAGCATAAGATTGGCCTTGTTCCAAATCATGTTGAACACACCACCTGGAAGGAACAGAGACATCTGGAAAATCATCCCACAATCTCTGAGGAAATTACAGGAGAAATAGCGGATGATTGGAAGAACAGCCCTTCATGGGATTCTTAGTTTATCAGCCAATTTCACTAAGATTATTTTTTTTCCTAAGTAGCATATGTTCAGAACTTTAATAAGAAATCTTTGAGTTCTGAGGGTTTATTTATTTGTTTATTTAATTTTCCCAGTAAATGAAAAAAGTTTTAGAAATTTCACAGGAAGTAGGGCAGGGAGTGGGGAAAAGAAAAGAGAAAGGGGAAGGGGATGGGGAAGGGGAAGGGGAAGGGGAAGGGGAAGGGGAAGGGGAAGGGGAAGGGGAAGGGGAAGGGAAGGGGAAGGGGAAGGGGAAGGGAAGGGGAAGGGGAAGGGAAGGGAAGGGAAGGGAAGGGAAGGGAAGGGAAGGGAAGGGAAGGGAAGGGAAGGGAAGGGAAGGGAAGGGAAGGGAAGGGAAGGGAAGGGGGAAGGGAAGGGAAGGGAAGGGAAGGGAAGGGAAGGGAAGGGAAGGGAAGGGAAGGGAAGGGAAGGGAAGGGAAGGGAAGGGAAGGGAAGGGAAGGGAAGGGAAGGGAAGGGAAGGGAAGGGAAGGGAAGGGAAGGGAAGGGAAGGGAAGGGAAGGGAAGGGAAGGGAAGGGAAGGGAAGGGAAGGGAAGGGAAGGGAAGGGAAGGGAAGGGAAGGGAAGGGAAGGGAAGGGAAGGGAAGGGAAGGGAAGGGAAGGGAAGGGAAGGGAAGGGAAGGGAAGGGAAGGGAAGGGAAGGGAAGGGAAGGGAAGGGAAGGGAAGGGAAGGGAAGGGAAGGGAAGGGAAGGGAAGGGAAGGGAAGGGAAGGGAAGGGAAGGGAAGGGAAGGGAAGGGAAGGGAAGGGAAGGGAAGGGATTTTTGATAGTTCACACAGTAGGGTGGAATAGTGGAGGGCATTGTCTAATTGCTGAACACATGAAGCATTTTCACTAAGCCCTTCGCAAGGCTCAATGTACCTGGAGTGCAGCAGCTCTTGCTGCAGGAGAAAGGCTCCTTGGTCTATTCTTCCCAAAGTCCTCCAACAGACAAACAGGGTTGTTTCAAAAACCAAGAAGGGATGTATCTGGTAGGAATGAAAGTGTAGGTAAAGCTGAGGCTCTGGGTACCTGTGCAGAGCATTGACTGCAGTGTCCTCTGTGTACAGGGGAATGAGTGGAAGAGAGCATCACCACATAAACAGTACTTCTAGTTTCTGTGCAATGTCTCCAGTGCAGAGCTGCTTTATCATGTTCTGTTGTGATGCAGTTCTTATACTTCGGGCTACAATCTCAGCATTGAATTCATAAACTTCTAGTGGCTCAATTTCTCCTCTATATCACCCTCTAACACATAAAAAGTGCCACAAGGTACACATGGACAGCACATGGACAGCACAGGAGGAGACCCCAGACTGTCTCAACCCCAACTGTTTTCTCATATCACTAGATCCAATAGCATAGCAGGAGGTAAGGAGGCAAAATCTAGGCCCCTAAGTTCTTCTGAATTCACTTGTTATTCAGTGTTTCTTTTTTTTTTTTTTTTTTAATTAGAGGAGGTGTGCAGGAGTGTGGAGGATGGAGGATGACAAGAGATAGAACCCAGTTCACAAACATCTTGAAAATTTTGAAGCTTTTAAGCAGCTGCTATTCTGGCAAAGTATTTCTGAAGCAGCCACCTGCATATGTTTTCTGTATTTATTAAACTAAGCTCCAAAGATGAGAAGATACAGGTGGAAGCTTTGAGCCTCATCCTTTTCCCCACCTCCCTTTGTGTGTTTTAATCCTAATCTGTATCAACAAAGATGAGTTGCTTCTTTAACAGACAGAAAAATTACATTGAGGCCCATTGAGGACAAACTACGAGCTTTGATTCCATAATCAATCGCTAAGAAATTCATTAGTGCCAGCACAGATCTTTCATGCAGGAGGAGCTCTCCCAATGGACCTGCCTGCATCAGAAGAACTCATGAGCAGCCGCTCTCTTCCAGTACACTGGGCTCATTCCCATGCTGGGGAATAGCCTCTTTCCTGCCTTCATCTCAATGAAGAAAAGCTCAAGAGCTTGAAGACTGAAGACTTGTCTTCACTGCTGACTGCCATTCACAGCCCCTCTCTCTCTTGCTGTCTTTTAGCAGAACATGAACAGACATCCTGACTGCTCTGGGGTCATTAGAGACTTGTAAAACAAGTGTAAGAATGATGCTCAGGATTAAGTGCCCTTAAGGACAAAGTATTCGAAAGGAAGTACCTACTTTTCTCAACTCCTGTTTTGGGCCAAAAGAAATTGCCAGATTTTCAGAATGTGTTAAACACAAATACAAGGTTTTATTTGAAAATAGATGGGGATGCAGCACTGTTAGAAATCGGGGTAAACCTTTCAAAATAATTCTGATTTAATTATGTGCACCCCAGATTCATCTGTCAAATTTATGTTCTTTTTTTTTGTTTGCAATACCCCTTTGGCTATGTGTATTTTACATTAAAAGGAACCAAACAAACCAAAAACAGAAAGAGGGAGGGCACATCCCACCTAAATTTGCCCAATACTTATCTATTTAAAGCACCTCATCCTAAATATGTCTAGTGGAATTAGACACACTCCCTGATAAAGATATTGGTTAAGACAGACATGTTAGCCCTCTCTACCTGCAAGTGTAACATAGGGAATTGCACAGTATTTACTTAAATGTCCCCTGGCAATAATAATTAAAACTAGTCTTCCCATTGCTGCTGTGGGGGGAATAGCAGAGGAAGCATTATCTGGGATCACGGAGATATCTGAGTAAGCCAAAGACATACAAATGTACAAAAGGGATCTCCACTTGAGAGGCCCTATTTTAGATTTTATTCTGCACTTAACAGAAATAGTGACAATTTATCAGACTTTCTGCACTTTGTCTATTCAGCTTGCCTCAAGATTTGCCTGAATATTCTGGTATCTACTGGTACTGTTTCTGCTAAAATCATTCTGATGTTTTGTTTTTTTTCATTTTTCCTCCAGTAACCTGAATAAGTTTGTGGCTTGAAGTTCATATCATACCTCCATACCTGTGGCAGGACTCACCCTCCTGAGTGAGGAGCCTAAATCTTTCCATCAGTAATAGAGAGATCTTGC
The DNA here is from genome assembly GCA_020745705.1 of Hemiprocne comata. Taxonomy (NCBI): domain Eukaryota; kingdom Metazoa; phylum Chordata; class Aves; order Apodiformes; family Apodidae; genus Hemiprocne; species Hemiprocne comata. Next base: position 28,326,644 of record CM036616.1, on the reverse strand, counting down.
ATAGCTCCATTTGAATTTACACCAAATTTTCATATTTGGTGCTAGGTGAAATGAGTCCCAGCAAGCCTCACCTAAAGAGTTTGGAAATGTCTTTAAAACCTAGTGAGGACAAGGGAAAGACTCCTCTAACAGTAGTTGACTTAAGCCCTCAGCAAATTCAAGCTTCAGTTGACTTCTCCAAGTTTTCCACCACTCTCACCAACACCTCTTCAAACCTGCATGAGAAAATAAAGCAACCACATAACATATTCACCTTCCAGGGTTTTCAGGGGACACATTTTGTACCAGCAGTAAGCACAGACACCTACTCCAAGGTAAGAGAGGATACCTTGGTTTTCAGCTCTGCTCACTGGCATGTTCATGTGTTCCTTGCAAACTCTGAAATGTAGAAGAGCATTGCATAGACTGGGACAAACACTAAGCTCTATATGTTGTACATCTGCCCACACACAGGCTTAGAGAGAAGAATCTGCTGTGCACAGCTGGGAAATGGTGGCACAGCAGCTGGATGAAGTCCTTTTAGGTGAGGAAAATGCCCTGGGATCCTTTATCCTATGTCTCAAAAGCCAAGAGAAACAGGAAAAAGGATGCTAGCTGAACAACTCAACTCATCCAAAGGACAGGCTCTCTCAGTGCATAGGGACTCCCTCAGAGCCATAGATGTAAGCCCATTTAAAATAATCCTCGCCACTGAGGTGCACACTCTTTTCGACAAAGCTCTTCTCTTCCTTTTGTCTTCCTTGACCTTGTCATTCAGTTCTTTGTGAAGTAATCTGAAAACATCTGTTGTCTCTTCCATTTAATTTGTAAATACACTCCCAGAGGGCTGGCAGATCACATTCAAGCCTGAGAGGCTATCATGGTGTCAGTCATCACTACCAAAGGCAGGAATGCAGGCTCCTGTTCTCCAGGAAACACTCTCTGTCCCCACTAGGGCTTGCCCACTGTACATCTGCAGGAAAGACATTTGAAAAGGGGCTTGGGAGATTTCTCCTCATGTCTGTGTCATGGATATGGTCAAGGGGCAGCAGGGAGCTGTACACATGCCTGAGATACCCCTTGCATAGCTGGACACAGTAGGTAAAATGTATTTCTACTGAGGTCAAATGCATTACATTGGAGATGTATTTGGCCCAACAAGCTTTTATGTTTTCTATAGAGCACAGTCATATGTATGTTTTAGACAAAGTTGTTAAGCCCCACCCCCACCTCCATTCTTATTAGACTGCATCATAAGGATAGCTATATATGGAGGGAAGGGAGAAGACAAAATTTGGTTGTGCAAAAGCCCTTCCTCAGATGTATTAGCTAAAGCAAGGTTGGTCTTGGCATTCCCTTTGCAGTATTATTACTGAGACAGTCCTTGTACTGCAGCTCAGTCATTTACTCAGTCTTTGAGACAGCAGACTTGTCACCAGCTTATATGGTCATCTGCCCCACAAAAGACTGTTAAAGGCCTCAAGGTTTCACCTGTGATTGTTATGATTACTATAAATTATCTTTTTATTGCACATTGAAATCTTCGAACACCGAGCACCTACAAAATCATGTTTCTTTCAGCAGCAGGTGCAGGCTTTCTGTTCCTAAACTGCCTCTTATGGCTGCAGAGACAGCTGAGACAGCCATCCGGAGATGCAGGAAGGAATGTTCCTCGTTCCCCAGATCCTCAGCTCTCTCATTGTCTTCATGCCTGACAGAAACAAGTCTTTTCTCTGCCTGGCAGCACACAGACCTCACAGGTGATGTTCCTTGTTGTGCTGGGTGCATCCTCCTCCAGCAATCCAGAGGCAGCACCTTTTCTGCATGCACTGAACTGATAAAAAACAGGGCCAGGAGTCTGGTTTCCCAGACTGACAAGTGGGCAACACTAATTAGCAAATTCTGGTACAATGTGCTTCTTTCTTTGGAAGTGAGGGAAATATCAAGTCGGTAAGAACTCTGTCAGTTAGCTCTTGATCATTTTTCCTGGTTATAATTGCATTTAATTGAGAGCATGTAGTGCTGATGAGGCACTTTAAAAGAACCATGTTCATCGCCTATGTGACACCGTTGCAACAAGTTTCATGTCATCTTGACATGCTTGATCTGCTCTGGGATTAATCTTCATGCATCAATCTTAGCCTTGCCTTCTCTTCCCAGTCCTTACAAAGGGGGGAAGTGAGCATGGGGTATCTTGCCCAAGCTGCCAGCAGGAAGGTGGCAGAGCTGGTTTTAAAAGTCAGGAGTTCAAACCCCTGAAGTAAGTCAAGCACTTCAGTCCCCCTAGTTCTTGCTTTGTGGTGTTTATTTCAGTCTCTCTCCAGATGCAACCCACTTCCCATTCCCACAAAAACCAGAAGCCCAGGAGACATAGGAGGAATCTGGCAGGCAGCAGCAGGTTTGCTGCCCTCTCCTTCCTTGCACCCACCAAACATGTTGTAATAAATCCTTAGAGATGATTAACACCTTTATAGACAGGCCTCTGAACCAAGAGGAGTTCATCCTTGCCTGTTGCTCTAGATTGGTTGGACTGGCAAAATCAGGTAAATCTGTATATTTTGTTTAACAAGAGAGTGATGTGGAAACCCAGAATTGCCTACAACCCTGCCAGGTAAGAATGTTCAGGCTGATTCAAGCCCTTTCAATTGGTCTTGTCTCCAGGGATTTGCACTTTCCTGCCTTCCAGCCCTTCCTCACATTCCCATTTCTGCCCCCAACTCCATCTTGCCAAGTCCTTCCACCACTGTTATTATTTGTGAAGCGTGAGATGAGAGTTATGACAAGAGAGGGATGTCATTAAACCACGCCGGGAGGAGATATCAGCTGCCATGCAAGCATCTTCCTGACACTCCACTTTCAAACGATTTCAGAAACTGCACTCAGATGATTTCAGGTTGGGTAGGCCTGTCAACTCAGATGGACGCCACACATGCTGGAGACAGCTCCGGAGCTTCTGAGCCGGCTGCTGTACACACTCGTATACAGCCCTGTTCCCCCCACCCCACCACACACACACAACTGCACATCATTATTTTTATGCCACTCCAAGACACATATCCTCGAATGCCAATGGAAGCGTCAAACTTTCACTGCAAGTGAAGCTTTAACATTTAGAGGGTTCTTGTGTAATGCAAATTAACTGGAAAGGTGGGAAGGCATCCCAAATGCCACTCGATGCATTTATAAAAAGATAAGGTGACTGTGTCCTACCCTACCATATAACTTCATTACCAAGTGTCAGCGAAGACCCTGGCAGCTCGATTGGTTGATGAAACCACATGACCTAAGTGTTATTTTGCAAAAGCACGTGAAATTACTAAGCTTGAACAGCAAAGAAGTATAAATATCCCCACAGTTTATTCTCATCAGCCAATCAGAGACTATGTATGTTTTTATTTCCTTTTATTTTTTCCTCTGGGGGTGGGGACGGGAGATAAAAAAAAAAAATCCCGATCTAATTTATAATTCAAGATATTTTGCTATCTAATATATTTATATTATTTTCTTCACTACCTAATTGAAGTGCTTTGTTTATGTATTATTAATCTAATCTTTGTTTTCCATCCTCATTGTTAAGTTCCAATGCAATTTTAATAGGCTCATGGTCAGAGATCAGGGTGGCAGACACTTTGATGCTATGTTAATTCACTGACGAAAGGGCAGGAAGAAAGTGTAAGGAAGCCTTTAAAGCTGTTGTTTCTGATCGAGATCTGAGTTTTCATATATTGGTATGTGCCTAATTTTCATGGTGGTACATTTTTTGGCTTTGCTGTGGCAGTCAGTTAGGTATTTGGGTGTCATACTAACAGCAAGCAAGCAATCAAGAAGGAAAATATAATTGCCTGAGTTTCTGCCCATGTGGGCAGCAGTGCCTGCTGAAGTCTGTGAAAATAAAGCACTCTGCTACACTTCATCCTTTCAAAGTCTCCAGTGAACCGCTCACACCAGTAAACAGAGGTGAAGGTGATTGATGTTGCATGTTAGATGGGAAAATGGGTCGGTTTGGGGGATTTTCTAGTACTTGGGGCAGTGCTGCACAACCAGGAGTGTACACTAGTGTCTAGTAACACACTGCTTTGTAGGCTGTGACTCAGCCACTAGACATCAGACTCTGCCATGTGCCAATCCAGGAACCAGGCATGGTCTTTGAAAGCAAGGCGCTGGGGTATAGATGGGTGTCTACCTCTTCAATGTCTCATAGGCACTAATTTTATTATGCAGTCATTTGTTGACTCACTACTACACTGTCTTCCACCAGCAAAAATTCACACCTTGTCCTTCAGCTGAAATATTGCAGCCCACCCCAGGTGAGATATGAAAGATTGAGATTTGGTGCTCACTCCAGCCAAAAGCTCACTCTCAGTTTTATTCTTTTCTTCCCTGCTGATCTCAATGAAGTCATTTAGCAGTAGCCAAAGAGTTAATAACAGTGTAGGAACTATAATTCAGCCTAGGCAAACCATTTATGGATATTCTTGGCATTTCTGGATATCAGCACAGCTGTAGCTCTGTCTTACCCGTGAGCAAATACTCTTGGCCAAGACACCAGCTCACATAGCCCATTAAAGGCAGCTTCTGTAGGAAGGAGTGCACACAGCAAGCAATGCTAACCTGAGTTTACAACTGCTGCCCAGTGAAAGTTGGCATGGACAGGTAGTGGAAGTATTAAGTGATAAAAGGCATAGAGCATTGAAAGTGACAGGCAGCAGATGTAAATAGAGGTAATTTTGTGCAATAACCCACCAAATTCCATTTTAATGAACTTAGCTCTCCAGTGTCCATGAGACGAGTCATGGCTAGAGAAGAGAGAGTGAGAGGGAGGTCCAAAAATAGTGTCATGAAGACAGAGGCTGCTAAGAAGTTGCAGCAGCAATCCCACAGAGTGCACACTCATGTAAGTGAACCCACCAGCCAGCTTCACTTTGCACCAGTGATAGGAATGACATTAACACCAAGGATGCCTATGGAAGAATCTGTACTCACAGGATGATGAAAGGAAAGACACGAGGAGTAAATTATGCATTGCACAATCTAACAAGAAATCTGGCAACGGATGGTGGAAATAAGGGAGATTTGTGGGAGTGGTGTTTGTCTGGTACCAGTGTGCCTTTACCTTCCCTGTTTTTTTTTTTGTTTTGCACATTTATTCCCCTTGAATTAGCTCATGGAAGAGGAACAGATGCCATCATGATTTAAAACAATATTTTCAGTAGCTTGAAGCTAGTTCTTGAATGGAGGATGTCAGCATTTCCTCTGAATTGTACAAATCAGTGGTATTGTGATGGGGCTATTGTTTATAGATGAGGCTTTTGTATTAGAGTTTCTTCAGGTCAGTTGCTTACAAATATTTTCCAGGAAAATCTGGGACTGGTTTTAGGAATTCTCTCTGTCTAATGTTATGTCACTTTCAAAAGATGGAAATACAGTAATTAAGGTGTTGTGGAGTTTCTCACTGGAATAAATCTCTGTGTTTTCTGGAGCAGAATTTCCTGACTTTGATTCACTTTTCCTCATGTTTGAATGGCAGCCACTGACATACAGTTGTGAAATGAAGATTCACTGTCTATCTGAACTCAGTGGCCTCAGATTTTTCCCTAAATGAATATTCAAATTATCAGAAATCTCTAAATCTCAGAATGGAAAAGTGCAGAAGTGGCATCTTCATTATTCAGGTTCTTTTTTCTCATCAAGGATATAAGCGTCAGATTTTCCTGTGTAGTTTCTGTTTCAGACTCAGCATTCTCAGCCGCAGTGTTTGAAATTACCTCACTTTAGTCTTTGCATGTGGTTAGAAGGGATGACCATGAAATTTATGTCATAAACTATTTTTGTACAAAATGCATCAAATGCACATAAAGTATTCTCCAAAAAGCTATTGCCAGATACTTCAGAACCACAGTGCCCAGTCTGGTTCTGAACACAGGAAGGAAGAACAGTATAACTGATGGGCTTACCATGGGGAAAAAAGGAACAAAATTAAAACATCCTTGAATTTATTACCCTTCTTTGGGGAAAATGTAATATTCACCCTATTGTCCTCATCTTCTATCTGTTGTTAAATCAACTGTTTTAGTAAGGCCACATCCTTCCAAAACCTAGACAACACTGGACATTTAATTCTATATCTCAAAAAAGTTTTGATGGGAAATTTTCAGCCTGCCCTGAAACAGTAAGTGTAGTACCACAGTTGTCTTAGTCAAGCCCCTGGTTGTGCTTGGTCGTTCTTAAATGCTGTTAATGGGAATGCAAAACAGTTATATGCTTGATGTATAAAAAAGTAAGTCATTCAGAGACTTCATGTGTGAACAGAATGGGGATTGTCTGCATTTCCCCATGAATCTGGCCATTTCCCAGAGTTAAAAAGAATTTGACTGCATGGTGAGGGACTATATTTCTAGTATGAGAGGAGTAAAATATGGAACAAAAAGGAAAAAAAAAAGAAAATAAAATTCCACTTGATTAGCTTCTTAGCATCAGTTGGATGTGACAACTCTTTGAATATGGATGAAGTCTACAAGAGGGATCATCTGCCAGCAGTAGTTGTTACCAAGGAAGTAAGTGATGCTGGAGGTCGGAGGGCACCTGTCTCTCCAGCTAATGAAAGAATTGTGGGAGACAGAGCTTTTCTATCTGATTAATATAAGGGCTGTAATTCTTGCCCTTCCCACCCCCATACCTTCTCTGCTGTCTCTTTTAAAATGATACCAAGGCTAAGTAAGTGGGATGTGAAAGAGACTGTCCTATGAAGAGCTTTGCCCCTCATAAGTGATATTTTGGCCAATAACTTGTGCCAATCTCATCCTCCCACACAGATTCTGGAACGGAAAAGTAGCTCTTTGCTTTATTCTCTGTCAGACTTTTTTTTTCAATTGTGCTGGGAGCTGAAAGTCATCCTTGATTTTCAAGGGGGAGAAATGCAGTGGCTAGAATGGACTGATTAAGTGGCAACATATATATGGGGGTGGGAGAGTTAGAAGAAATAACTCAGGAATGCTTTATCTTTAAAAGCAACAAAGACATTTTAGGATATAAATGCTGTTATAGAGGCTCTAATCAAAGAGAAAGGTAATCCACTGCCCTCTCTGAAGCAGTGACCTGCAGTAGATATTTAGCAAAAATATACAAACATCAGGAAAAACATAATGAGTGTTCTGAAGTATTTCTCCTCTGTTTAAGAAGTTTTTAGTACAGATAGTACATACATAAAAGAGAGAAAGTTAGGTTCCCCTGCTAATGAATGTCAGTGTAGGGAAGAACTACATCCATATCACTGTAGATGCATTCCCTGTACATAAGAAAAAATGTAGTATTCTTAATCTTACAATGCTGAGCTCTGTTTCATCACAAAAAAAACAAAAAAAAGAAAAAAAAAAAAAAAAAGAGTGCTCAAATCCATACTGCAGACTGGGAGCAGTTTCTGGCTTCTTCTGTCTCCCAAACCATGCCTGGATGATACTCAGAAGAGTAGTGGCCAACACTGTGCTAACACCAACAGATTTTTGACAGTCATGGAACATTGCCTCAGCTCATTTTATGGCCCATTTTACCACAGAGGCAACTTAAGTAATGATGTCAGTAGCCCTCCTTTTAGTTTCCCTGAGAACTCCATCCTCATCCCTGCAAAATCCAGATAGTCAAAAGCAGACTTTTAGGCAGAACCATGGACACAGGCCAAGAACTGGCAATTTAAGGGGAAAGTCTCTGAAAGTCAGACCTGAACACAGACTTACGCATGTAGCACGGTACACCAGATGGTGCACAGTAAACACTGCCACAGAAAGGCAGAACACGTAAAGAAAAAGGTCCAGAGAACAGAATGGGCCTAGGGATAGAGAGATCAGTCCATGCTTTCCATGCCCTCTGGTGCCCAGGCAGAAGGCTCCTCTGGTTATCTCAATAGTAGCCACTCTCTGGCTCAGAATTTCTAGCTGCAAATCTTTTACACAGGCTCATCCTTTCATGGCATAAATCAGTAAGCTCCAGTACAGTTTGGTGGCTTTCAAGAGCAGCTGACTTGGCCCATGTATTTCACAGACAGACTAAAGACTTTACTTGACCTCTCTACTGTAGTGCTGGGCTGCTCCTCTTATTTATATAGGTAGTAAATGCCAGTCAGTGATTTTAAAATGTTGTCAGAGAGTCTGAATCTCCACACAGGTCTTCCATAGCAGGATCAGGTTTCACAGAGTATAATTAATGTTGAGGATAAGACATTTTCCTCTCCACTGACAGAGGAAGAGGCAGAGAGAATCTGGAACTTCTCCATTGTTGAGCTATCACTCAAAAGCTTCGTTACACAATCAATGAATACAATGCAATTGAGAAAAATGCATAGAGCAAGGCAGCTACTGCCATGATAACACCCAAACATGGATAGTTACAAGGGGCTGTGGTGAAAGATATATCTGTCCCAAGGTAACTGTGACTGAATTGTCCTTCTTCAGCTCACTTTTAAAGGTACAGAGAGGTGCTCAAAAACCCTTTACCCTAACCCAGGTCCACCAAAAATGTGTCACTGCTCTTCTACTGTGGCTGGATATAATTTAATCCCCAGGTGTAACACTTTACTCGCTCACACTTTCAAAGATAGCAGAATTTATTAACACAATTTACACTCCACTGGTGTGACAGTCCTTATTTGCCATCTGATAAAGGCAAAAGCTGGAACAGGGTTACAGATTGCATTTTTAAGTGGATTATATCTTTTGCACATATACATATGTATATATAGTTTATCTCTTTTGAATGCATGTGGGTGGTGGGAGAAAAGAAACTCACTTTGTCTATTTTGTCTATGAGTTTTAAGGTCTTGACAGTATTAGGAAAAAGAGGAAGGGTTCAGTAGAGAAGGGATACAGCTAATAGTGTTTCCTCCACAGAGTGAATATTTTCACTTGCAAATAACAAATCGTGCACTGTTGTGCACATTTGGTGCCCCTGCCCATAGGCATTTGATCTGAAATTAGAAGCATTTATTTCCATGTGCTGTTGCACAGCCAGCTTTAAGAAATCCACAGTCCTGTCAGGTTCTGCATAATCCTGTTAGTGTCCTGAAAAGCTTTAAAAAGGAACTCACTTTTAAGCTAGTTGGGCAGGTTTGATACTCCCTAAATTTACCCACATGGAAGATATCTAATTAAAATGTAGATCCTTCCATTTGAGCAAGTCAGTCAAGACCTACAACATAGAATATGGAGGAAAAAGTGCTTTTTTAGGGGAATTGTGATCTGGCTGAAAGCAGATATCTACCTTAGGATGATAGTTGTGCCCTCAACTTTACAGACCAGATCCCTGTTGGTTACAGAAGAAAGCTGAGGATTATTATCTCAGATGGAGGCATGTCTTATTATAAACACATAACTATCCCAAAATACATCCCACATTTTCAAAAGCAAATCTCTAAATATGAAGATTCCTGAAGTAATATTTAGTTTTCTTTGTAGACACAAGGGAAGATTCTATTCCGAATTGCAACTCAGGAAGGATTTTGGTCAAATATTTTATTCATTAGAAAAAAAAAAAAAGGTAGTTAAACATTGAATGGAAATATATGCATGCTCCTATCAAATAATAAGATACTACAATCAATTCACTGGAATGAAAATGTGAAACTTCTGTTTTGCTGATTACGCATTTTTTTAAGAAAACTTTTCCTTTTTCTCAATTTCATTTATTAATCCACTTGCTTTTAATGAAAAGGGAATGAAATACAAAAAAATGAAAAAAAGTTATGTTTTGGGTCAGGAGAGACGCTCTTGCAATCTGGAAAATAATTCTTCTTAAATTATTTTGTTGATGTGCATTTTGGCAGTGAAGCAAACAGTGTGGTATCCAGACCCATCTCTCAATCCATGTGCACAGTTGCCAGCACCTACCCACGGAGCTACATGCCCAGGGCAGCCTTTAAGATGATTGAAGGTCAGGGGTGTGCAGAGCCTGGGAAGTTAGGCTCAAACAGATATCTGGATATGACATGCATATATACAAGATGAAAAAGCACTCCCTGGGCAGTTTTAACTACCAGTTTCCTTCCATATAGAAAGGTATACTTTGCTATAGAAGATGGGACCAGCAATCCATCCAGTCAGGTACTGTCCCTCCAGCAGTGGTCTGTGATTGGGGCATGCAAAGCCCTCCCTTCTTGGCAGCACCTGGCCAACAGCGTGGTGAGGAACAGAAAGTACAAATTCCTGCCGAGGCCCTACAACATGGATCTTATGTCCTATTGACACACACAAAGACAAATGCTCCAGCCAAATCTTTGGCTGATGCAAGTCACTTTTTCTCCTAGAGAGTCAACAAAGCCCCTTAGGTTATATCTTGGCATAACTTATGAGCACAAGCAGGGTGTCCCACAGGAGAAAGGCAGCTGTGGTGACTGAAATAAAGCCCTTAGGAAGGGCGTGCATCAGTGGACAGCCCAGGCCCAGAACATTTTTCTCCAACATGCCCTGATCCCAGCTCATAGCAAGAGCTCTTGAAATGGAGGATGAACCTATCCTTGATTTAGATTCTGTGAGGCTTTATCTCTCTGATTTAGATTTTAATATGATTGAAACAGCTGGGTACTGATGGTAATTTTCAGCAGGTGGACCCCCACCTCTATGCATAAATTATTGTACAAATTCAAAGAGCGAAGGCCAGGGACCCTTGTAGACATCAGGCAGAGAACCAGTGAGGGAGAGAAGATGCACCATGTGTGCAGTCTTGCCCAGCCCCTGAAAGTCCAGTGCTAAGTCCAGCTGCAACACACTTGGAGCAAATATGTTTATCTTGGACATTCATTATGAAAAGTTGGGAACCCTTTCATGTGTGAGAGGAGCCACTGAGGGAGGGTTTGAAGGGGAGAGGAAGGAAACAGGAGGTTCAGATCTGCTGGATGAGGGAGAAGGGCGAATGTTTCAGGAGTTGGTATCAGAGCTCTAAATTAGTACAGAAAAACAAAGTATTTAAAAAAACAAGAAAAGCCAACCTTTCATCAGTTCAGCTCCAGATCTCTGTAACACTTTCAAATGAAGGCATTTCCATAGAGCACATTTTATACCCAGAGACACTCCTGAATTTGAGCAGAGGGGATTTGCATCTGTAAAAAGGATGGAGAGAAGGAGACAGCAAGGCTTAGCCTTTGTATCCATCAACAGAGCTGGAGGAAGGAAAAGCCAGAGCAAGGGGGTGTTTGACCCTCACCTGAGTAGCAAAGAGATTGGAGACAAAACAAAGCCATTTCCCTTTGACAGGTCCACCTCCCTCCTGTTCCCTCAAATTTAGCAGGGAAATCAGAGCTGCAATCTCCTACTGTCAGGGGCTAATAAATAAATATATAAATAAAGGTCCAGATTAGATAACAACAGCCACAACAACAACAAAACACATAGTAGCATTAGGGGCAGGAAGGATCGGCATCTGCTTTAATTAAAATTCTGCCTCCATTGATTTTTTTTTAAAGGAACACATTGGTAGGGAGATTAAGAAAATGCTTTCCCCTCCACCATCTTAGTTCAATGAATGGTGTATGTCCGCTGTTAGCTACAAATAAGTCTTTGATCATTTTATTGCTGTCTGTAAAACTAAAATAATTTTGCTATGTATTTTCCTCTTCTTTTTTTTTTTTTTCCCTTCAAATTGGGAATGTTAGGAGGGGAGTGGCAATAGACAGACCTACTTGGGAAACATCAGAATGAGGGTGGGGGAGAGACCAGGGAGAGGAGATATGTAAATAAATACATAGTACTTTAGCCACTGAGGTGGGATCACACTGCCAGCACCCAGGTGCTGAAACAACTGACCGTACCAGCTCCGGCTAAGAAAGCCCAAAACACTGTGCCTGCAGCTCCCAGCTGCCTCCACACTTCTCCATTTATAACAATTAGAAGCAGAATGTTATATTAATATTGCAGGAAAGCATGCATTTCAGCCCAAATTCAGCTGGAGGCCTTCATCATGCTCCTCCTGATGGGAGGACCAGGGGATGAGGGAGGTGGTGTGGAATTTGCTGGTCCTTGGGGAGGGGGAACAGGGAGGACAGAGTTTTCCTTACATGAAATGGCATCCTGCAGTGCAAAGCCAAGCACAAAGAGGTGGAAGCTGGAGGCAGGGAGCTGCTCTCCTGCCCAGAGCAAGACACTAGGTAGATGCCTTAGGGGTCCCACTTCTACTGCTAACTCTTTCTGTATTTGTATGGAAATCACTTGTGTATCCTGCTGTAAAATGAGCTTAACAGCACTTTGCCTGCCTCCCAGAGCCTCTTGAGGGTAAGCAGATTAAAGTTTTGGAAGCATGTGGGCGCGGTGGCAGTGGGGACCAGAGGCTGGCACAGGGCAGCCTGGACTTGAGGGGCAGAGTGCTTATTGCAGCTACATGGGGTTGGATCCTCCCAAGTGGCCACGTTTCACAGCAGCATGAGAAGGGCTTTGCAGCCGGTAGCACTGAAGCAAAGTAGGCTTCTTGCTGGCCAAGAAAGGGATTTTAATTCAGCCTCCATCCACCTCCCTCCTTCTCCCCAGCAACAGCAGCTGGCTTGGCATCTGGGGCTGTCTCTGCTCCTCTATGGAAAATCCTTTCTGATCCTCCTGATAACATCAGTGACCCCCCCCTAGGGCTGGGGATGCTCCTTTATCTTAAGGGGAGGGCAGAAAAAACATTGGTTTGTCTTACAGTCCTGAGGAGATACTGGAGCTGGCCTTAGTGGGAAGGCACATGGAGAAGTAGAGAGGGACCAAAGGGGAACATCTCTGCTTGGGACTGTTGGGTGGGACAAACTGCTGCAAGATCCCCAGGAGTAAAAGTCTTGTGCTCCTTCTGGCTGTGAATGTCTTTTTGGACAGCCTCTGAGAGGTTTTTTCCCCTGGATATACATCACCATGATTGTCAGTCCATGAGGACTTGGGAGTGTCAAGGGCTTTAGATCGTCACCAAACAATTACAGCTTCCTAACTCAAAATGCCAGCCAACACCACCCTTAATCTGTGCACTTCTGAGCACAGGTTTTCCCAGGTCTTCCTACCAGAGGGAGAAGCAGAGAGGCTTTTCTTACCTCAGGGACACCATGGCATGGGACACATGAGACACACAGCAGAGGGTCAGAGTACTGGAGTGTGCTTCTGCATGGCCTCATCTCCATTGTCTCCACATCTCCCATTTTCCCATTTATAGGCAACAAGGATAGCATGAGAGAGTACGTGCATGTGCATGTGTACCCACGATATTAATACATATGTATGTGTATTTTTACATATCAGTTCTATAGGGCTCAGCAACATCAAAAGGAACCTGGATAATCAGAGCAGAAGATATAAAAGATCAAACAGAATATCTTTTAAACAGATCTGAGAAGCTTAATTTTCATCCAATGTTACTGCAGGAGCTTTTCCCTTTTTTTTTTTTTTTTTCCTTCTCTCTGTTTTTTTCCCACTTCCATGAGTTTCTTTGATCTGTTTTGATGTCTTTTTCAGCTCCTCTTTCAAAAAAATTCTTTTAAAACCTTTCTTTTTTTTTTCCCCCCCCAAAGTCATGAAGGCTTCTAAGAGTAAGAAACTAGCTACATGCAGCATCTCCCCTCACACTTCCCTCCCCACAATGCACATGCACTCCACAGTCCCTGCTCTGCTTCAGAAACCTCTGACTTCAGGGCACAGGGATGAAATTAAAACTGCACCGAGTGAAATGTTATTTCCTTCGTGTCAAGGGTTTTCAACTCGGTCATTTTTGAGTCCTGTTCAGGGTTTGAATTGGACTATATTTGTGGCAAAGCTGTTCCCTCAGTTATATGTCTAGCAAAAGGCCAACTTCACAGGGAGAAACCCGGCAGGCTTCATTTCAGACCTGTGCTATCAGTTCACAGTGACAAGGATGTGAGTGTAGGGTCAGGTCACCTGGGTTTGTCCTTTGATTTCCTTGAGGCCTGGCCAAAGTTACTTAACTTCCCTGCCTAGCTGCTGGAGAAGTGACTAACTTCTGCCAATCTGCTATGCCTATAGGCAACCAGGAAATACTTAATTTAATCCATGGATGAAAGTTACCTGAAAGGAAATACTCCTTCTTCACAGCTCTGTGGTGCATCTTCTGCTCTGGTTGAGGGCACACAAGAACTGCTGCCCCTGGTTTTCCCAGGTGGTTTGAGGTCCAAGGTCCCTCTTGACTCACATCGCCCCTGACACCCTGCAGTGCCAAGCTCCCACACACAGCGTATGTGTGGGAACACCACTCCATATCTGATGCCCCAACATTGCCTCCCAGCATTTCTCCACATGTCCCACAGCCACATGTGGGAGAGTTGGCACTCCCCACAGGCTCTCAACAGCCTCCCCTCCCCCAGCTGCCTTTCTCATCCCTGCTTTTTCTCCCCTCACTGTAGCAGATACATTTGCAAAAAGCCCTTCTCCAGTGAAGGGAGCATTAATCAGCACTCAGAGCAGGCTCTCTGCAGCATGCGCCAAGCACAAGCAAGAGCTAAACAATACCAATTGAGCGAAACCAGATTGAACTTATGTGGCAGGGTGCTGTAGGGGATGGCCATCTGCTGGGGACAGGGCAGATAAAGCCAAAGCCTCTTTATGCTGGCCCTAAGCAGGCTGCAAGCAAAGTCTCCTGGATGCCAAGGTTCATGCTTCCTGTATTAAGGCTCTCCCTCCCTCAACAGATAGTGCCCAAGCAGTAGGAGTGCTGGTTCTGTGCTTCTAATTAATGTGATTTCAGTCTCCCAGAGTGTCCTCAGAGCCTAGATAAAATGTGGAAAGTGTAAATACTGTACACAGACACACAAACTCACCAGACTGCCTCATCTTTCAAGACAAGTTAGTCTTTCTTGCAGCAAGAAGATGAGCTCAGACGAGCTGGAAAAAAAGACTTAGCTATTACAGCACAAGTTTTGTGTGAAACCAGAACTGCCCTGCAGATTGGAAATCTATTTTCAGTCGTTCTAGTTCCTTCCAAAATACTAATAATAATAATTGAAGTTCTGAGGCTTTTCAAGTAATTTTTATCCACGAGCCTCCTCTGAAGTACAAAGCCAGCTCTTGCCTGTCAGGCCAGCTGGGCTGAGCTCAATCCAAGACACGGGGTGCCAGAAATTTAATCCTGAATTTCCCAAATCTAATCGAAACGGCACAAGCCGTGATTAATAATTTACTACTTTATTACTGATACGATGCCTCGGACTATCACAGCGTCTGAATAATTGATTCGCCAAGATGGGCAACATGTCCTTTCCTAAAGCAGAGAAAGTTTGACTGAAGAGTTGCTGTGTAAAGCTGGCTAAATGCTTTTAAATAGTTCTAGTCTAGGTCTCTGACATTCACTAGGTGTCTAAGGACAAGCTGAGAAGAGAAACCTGCAGAAGTTTTACGCTATCCGCTACAGTGCAGGTCATATGTCTTGATACATGTTCAAAGAGATAGTGTATAAAGCACTGCTTAATACATGTTGGAGGAGGAATAAAAAAATTATAAAAAGCTAACAGAGAAAAAATTAAGTTTCCAAAAGGAAAAAAAACTTATCTTTTCAAGCCTGTGTGTAGTAGGCATAACAACTGCCTTTAAACTTGATTTGATCCCACTCTGATCCCTGCTTTGACACATGCCGGCTTGGATCTGCTGAATCTAATGGATTGTGAGTGCCAGTAGAAGAGCTGAGCAAAACTTAGTGTAACACAGTTCGATTTTGTATTTTCTAAGACCCAATATGCCTTAGGATTAGAGGAAAGTTTGGACTTGAAATGGTGTTTCAAAGTTCTCCAGAACTGACAGACCCAGATCTGAGCCCTGAAAAACCCTAGAGGTGAGCAGCCAGTATTTCAGCTTGAACAGTGAACAGATTTTCCATCTCCCATGAAAAATGGACTTCAGTTTTGACAGGTTTCCCCATTTGTAAAATACAGATATTGAGAGCTGGTGTACTGCTTTCCACACATTCCTCTAGATGGAGGAAACCTCAAAGTACTTTTAACCACTGCTATAATCTCAATTGATGTTGGATGTTGACAAAACTATAGAGGTAGATTTCTGAAGCATTGAGAGGGACCTTGGTAAGGGCCTCATCAGAGTACAGCATGGCTCTGCATTTGGAAAAGTAGGTTTTTAACGGTTAATCTCCTTCCAATTATGCAAGGTGATAACAAGCACCACCTCCATTCAGTTTTAGTGAAATTTTCAGGGCAAAATGGCAGCCTCTAGCACTCTCAGGAAGTAAAATACAACAAACAAAGCAGTTTAGCTGGCTTTCTTCTCGGTATATTTTAACATGGAACCTTGTACCTACAAAGTGAATTAGCTACTGAGTTAGGAGGAAGGGGTTAACATAATTGGGGCTGTTTTCTTCCTCTCTCCATTTTGCCTTTGGTAGTTAAATCAAAAGCAAGTGGTACAGCCTTATTACTATCATTGTGCTGGGATTTTGCATTAAAGGAGTTTAGAGTTTCAAATTGAATGTCAAATATAATATCACAGTGGAAACTTGAAGTGTGCAGCTGAGCTGCTCAGCTCCAGAGGGTTAACACTGCCAGCCTACCTGTCTAATAGCACTCCAAGCAAGTCGTCTCCATTTCAGCCTACTGAACTATCTTCAGATGCTCACCAGAACTTGCAGGGAGGAGAAGTGGGATGTCAGGCAGCTGCAGATGGAAGGAAAGAGAGTTCAGTCTAATAAATTGATTGCTGAGGAATTGATTTGAGTTCTGTATCTCCTCAGCTGTAGCAGCTTATCATAACTAATCAACCCTTTGTCACTTCAAACTGGAGCAGCATCATGCATGGACCAAGGACAGAGACAATGTCTTTCATTTTCCTTGGTAGAAGTTCCTTGTTGGAAAGGAACCATGGCCACCACCGTATGATTTTTCTACATCAGCACTCAGAAGATGAATAGTTTCAGGTTTGGAGTAATTTTCTAGGGACATAGACACAATATTGTCAATGCCTTCCCCTAGATCTTTTTTGTCCTTTCTTGGTCTGATTTATCTTTTTTCTGCAGGGAACTTTAATGACGTATGCTAGACGATAGAAAAAGTGCATAGTACCATACACAGGCTTAATGCTGCACACACGTTTTTATCCTCTTGTAAATGTGAACTAAATGTATTAAATTAAATCACTGAGGAAAGCAGGTTAGGCCTATTCAAAGTTTGAAGGAATCTGTAAGTAGTTCACAGAACAAATTCCCGTTGAAGAAAAATTTTCATTCAATGCAATGTGTTGTCACAGTAAAGAGGTCCTGGGTTAAATCCCTTATTCTGGTTCCTTTTCTTAAGTAGCTGGAGGACTGCCAATGTTGTTCATCTTTTCCAGCCTCACTGACATCAGTGCAGTTGTGTCCTCCTTATACCAAAATTAGAGTTGTTTAGAAAACTTGCCTGACACAGCAAAACTGTCCTTCAAGTGTTGTGATAATCCTAGGCTTAACCTCTGCTTTTAGTCTACTGAAATAATTTTAGAGTGCCCTAGAAATGTTGTTCATAGTCTGTGGGTATGATCAATTTGACGATCAAGAAAACTCTCTTCCTATCTCCTTCTCTCCCTTCTTTACTCATGCACCCTCACTGAATATAGCTCTTGTAGGACAAAAAGGTGTCTCACCTTCTCCATTCCCTCAAGATTTGTGTCCTGCAATGTCAAGGCTGGTCTCAAACTGCCATCTCAGACTACCCAGAGGGACTGGTCCACTATTTAGTGTAGGTAAAAGATCATCAGCTACCTTGGCCTGATAGCTGAGACAATTACACCCGATACACCCCACAAAGTACATCCATCCACCTTACAATTCTGGTATACAAAACCTGCATAACTGCCTGCTGTGCCCAGCCACTAATTTGCAGAAAGGACAAGGGAGACCTCCCTGTTAGCAAACAAGTTGCAAGAGTTCCTAAGACCATCTCTGCTCTACAGAGAACTTTAACACCTGTCAAACATAAAGTCCATGCTAATTGACACTCAGCTTTAAGATGGGTTTTAAGTCACCCATATATCTCAGTGCTTTGCTGAACAGGAATAGACTAACTCAAGCTTCCTCTGGGAGGAAACATTGTTAATTACCAAAGAGCAGTTTTGCATTTGCATCATCTTTTGATAACAAAAATATCTCTAACAAGCAATTTCCAAAATAGTCAACTCATTACATGAATTGTGGTATACACATGGTTAACCAATTGCAAATGAAAAGAAAATTTTACTAATGAAAACAACTGAAAGAGATACACCATACCCAAAGCAAGTGGAAATGTATAGATATAGCTGAAGTGCAAGCCTACAGAGAGTGAGAAAACCACATGTAGGAAACTCTTGGATCAATTCCACAATTGTGATCCCATGTTTTCTTTTCCCTACTCCATGTCCTTAGAGTACAATGAAGAAAGATGGTAACTTCAGTTGATGCTATGTCTTTGTGTTTGTTTACTGTGTTGCACATTACATTGTAAAAGATTAAAAACAAAAGTAACCTAAAAACCTGTGAGTTTAAGTTAAAATTTTATAGCTCTGTTGGGAAATAACATGGCAGGAGCAGAAGGCTCATCCTACAGATGCATTATATTTAGTGACAAACTCTGGTGCATGCAGAACATCCATCAATCATCAAGATAATTTTCCATCTCATCAATTATGCAAATTAAACCACAAAATCTATGTTCAAATAATGCTAAGGGCCTGACATATACCCAGGAAAGCGAGGCAACTTGGAGAGAAGGTTGAAATCCTGCCCTCCCTTTACCCTGCCTTGCAGTGGCTTGTTGGGAGACGTGCTGCGCATGACTGCTGTGGTGAAGAAGTCATTTTGTTCCTGCCAAGCAGCTCAAGTATCAGCAAACCATGGCATGGCTGCTAACAGGAGCTTGAGGGAAAGAGCTTGGGATTTCTTGACTGATATTCAACATTCACTCCATTCCAGCCTGATGAAGGCCAGGACTTAGCACAGGTGTTTGTAAGGGATGTACCACAGCCTTTAACACCATGTCCCTAAATACATCTGATGAAGATGAACAGACTGAGCTATGACCTGCTTGTTGGCTGTGTGGGGGAGAAACCTTATGTCACGGTTTGACTCAGTATTGACAATTAAACCAGAGACAACAATGCTCTCGATCCCCTCCCCCTTCCACCCAGGTAGGGAAGGAGAGAGAGAATTAGGAGAGAGACTTTGGTGGATTGAAAAATAAATTAGACAGTTTTAATTATATGTACAATTATATACAAGTATGTTAAAGAAAGTGCAAAAGCCTCTTGCCTCCCCCCCCACCCCCAGCAGCTCCCCCGGCACTCTCCTGAGCTGTGAGCAGTCCCGAAATGTCTCAGCCCACAGGCAGGAGATAAGGCAGAGCAGACAGGGGCTGGGCTATGAGGGTTATGAGGTCAGAGCCTAGGGGTTGACAGTGATGGATGGATGGAGTCCTCCCCAGATGCCAGCCATGGGTGGAAGGGAAGGGAAGAAGAAGCAGGAAGGAAGTTGTCTTCTGTGATCTCTGACCTTCCTCGGAGCTTACGTAGATCTATGGAATGGAATACCTTTGGTCAGTTCTGCTGTCTGTCTAATCCAGCTCCTATATGGGGGGGGGTCATAGATACGACTCGCCTGCTCTCAGTAGCCTCTGCAGCAGCAGATTCACTGCGTAGAACAAACTGACCTTTGCATCTCAGCAGAGACATAAACATTCCAGTGTTACCAGTCCACTAGCTGGAACATTTGCTGCTAGTTAAAAGAGAGCTTACTGAAGGAAAAAAAAAAATCAGTAAAAGGAAAATTAGCTTCATTATGGCTCAAACCAGGACACTTTAGCACTCTGTGGCTGAGTTTATCACCCAAATAAGCCCCAACAGAATAAAACTTCTCCTAGTATGGTGGTCCCCACCTCCCACAAGACTTACCCCTATTTTTCTGCTCTTCCTCTATCATGACATGACTTAATGAAGGGAGTCACACCGAGGAAGAGGAAATCCATCCATTTTGAAAGAGTGGTGAGGGTCTCCCACAGGTGACAGCTGTTGCTCATGTGAAGATAATATCATCCTCCTAGTAGATCTTCTGCAAAGGCAGAACAGCATAGTGGGAGTTAAAAATCTCAGAGCTCAAAGCACAAAATGACAAGAATGACATCGGATAAGGCATTTTTAGCTTTTCAGAGCTTTGTAGCAATCTTGAATCAAAGCTGCTGTCTTCTTACTGATGCTGTGTTGTCACTATGAGGCCTAGAGGAACTACAAACCCCAGCAAGGATAGTGTAAAGTCATTGCTAAGTCATGGAATAAGAAGACTCCCCGTTACTGTGATATTATTATTATTTAAAATATTGTTGTTATTATTATTATCATCATCATCATTACAATTATTATTACATAGTGAGGTTTCATATTCTTCTATTTTGTTTACTTCAAAATCAGGGCAGTGATTCATTTGACCAAATACTTGACTGAATATGTGTGTCCACAGCATATGCATCTGCATCTGAGCAAATCTCTCTTGGCTGCCTCTATAGTCTACAGTGAGTTAGACAATATGGTCGGTAGACTTTGATCAAGATTCATTTCAGCTCAAAGTAGATTACATCATTTGGCCAAAAAATTGTATCCTAAATAATGCTAACTGTATTGATGAGATCTCCATTTCTTATCAGGACTTCTGGACACTTGGCTCAAAAGTTCACACCTACACTGTAAAATCTGCTGTCAGTTGGATTCCATTTAATGATTGTCACATGTCTGGACCGTCTAGCTTTAAGCACTCTCAGAGTCATTTCGAACTACAAAGAGAACAAGTCAGTGATTGGAGGAATACTTTGGTTTTGCAGCAATTTTTTCTTGGAAATTTGAAATTTCTTCCAGTTTCCAGGAAACTTACAGATTTTTATCAACAGTTGAATCATACCATCTTGCAGGTACATAGACCAGTTTCCTGCAAGGGTAGTCAAAAGAAAATTTACAGAGAATGAAATGTTACTCAGTCAAAAAGAAAGGATTCACAGACAGAAGAAAAAAACAGTGTGCTGTTGTTGCCAAAGGATAAAGTGTTTTTTAATTCCAAATGCAAGCACCATAAGACAAAAATCCCATTAAAAAAATCTATCTATCCATCTATTTATCTATCTATCTGACTACCTATCAATGTACTGGAAAGTTTGAAAAAAAATATAGCCATTCAGAAAGATTGTTTTTATCAATACATTCACACTATAAAACTAATTTTTCCCTATAAATTATTACTAGTGATGCTGCTTTGGTTTTGTTTTTTTTTTCTTCTGCCCCTCCACTTCTTATCACAAATGCATTGCTTGTACTCCCTGTTGGTCAAACTCCACATTTGGTATGCAACCACCAGCTCTTAAATGTAAGTGAAGAACTATACTCCACTGATTTGTGTCAGTGAAGCTGTATTTGAGAGATAATTGTTCACTGGGTTTATTTATTACAGTCACTCTCACAGGATCTGCATCACAGTATGGTCACAGCATGTCTCTGGAAATAAAGCAAAATGAATTGTATAAATAAATCAGGTACATTAACTCAACATGAGCTTCGCAAGCAGCAATATAGTCAATAGAACATAGTAGTGAAAGTGACAGGACATTATATATTCAATGACACACGCTAACAAAGGTAACAAGAAGCATTTATTCCATAAAGCATACAAATATCATGTAGAGACAGAGGAAGTTTGACTCACATCCAAATAAAATGGCTTGTTTCTGGCAGGTGAACTGCACTTGACAGATGTCCTCATATAGAGCAGCACCTTGCAATGATCTTTGTACCCAGCCCAACTCATCTCTCATTAGCAAGACATTTCATTACCAGTCTGTGGGACCATCCTCTCATCATTGCTGATTTCTGTCTGCCCAGCAGAAATACGGTTTTAGCCAAAAGCTTCCTGTAGATGACTGTCTAGCCAGAGAGGGAATTTGGCACACAGTAAAACCCATCAACTCAGGAGGCACCTGAAGCACTTGCAGACACATTTCATGAATATTGCTCACTACCCTCTTTTCTGAAAAGATAACTCTACACCTTGTAAGAGAATAATTTTTCTTATCTATCCTTCACCTTTTGTCTCTCTTTCACCTACTCTTCACCACAGGGAAACATCCTGGTGACACTCTGTTATCTATTTCTCCTTGTGGAAGATATCCACTGACAGTAAGATCATCTGGGCTGACTGGAGAGGCTGGCAACGTGGAGAGGAAGATATTGTAAAAGTTCTGCTCCTCTCTCTGGGAAGCAATCCCTCTCCTGCTCTGTCCAGTTACATAAGGAGTTACCACAGCAACAAGGGGAATGTCTGAAGTGTTAGTTTGCCAGGTAGAAGTGAACATTACTTCTGCAATGACTTGTGGCTACATTAAAAAATACAGGCAGCTCCATACTGGAGACCGCCTTTAATCTGGGAAAAACATCTTTTATAATTTTGGGAATGCTGACCTTCAGCCCATTCCTGGTCTGCCATACAGTGTCATACTTTGTACTGTGTTGGCATCTGAGTGAAGAGTCATGCTGTTTGACTTGGCTTTTCTGTTCAACTTTTTTGGGACAATGACCTTCCAGACATCTTGTCAGAGTTGTCAGAGTATCTCCTGCATTGGACTGTTGTCTTCTGCTTTTCATTTCTACCTCCACCATGTATGATTCAAAATCAATTGAAGTTAATGGAGATCTTCCCATAGACCCATCTTCGGCATAGGTCAAACCCCACTTGCATAAAACCTTAACCATCCCCCTTAACCAATAGGCTGAACTCCAAAATTAGCACAAGTCAGCTGGAAGTGTCCTTCTCAGAATACTGTAGCATGCAGAACAGATCTACTTAGGAACTAGTTTGATGAGGCTCAGGAAATTGAAGAGTTAAGTGAGGTCCACAACTTAGAGAACATTATGCAGTGATGCATGTTCCTGTCTCAGAAAAGAGATAAACATCAAAATAGAAAGATGACATTCCTCCATATTCATATTCTTACATACCAGAACCATCAATTTATTTACCTCTCCCTGCCTTCTCTCCTTGTTCCCTGTCTCTAGTCTATGTTCATGCACTAACCCTGACACTGTAGCATTCTGAGGTGATTCTCTGCCTCTGCAAGACTTATGCAGAGTTCTTAGCCCTGGAAGAGCTGCCAGTGATCACAGTAGCACCCCCAATGCACCAGTAAGTTCAGTAAAAAAGAGCTGATTTGTGCATTGATTTTGTCAGAATGCGGGGAAACAGTGTAGTTTAGCTAGTGGACCAGAAAAGGAACTTTACAATTCTTTAATTCTCTTTCTTCATATTCAGATTGATTCTCTCAGCCACAGGTCTCAGTTAGAAAAAAACCTTTGTTTTGAATGTTTTCAGATCAAGAAAATTGTGTAGAAGAGAAGTTATTATGGCCTTGAAGGAATGGGTGGTTGTAGAAAAAAGAAGTATGTGTGTGCACACACGAGTACTACTATAGTTGACATAACTCAAATAGAAATAAAAGCATCAGAAACATTGTGCTGCACCTCCCACCTACCAGAAAAAAGCATAATTTTATGTCATAGAGAAAATACCTAAATTATATACAGCATGTTTTAATAGCACTTATCTCCCTTCCTTCTCTTTTCTCTTACCTATTATTCCTTTTAACAAATGGTTTACTTTTTGAACATTTTTCTCTTCAAGATCCACAGATTGATGAATGAAGAAATGAGTTCAGTGATAAGATTTCCATTGTTACCTAATAGAAACTATAGAATGAAGTCCAGAATTTCTTCCATCAATTATCAAGTGGCTCAGTTAGGCACTTTTTATGTAGATGACCATGACTGTGCTAGAGGCAACTCAGTTCATTCTGGTCAAAACAGACTGAAATCCATGCATTCAAAGTACCCAAAATCAAAGGCAGTTCCTAACTCTTATTACAGCTTGCCTTCATCCTGATATGCCCCATGTCCCTGCTACCCTTGGTCCTCAGTTCAGCTCAGCACCTTCCCCATTCGTCATCACTGTTACCTTCATCATTCTTCCCTCATCCATCCACTCCAGCTAAGGCCAGAGGCACCTGCCCCTCAGCATAGCACAAGGAAAGAAGGCTGATTCCTGTTACTGTGTCCTATGAACCAAATGATACCAAAAGCACAACACAGCCGTTTAGCTAATGGAAACCTCCCAGAGCCACTACAGTTGGCAAAATCACCCTGTGATTTATGTTCATTAACATCATGAACATCACAGTAAAACTTTTCACTCTGGCACTGTTGTCTTCAAGCAATAAAAAGTGAATGACTTCCACCAAAAACTCTTTTGTCACAGCAACAGGAAAGCCATTTTCTGAAAATGTGGTTACTCTGCCTTGGCTTGAAGCAGAAGTCACTGGGTGCAGCTCTCTAGATCTATACACATTTTTTAGAATTAATTTATCTGTGAAGTCTAA
Source organism: Hemiprocne comata (assembly GCA_020745705.1). NCBI lineage: Eukaryota > Metazoa > Chordata > Aves > Apodiformes > Apodidae > Hemiprocne > Hemiprocne comata. Next base: position 28,302,307 of record CM036616.1, on the reverse strand, counting down.
CATCCTCCATGTAGTTCTATCTGTCAGTTACAAATGATTCAGCTATGCAAGATGAAATCCCAATATGTCGATATGATCTACTGTAGAAACATGTTGTTTTTCTTTCCCCTTTTCCCAATATTAGATAACTAAGTCTCCATCCAGAAACAAAGAAACAGAAGAAACCACACAGTATACCCAATAGCATTCAAAAGCAATGTTTAATAGTAGCCTAACCAACGGGATGAGAATGTCTCAGTGAAAGCAATGTTGTTTTACAACATTTCAGCTCTGCATGTTTTTCCAGACACCCATAAATTTCTTTGTTTCTGCCCTGTATGTTTTGTTGTTTTTTTCAGAGGTTATTGTCCTGTCAGTGTCTGTATCTCTCTGGCCCAAACTGACATAACTGTTCCTTTGCCCCACTTTTCTCTTGTTTTGTTTTTTTTATTATTTGCACAGTACAGCTGTGGTTGCTGGAGGATTATAGCTGATATGGCTTGTTCTTACAAGACTTTTTTATCAATTTACAGCAGCAAAGTTAAGATCTCATATTCTGATTTGTGGGAGGTAATCTTCAGAAATGAAATTTGTTGAGCGTTCATTTTGTATCCCTCTTATGTCAGATGCAAGAAGGAGATGAAGCACCTTGTTTCCACTTCTGTAAAAGTTGAAGATTAGAAGGAAAAGATACTGTTCATATTTCATTTTCATGTAGTCCAGCCTTTGAGGTCAGTTTGTCTTCTGTCATTCCAGAAATATATCAGTTGTGAACCATGGAGCAATGAAATGGTTTTGAAAAAATTGCCCCTAGATTTTAAGATCTCCATAGTAAATATGCGACATGCAGAATAAAGGTCCAGCTATGTGTAGCTGTGACATTACTCAGTGTGTAGAAGATCGTCCTCTGTTGGAGGCCACAAAAAAAAAAAAAAAAGTGTAACTGAACAGACAAGTCAGAGAAAGGCATAGAAAAATATTCAAGAAGAGGTACTTCTCACTTCAAGTAGTGAAAACGCTGTAACTATAAGATTGTGAGGGGGCAAATTGAAGCTGTTGATGTTCTTGTGAGGCCCAAACATACTGCAATTAAGATAAAGCTGAAAAGGCAGAAAACCTCAGAGACATCATGAGAATGATGAGATTTTTTTGATGATGGAAGTACGGTCCTTCCAGTGAAGTGGCAGAGGCTCTTCTGATTATGTTCTCTAATTTGAAAGTGGATTGGACAAAGTAGTTAATTTTCAGTAACAACAAGCTGTGCTGTAACTTGAGCTGTGTTAAATTATTCTAATAGGCTTTGGGAACAGAAAGAGGGAAGAGTCTACTGTGATGATCAAAGAATTTTAGTTTGGGCATTACTGTGCAACAAATTGTTCATTAAAACAGAAATAACTTGTCTAATGATTATACTTAAACATTTCTGAGCACCAACAAAAAAAGTCCTGTTAGCAGCATTAGACTACCTCTGTGTTTTATGCTTTACACCCCAATCACCTATAGCTATATTATCCATTTTAAAATTAGCCCTTACTGCTCTCAGTATTTACACAATCATACCCTGTTTGAGGAAAGTCTGGTGCCATCCCCAGCCCACCACTTACTGTGTAAATAATTAGGCAAGTGAGGAAAACACATGGTTAGTGGAGCTGAAGCCATAATAATAGTAAGTCAATTCCCTTGCACATTTTTTTAGATCAAAAAGTACTTTACAAACATTAAACTATTAAAGTCTGCACAGGCTTTGATAACATGTTCCCAGGATCTGCATTCTGTACTGCTTATTACTAACACTATTCTTAATACCATTTTGCATTTGAGCAGAAAATAGAGATCTTAATCAGGGCTTAGAGGCCTCTTTCACTAGATCCCACAAACCTATATAATTAAAACAATGCCTAGTTTTAGACCTACAGCTTTACACGTTTTGGGTAGGATTTATCTCACCTAACTTTTACTAAAAAGTAAAAGCAGAGATCACAAGATTGTAAAATGGGCATGATTGGCCTAGTTAGAAGCAGAGAAGCTGTGTTTCAGTCAGCCACAACTTACTGGGCCTCTGCAAGGACATGCAACTGTAGTCGTTTGGATATCCAAGGAGTAAGATAAGATACCAGATTTTAAATGTTGTAAATCCTTGAAATGCTGTAGTCTGATTTGTGTGTGTGTGTGTGTGCTTGAAATGGTTTTTCTGTCCACCTGCACACAGAGAGAAATATATATACAGATAGATGGATATTTTTATATTACTCATTCCTATATTACCATCCCTTAATGGGTGCTATTTGCTTCTTTTGAAACCATCCCTGACTAGCGTATCAATCCATATTATGTAGACATAATTGAGAGAGGCATAACAAGAAGCAATGGCTTGAATCCTAAAAAGGAAACATTTAGGTTAGATATTAGTTAAAAAAAATCTTAATGATAAGGCCAATTAGGCACCAGAATGAGGCACTAGAGGTGTTTTTCGAGGAGGTTAAAAAAAAGGCTTGCATCAGTGGTAAGGAAAAAAAATATGCTTGTAATGTGAGTGTTTCAGGGAAATAGGTAGGTAGGTGGGTATGTAGGTAGGTAGGTAGGTAGATAGACAGACAGTCAGTAAGTCAGACAAAGACTTGTGTGTGTGTGCATATATATATGTAACACTCATAAGCATAATTCTGTATCTGGTATATGTGTTTACATAAAGATGTGCATATATGATCACTCTGTGTGTGTGTTTTTACAAAGGCAAAAATACATTTATATGTAAGCATCACAAACATGAATGGTCCCACCAAATATTTATAAAATGTAACCTACAAAATCAAGTAAAGTACAAGGCTTTATTTGTCTACTTATATGATACCCATATGACTATTCCAGATTTTTTTTATTCTCAATGAATGCAAAGTGTATGGACTTCGGATGAAGTTCAGCAAAGCCCCATCTGTACCTCTCACCTCCCAAACAATTACTTCTCCAGTGGTTAATGTCATCTATAAGACCACTCAGAATCCTTATCTACCAATTAACTATGTAGGAAATGCCACAGCTTGACTTTCAGAAGTTTGTCCATATTGATGCTGTAAGCCCTGCTTGGTTGCCATCTCTAAGATAGCCCTTTCTCACCTGACTGTCTAGTCAAGCCCATTTCTGTGTTTGCCCTCTTCAACGACTGGGTAATCTTCAAGAACTGGGTTCTCCTGCTCTTCTGCCCTCTTTCCTCTGCTGGGACACAGACAAGTGCAGACAGAGAAACATTTTATCTGCAATTCAGAAGCACGTACTGGATTACTAGCTCAGGAAACAGAATCATAGATTCATAGACTAATAGGGGTTGGAAGGGACCTCTGAAGATCATCAAGTCCAACCCCCCTGCTGAAGCAGGAAAACCTAGGGCAGATCATACAGGAACTCGTCCAGATGGGTGTTGCAAGTCTCCAGAGAAGGAGACTCCACAACCTCTCTGGGCAGCCTGTTCCACTGCCCCGTCACCCTCATAGTAAAGAAGTTTTTCATCATGTTGAGATAGAACTTCTTGTGTTGTAACTTGGTGCCATTTCCCCTTGTCCTATCACAGGGCACCACTGAAAAGAGATTTGCCCATTCTTGACATCCACCATTCAGATATTTGTAGATATTAATAAGGTCTCCTCTTAGTCTTCTCAAGACTGAACAGCCCCAGGTCTCTTAGCCTTTCCTTGTATGACAGATGTTCCAGCACACCACACTTCTTGACTTCACAGTAGAAAGCATCTTTCATACAGATGTTTATGTATCATCCTTTGGGTCCGAGGTTCACTGTGGTCTTCAGAAAACAATTTTTGGTATTTTTAGTGCTACCAAGAAGTGGAAAGAAGGTGTTGCAAGGTGAGAAGGAAATGCTTTTGTGCACCCACTTCAGCACAATTTCAATCTGAAACATTTACACCCAAATGGGATGTACTCCAAAATCAAATGCTTCGAGGTCAGCTTCAAGGCTAAAGCATGCTGAACAATCTCCTATGGCCTAGCCAAGCATGTACACAGATGCCTCATTTCAGGGATGGAGTAAATGTTGTTGATTTCCAATGAAAGTTAAGCAAAGCTGGTCACAAAAATTTTATTGCTGAAGAAAAGAGTGGTTTACCCCAGGCCACAGAAATCTGTGGCAGAGCGAGAGACTAATTCCCCCCAAATCCTAATGCATCACCACTAGTGCTGGAAAGCACAAATTATGCAATGGGAAAGGGCAATGTTTATTGAGTGTGACTAACACCATCATGTCCAGAAGTCCCAATCTGGCATAACACAGGAAGAAGGTGGAGGAAGAAAGTTCTGTTCTGCTCACTCTAAATTAGCCCCTTTTCCTAGATACAAGGTGGGCTATGTAGATGCTCATGGCATTCCTAGACATCTTTCCCATGCAGCCAGCCCTTCTGTGCCAGGGGAAACTGATGCCCAGCACTGGCACACTGTTTCACACTGATTTTCTCGGAAAGGGAGAGCCAAAAGAAATATCTGGATGGCAGCCTCTGGTACTTAGCTCTTCATATTTCCCTCACTTACTCTTCCCATCTCTCTTTTCTCCTTTTTATTTCTTTTGGACTGTAGGTTTCATTGCAGCTGGAAAGGACCAAAATATAACTGTTGACTATGCACCAAAAAAAAAGCCATTGTGGAGGAAAAAAATCCTACAGAAATAGAGACACAACTTTGGGCTCTGCCAGACTAAACACTGGGGTATTCCTGCATGCATTCACATATATAACATGCATACAGTTGTGCATGTGTGCAGAGATGCCATTTAGTTTCCCAAAGCAGAAACAAACAGGCTTTAAATTGCCCTTCCCTGTTGTGGAGAATACCCAGGCAGTGAACATGCAGCCCCAGCAAACTAGTGTCCGCCATGAATACACGGACCGAGCAGTCACAGAGTGACTCCTTTTCTCTGTTTCTCATCAAGTTATCTGAATTTCTTGGTGGTGCAGAGGAATAAGAAGAGACATAGTAAAAAGTAAATCTTAGCTCTTGGTCTCCTTGCTAGGACTGATAAAAAGGTTGCTAATATTCTGGGGAACTTTGGAGAATGCTATTCCTCTGAAAGTACAATGTTTGGACTTATAGGTATTTGCATATATATCTACATGGTATGCAAGCTTACAAAAATCATCTTTGGGTTAACATAATGTCTACATTAGGCCAGTGTTTTGTGGAACCTAGTCCAGGCAGTGGGTGCTCTACCAGACAACAGAGTTGTGCGTTCTTCCTCCCTGAGCTTCCCTACACTGATGCAGTCTGAGAACGAGGCAGATCCCTCAACCCTGAACAGTTATCACACTTGCCTGATTGACTAGACAATGTGGTGGTACACATGTAGACACAATAAAAATACATCTGAAAGATATAGTGTTCTTTGAACACCTTGTGCAGGCTGTTATAGATGCATCATGGCTATTGTGAAATCAGGGGTGGTGCTTCAGATTTGCACCAACATAACTCTTAGCAGCACTTGGTGCTGTCATGGGACATGAAGTTCAGGATGGGCTTCAACTAGCGTATGGGTAGTCTGGGAAGTCTTAGGAAGGTTAGACTGCCAGATTTGTCTGTGCCTGCTTCCTACCTGGGATACCCAGACAGCAAATACATTTCAGGGGAAAGCTCTGAAATTAAACTCATGATCGCATTTTCTGTAATTCCCTGGCAGAGACTGGCCAGTTCTACATATTTATGAGTCAAGTGTTGGAGACAAGTGACTTTGGGGCAGTGTGAAAGCTAGGAGCAGCGGTACAATAAGATTGCATGTTTTGCTCCTGCAAACCACTCTCCTGGTTGAAAACGTCACAGCTAGCAAGGCACTGGCTCTGGTTCAGGAACACTCTAACCCACAGAAGGTCAGCTCTGACAAGATACTTTTTTTTTTTTTAATTGTCCCAAAATCACATAGGGAAAAACCCATGAGAAACCACTCTGAAACCTACAAAACTGACTAGTGCTTTGCTCCGCAAGCAGCTGCTCACCTTAAAGTCTTTCTTTTCAGCACAAAGGAAGACTTCTTAGCCACCTAAACCTAAAAATACCTAAAAAAATGTTGCTTCTCCTCCCTGCCCATTTGGGTTTCTGTAGGCTCAAAAGAAGAGAACTTCTCTCTGATGGACCTTTGTTGTTAACTAATTACAACCCACTGCCCAGCATATTAGTCCTTCTGGTGCAGCTCTGTTTTCCATAGGTGAACATTAAAAGGCAAACTGTCTCTCAGGTGGGCTCTTTGCTTTGGCTTCTGTCTTGAATGTTATTTTCTGTAGTAGATGTTTTAAATTATCTGGGGACTTGGTAAATTAGCTTCATTTCTAGTGCCACTTAAAATAACTAAATAAATTTGCTTAAGACTGCTTAAGAAAGAACTTGACTTTGTCTTCCCAAATTCTGATGGTACTAAGCTCTTTGAAACTCAGATGAGCTCATGTTTTAGTTAATGGCAGAGCTGGGGTTTCTAGATACAGATATTTTCAAATAACAGTTATGATACCCTACATTTGCCTAGTCCTTTCCACTCCAGGATTCCCCATAGCACATCCCAAATGTCTTGTCAAGCTCCAAAGCAAAGGTTCTTTATTTCTCTCCAGCTAAATCTTTCTTCCCTGCCATGGGCTTTTGCTTGAGTTAGGACTTCAAACCATGCTCCTAGGTACACTCTGCTTTTGCTTTATAAGGTATTCAAAGGCATTTCCTCTGGGATGAAATACATCAGCTGTTTCAGCAAGGGAAAGCCACATATCTGCACAGGGGTCTGCTCTCCTGCTGCTATAAGTCAGTGGAGATGCTCCACTGGGCAGAAGAGGAATCCCTTAAACATGACATGAAGAACAAAGCAGGGAAGCCTTTGCAGCCTGCATAGTAAGGGCATTTTAATGTTTTTGGTTTTTTTTCCCCTCTGGCCAGTGAGCCACCTGCACAGCAGACCAGCCAAAAGGCCTGGGGGAATTGATGTGATGCAATTTGGGCAGCATCTTGCACCTTGGCTAGAGCTAGTAGGAAAACTTCCGTAATTTTGATTAATTAAGAGGGGAAAAACCCTCTTAAAAGTTTGTGTTCCAATTAGAAATTGTAGAAACATTCTCATGGAATTTTTTGCAAGATAACATTGGCTCATTTTTTGATCTCCCTGCTCACAGCCTGTGAAACAATATCACTCAGCCTTTCCATCTCCCTCAGCCAGATTAAGACCCTTTGTTTAAGAGCAAGTGTCCTCCAAGGAGAGAGTGAAAAACCCTGGAAGACTGATGAGAAGTATTTGGCTGTTTGCAGAGCAGTGCCAGGCATCAATAGGACCTGCAAGGGGGAACAGGGAAGAGGAGTGCTGAAAGAAACCTGCTCACTGTTTCTCTCCAATGTCTCAATCCTCACCCTTCAGCTTTCACCCATACTCAGTAAAACTTCTTTTTTAACAGAAATTAGTTGCTACTGCAGAAAGCACTGATGAAGACAGTTGACTCCGGTGTTCAAATCATCCTCATTGGGATGGAAAAGGAATTAAAAAAAAAGAAAACCTTGGAAGGGTGATCTTGCACTGTGTCCCTGTCCCTAGGACAGCGGTTTTTTGGCACATCCCTGTTGCACCAAGGGCCTGTACCAATTTGGAAGAAAGGGGAGGCTGTGCTGCACCCACATCTGCACAGTGAGCTGGTGATTATGTGACACTGTGGGTGGAAGAACAAAACAAAATGCTCTTCCTTGCCTTGCTCTGGCTGTCCTCACTCTCACAGACAAAAAAAGAAATCGTGTGACAGGTCCAATAGAAAAGCTTCCCTACATCTTTTTCAGGTGTTAGGATGACCATCCTCTTCTGGAAATATCCCCCTGAATGGTTCTGTCCATCAACTCAATAAGAGATGCCTGTCCTGTCCCCTGTTTCTTAAGGACTGATATGCCTACAAACATTGCCTTCTGTCCTGCCACCTCAAATTGTCACCCTGCTCAACTCAGGAATGCAAATCACTGCAAACCCAAGTCCTGACCTGTCATTCCCTTGATATACTGAGGAGCAAATAATATGGATATCTGCATTGGTGTCTGCCACTGTCTCTGCCACAGTTTGTTGCAGAGGGGGAAAATAATTTATATATATCTTGTTTATTGCCCTCCTTCTAACCGTTCTTTCATCTTGCAACTTGGGTGAATCTGGAGCCTCTCAGAACCTCTCTGGTTACTAACTGAACTGAACAAACTTCAGTGGGAATAAAAGGAGTTGTGCAGGTTTTCAAGAGTTTCTCCAAATCTTTTCTGAACCAAAGATCACCCCTCCCTCTATACTTTGGTTCCCAGGTTTTGATGAAGCTTTGCACAGCCAGCCAAGCAACTTAGTCTCAGATTTAAAGTTTAGAGCATTGCTGAGGGTATAAGAAACCAGCAGAGGAACTTAAATACACAGACAGATAGACCCTTGTGTGAATAAAACTAGCTTCCAGCTAGTGAAATAATACCTCTAACTGCCTGTGCTTCCCTTAGGTTTCCTTTGTGCTGCTGGGAATATGTAACATATTAGTTATGTTCTCATTAGTGTAGCTCGGAGATGTGTTTGTATTCTCCATTTAGCTCAATCTTTTCTCTCTGCTCTTCTGTAGCTCCACACTCACTCTGAGCAGGCTCAAACCCTCCATTGTTGGGCAGGAATGGGGCAGAGGAATTGCAGCTGCCTTTTATAGGAGTACAGCTATCCTCATCAGGAATCCCAATGCTGTGGAAGTGAATAAAAGGACTTGGCAAAAGGTCAACTTGAATGTGTCTTTGCCCTAATTTGCCCCTTCCCATGTGCTGATATGGAACTGTCACAATGGGGTCAGGGGACAAGTGAGGGGAGGAGATGCCCAGTATTCCAAAAGCTAAGGAATGCAGAACGCTTTTTTTTAAATTTTATTTTATTTTATGGAAGTTGGGTTGGGAACCCAGCAATGCTCATTTCTAATTCATGGCTCAACAGAAGTGCTGGAGTCTAGTTTCTCCAAGACATAGCTTGACACTTCTGCTCTGCTCACATCTCATCAGCAAAGCAGTGTTGAATCTGGCCAAGGCAGGACTGAGAGAGCTCCAGGGGGGAAAACACTGCTGCTGTAGAAATCAGAGTTGGTCTCTGACTGTACTAGATTTCCCCACCACATTTCTCCAGAGCAGCACTGGAAACATTGCAGGGGTGTGAAACAGCAGTCCTGAGTAGTGCTTCAGAGGCTTCTTTTTCATGTGTACAGGCCATTCATTATGACCTGAGACACATTCCAGCTTGGTCTATTGTGTCTTGTCAATCATATGTGCTTTTTTATTCATTTCTTCATTCATCATTCTTTCATTCTTCAAAAAAATTTTTTTCACATTCCTGCAAAACCGTACAGAACTGCAGTACTGTTCAGTGCATCCCCTAATTCTCTGCCATAGAAGTAGTCTCATTTTTCTGGAGGTGGTAAAACTTCTTTTCTAGGTGTGGGGCTACAGTCTGAAGGAAGGAAAAAGTTTGGGGACCACCTCAAGCCATGTAATACATTAATGCAGCCACGGGGAACTTTTGCACTTCAGAAACTCTGAAAGCTCGATCCATGCCAGCAGTGTGCGTGTCTGTTTCCACTAACAACATTTTGAGCTTTGGGAATTAATATTTCTGCTCCAAAGGCTTTTGCTCACAGCTCCTTGTGGGTAGCTTGCACTCCACCCAGGCTGTAACACCATGCTACAAACAAGTGGAAAGAGAGAAACCAACATTGGAAGTCAGCAGGACAAAGTGGCATATTTCCTTCCCTTTTCCAAGCTCTTGGCAGCCTCATATGCCACCTTTAGTTTGCCTGTTGTTATCATGAGATCAGCCTTTCTGGCTACTCCAGTTTTTCCAATGTAGTGAAGAAAATAGTGGGAAGTTATGCCCTAAATTAAGTCTCTCTTCCTAATGCAGGAGTGGTATGACTGTCCCAGCTGTCCGAGCACTGTTCCGAGCCCTGTGAAACAAAAAAAACCCCTCACACTATGAAGCGTAAACTTCTTTCTCTCCAACATCAAGGTGGCAACTGCAATGTCAAACATTTACTTATCGAAATCACTGTAGATATTTTCTTCACTGGGAGGCTCAGTACTTTACGCTGAAATCATCCATCACAACTGGGGAAAGAAAAAATAAAAAAAGGCTCTTTACCTTCATGGATTTTTCCCCTCCCTTCGTTTCATCTTATTCATCTTTAAGTGGGCAGAAATCCATCTTTTGCTCCAAAGATCCAACTGGTTACTACATGCTCTGTGCTTAAACAAGCTGCCTGCATTAGAAGCATTTTTAGTCTCTCTGTCCCCCTGGGCCCCAGTTGATGTCTCATCTCATTTTTATGTTTGACACCTCAAAAAACAGCTTAAATAAATAACCCCTATTTTTAAAAGAAAAGCAACTTTTCTCGAAGACAAAGCAGGCTTATCACTAGCAAGTATTCAAACTCCTTGTAAAATGATCCTTATTGCCAGCTTGGGCATGATGGACTGGGTGCATGTATGTTTGCATGTGTGTAGCTGGTTTTGCTTGTGGTGTGTGTATATTTGAGCATGGCTCTGTACTTGCACCTCATGTAATGTTTATTTTTGCGTTTCCTTAAAGCTGGTATGGAAAAGAAAACATGAAGGAATGTCACACAGAATCACAGAATGTATGGGGTTGGAAGAGACTTCTGAGATCATCGAGTCCAGCCCCTCTGCCAGAGCAGGACCACCATAGAATCTAGGGCAGGTCACACAGAAACACATTCTAATGGGTCTTGAAAGTCTGCAGAGAAAGAGACTCCACAATCTCTCTGGGCAGCCTGTTCCAGGGCTCCATAACCTTCACAGTAAATAAGTTTTTCTTCATGTTGAGGTGGAACTTCCTGTGCTCTAGCTTACATCCATTGCCCTTTGTCCTATTACAAGGCACGACTGAAAAGAGATTTGCCCCTCCTTGAAACCCACCCTTCAGATATTTATATACATTAATAAGATCCCCTCTCAGTCTTCTCCTCTCTAGACTAAACAGCCCCAGGTCTCTCAGTCTTTCCTCATAAGACAGGTGCTCTGGTCCCGTAATCATCCTCATAGCCCTCCATTGGACTCTCTCAAATAAATCCCTGTCCTTCTTGGACTGGGGAGCCCAGAACTGGAGAAAATACTCCAGGTGTGGTCTCACTAGGGCAGAGTGGAGAAGGAGGAGAAGAGAGTGGGATGTCCCTTTCAGCTTTGAAACAGTTGCCAGCAGCTTCTCCTGTAGTGCCCATTAATGTACCTCTGTGCTTGGAGCAGGAGGCATTGCTTTCAGGACAGGTCATCCCAGAGATATTCATATTGTCTGGTAAAAAACACTTTGACTTGGGAAACGTGGGTTTTTCTCAGCTTGCTTCAGTTATAGAGTGAGCAGAAACCACTGAGGGATGTGGTTTTATGTTGACAAGCCTGATGGTGCAATGAGACCACGAAGGTTTCAGCTGTCTCTGAGGGGAGAGTGGGGCAGAGCAATGCTACAGTTTTTACTTCAGCAGCCATGAAATGGAGCCTGTAGACTTGATTGGTTATGAAAGGTGATTGCATCCACATTTATTGCACTAGGAGGGAAATTATCACTCAGCAAGGGAAAAGGAAAAGAAAAGGTTTGACATCCTTCTCCTGGGGAATATGGGATGTGTTCAGAAATGAGGCCATTGCAAAGTGTCTCTTTTCCCACCTTCCCCAATGCCTGCCTCTGTTTTGAAGGGTTAGTCAGCTTGGGGTGAGATTGTCTTCCTCATGTTTTATAGGTCCTGGGGAAAGGAGTCCTGGGAGGCTCACAGGTTCCCCCAATAAAAAAGTTCTTTCTTAAGGATCTGGGAGCAGTCAGTTTTTTAAAGGTTTGGCTGGTGAAAATGAGGGAGGTTTTGATTCACATAGATCCATGTTAACAAGTGTAGCTTCTCTTCCACCCACAATCCATTATCTATAAAAGAGGTGCTGGGGTTGGAATAGTGATAATCAGACACAATGGGCTTCCTAAGCCAGACAGAAGTTCCCTGTATCATCTCCTCATTCATTTACACAGTCTGGTACAGATACTGATGACACTTCAGGTGTTGGAATAGGTTGCCTGGGGAGGTTGTTGATACCCTCTCCCTGGAAGTGTTTAAGGCCAGGTTGGATGAGGCTTTGTGCAGCCTGGTCTAGTGTGAGGTTTCCCTGCTCATAGCAGGGAGATTGGGACCTGATGATTTTTAAGGTCCTTTCCAACCTTAACCATTCTATGATTCCATGATTTAGCAGAGACAGATAAATCAGGCTATCTGAGTAAAACGCCAGGACTCTTCAAGACATGAAGAAGCAACAACAAACCCATCTTCTCTTTCTGTAATCTCAGCTGATAACAAACAGTCAAGCTTCCAACTTTGTAGAAAGCAGTTTTCACAGCACCAGTGACACAGCTCAGTGCCTAATTCCTTGGCACAGGCTAAAGCCTATAACCATAAGTGTGTGGCCATTATAGATAACATGGCACTTTGGGGAAGGCTGCAATAGTTAACATCTTTTCCAGAGCCAAATTCCAATTTGAAAGGTCCATTATGCCTACCTACATACCCATTCAGTACCAGGAAACCAAAGCAACTGGCTATAAACCCCTTTGCATCCTGCCCTAAACACTTGGTTATGCTGGTTTGAAGAATGTCCAGAACTCCTCCAGAAAGAACTGAGTTTTTAGGCAAGAGTGATTAATCCCGAAAGAATAAAGCATCCACTGGATAGACAGCAATGCCTTTTGGGATATAGACATATTTTCTGCTTTCCCCCAGTGCAATTCTGCACAAATTCATGTGATTCCAGAAACCCATATGGGGATCACATTAGATGGAGATAATAACAAGAAGAGGTAGAACCTCATACATCTATATATTAATCGCTATCAAAAGTATAGTCTTTAATGGGGCATTTCAGGGGATTTTATCCTATTCTTTGAGGCATTGATCTCTGCTGGATACATGGTAATGCTGGATCAGAAGGCCTGAAAGTCTTTGTGGTTTACATCTCTCTGCTTATTTCTGCTAAAATGATATGAATCCCCTATACATTAGAGAGTGGTCTCTAGCACAAGTCTGTCTTTTTCTTTTTTGATTTTTTTTTTTTAATTTTGGGTCAAGCAAAAAATGTACTTTTTTACATTAAATATACATTTGTGTTTAATGTGGAAGTTATTTAATCCGTTTATGCTCTTTTAGAAATCAGGTCAAGTTGTAGAGAAAAAATTAAATAGTACTTTCAAACAAAAATTTACCAACAATGATGCTTTGACCCAGGATCAAACATTTGCTCCAAAAAGAGTAATGCTTTTGGTTAAGACTAGTTAGTGTTCCTTGACCCAAAATCCACATAATTTCAATTTTTACACAAAGTTCTCCTCTCTGTTGAATGTACCAGCTGACAAAAACCCCCATGAATTCTCAGCCAGCTGTGTGCCATGTATCCTTGAGCTTTCATATCTTATGAAAGTACTCTTATTGTATGATGTCTACTGAGAAGCAGTTGAGTCCAGCTTCACAATGTTCTTAGATCCATTGTTGTTTACCTAGACTTTAATAATGCCTTTGACACAGTTTCTCACAACATTCTTCTGGATAAACTGTTTATTCATGGCTTGGACAAGTGCACTGGATCAAACACTGGCTGGCTGGCCAGGCCCAAAGAGTTGCGGTGAACAGAGTTAAATCCAGTTGGCAGATGGTCACCAGTGGTGTACCCCAGGGCTTGATGTTGGGGCCAGGTCTCTTTAATATCTTTATAAATAATCTGGACTAGGGGATCGAGCACACTTCCAGTCAGTTTGCAGGTAACACCAAGTTGGACAGGAGTGTTGATCTGCTTGAGGGTAGAAAGGCTCTGCAGAGGGACTTGGACAGGCTGGATTGATGGGCCAAGGCCAATTGTATGAGGTTCAACACGGCCAAGTGCCAGGTCCTGCACTGGGTTCTCAACAACCCCAGACAATGCTACAGGCTTGGGGAAGAGTGGCTGGAAAAAAGCCCAGAAGAAAAGGACCTTGGGGTGTTGATCGACAGCAGCTGAATATAAGCCAGCAGTGTGCCCAGGTGGCCTAGAAGGCCAACAGCATCCTGGCTTGTATAAGAAATAGTGTGGCCAGCAGGACCACAGCAGTGATTGTCCCCCTGTGCTCAGCAATGGTGAGGCCACACCTCGAATTCTGTGTTCAGTTTTGGGCCCCTCACTGCAAGAAAGACATGGAGGTGCTGGAGCAAGTCCAAAGAAGGTCAATGGAGCTGGGTAACGGTCTGAAGGAAAAGTGAGGAGCATCTGAGGGAACAGGGGTTGTTTAATCAAAAAAAAAGAGGCTGAGGGGAGACCTTATAACTCTCTACAACTACCTCAAAGAACGTTTGTCACAATCTGATATTCGGATATGTGGCAATTTTTTATGATCTTGCCAGGACAAAACAAAGATTATACACTATCTGGTGCACAAATAGGCACTGGGGCTGGTGTGCGGTCTTACGAGAGATCGGGTAGAACCCCCTTGCTTTCAAACACTCCTCACTGAAGTGGGAGGCTGGTGTGGCTGGACTCTGCCTTTCCTCTCCTGGTATGAGGAGCTGCACAACAGCTGCACCCTTTTTGTCCAGCAGGACCTGTGAAAAAGTTTAAAGGTAATCCCAAATGGTGAAATTAAGATGCAAATGAGGTCAGATGTCACATGCACATTGAACTGTATTGGAGTTACACAGCAAAGTCCCTAGAGCAGATAAGACAGAGCGGAAAACGGAGACAGAAAAGAAAGGAGAAAGCAGAAACTCAGAGGTTAGCAAGATAATAGAATAGTTACCACCGGGGTCCAGAAACTTTGTTGGTGGGAAAGCACTTTGCTGCACTCATAGTGTTCCAGATTTTTATACAGTTCTTGCCCACTCCCCCTATTTCTCCCTGTCCTCTGTCTTCTTGTGCCTCACAGATTGGGGGGGGGGGGGGGGGCGGTATGGTGCCAGGACTAGGTCCTACAGAAAGTCTTTGTTTGGCTAATTAACAAGATAAGCCACTGATCAGCAGTAAGCAGAAGGTTGAGACAACTCGGCACCACAGGATTAGTTTACTGCAGGAGAGGTTCGGTCCTAGGAGGTGACTTGAGACTGGCACTCTCTTTTCCTGCTAAGTTTGTCGTTTTCATGAAATCTGAAGCCCTGGTTATCGCTGGATATTCTGCTCCCAGCACCAGCTGTAGAGCTCCTTTGTTTTCAATATCAGCATGTCCCACCAAATTCTCCAGTTCTCAGGTGCCTGCAGCATTTGTACACATCACAGGGGAGTAAAAGAGTTTGGTGGGTTGCTGAGACATCTCTTTAGTGCAGTAACAAGTCCTGTTTACCTCTTAGATGTCTCAAGACAAACACCAGACTTTCTGAGTGCCAGAGTACACAGCTTATCTCTTGGATTGTTTGAGACAACCGTTATATATCCTGAATGTCAAAATGTTGTAGCGAGGGGAGTCACTTCTCCCAAGTAACAAGTGATAGGACAATAAGAAATGGCCTAAAGTTGCCCGAGGAGAGGTTTAGATGGGATATTTTAGGAGAAATTTCTTCACTGAAAGGGCTGTCAGGCACTAGAACGAGTTGCTCAGGGCAGTGGTGGAGTCACCACCCCTGGAGATACTTAAAAGACTTGTAGATGTGGTGCTGAAGGACATGGTTTAGTGGTGGACTTGGCAGTGATGGGTTCTCCATTGGACTTGGTGATCTTAAAGGTCTTTTCCGACCAAAACTATTCCAAGTTTTCTTCCATATTTGAATGTTCTTGTAAGCCTAGTGCGCTGAGATATGTTGACAATTCTGCATTAAGATCTAAAGATATGTGCAGGAAATCATAGTGAATGTTTCACAATAACTCAGTTTAATAACATAATATTAGGATGTAATTTTCTGTCAGTGTAATTCTTCGTAATTTCCACCCATTCAGATCAGCTGTGGATCTTGACTCTGAATCTGGTTTAACCACTTGGTTCAGCATTCCAACCTGGATGCAACTTGTATGTGGAGAACTGATCTCTATTCATTCATATAGGCCACACCAGCTCTCTGACTTCAAAAGGATCCTCATGCAAACAGCACTATGAAATGCTCAAATTGCACTATGTAAATTCTGTAAACTGAGAGCAAATGTCTTTGTTAAGTCCACGAGGAAGTGCAAGAAAATCCTATTTGCTGACGTGTAAAGGCTTTGTAAGGCAGAGCCCCCAGCCTGAAATCACTTTATTTGAGGATCCTTGTGATTAAGTTGAACTGAATGACATGCAAAGCTGGCAATTGAGATAAAGAATCACTCCAGGCCAGAGAATGGAG
This sequence comes from Hemiprocne comata, assembly GCA_020745705.1. NCBI lineage: Eukaryota > Metazoa > Chordata > Aves > Apodiformes > Apodidae > Hemiprocne > Hemiprocne comata. The sequence continues at coordinate 28,286,009 of CM036616.1, read as the reverse complement.
GCAGCTAAGATCTGAAAACAAAGGCTGTTAATCTCACACTCATCATCTTTAAACAGCACACTGTAAAATTGCAGGTAAAACTCAGATGATGCCTTCAGATTACTGGTCGGGATGTTGTCTTTTGTCTTCGCAAAAAGTCATTTTGATTCAGACGCTGACAACTCCTCTCCATCCCCTCCCATTCCTCCCCCACTTCCATCCCCTCAGGCGGAACATCTCTTCCCAGCGGAGCCTCTGCCTCAGCCCCGCTCACCGGCTCACATGCAGGAAAGAAATCCTACCCCCATCACGGAGTTTCCTCACAGTTCCCAGACTCTCTCCCAGGAGTGCTGCTTCTTCGTCTTTCCGCCCCTTGCCTTTGCCACCACTTCGTCTGCTTGGGCCCAAGGGGTCCTGTCCAGACAGCAGTTTGCAGACAAACATGACACCTTGCTGTAGGACATGTGACTAATCTGTCTGTCAAAACAAGGAGACAGCCACCTAAGAACAAAGATATTTGTCCAAAGTAGAAGTGCACAGGATGGAGTTGAATCCCATTTCCAGAGTTAGGCAAGAGGGGTCTTATTTCTGAAAGTAAAAGACCTGACATTGTGTTGCAGGGTCATACTTCCAGCATCCCTATCAAAAACCTAGGACCTCAGCATTTAGCATAGGTTGGCACAGGTGGTCCCAGAAGTCTGTGGACGACAAGCATTGTCTTTGTGCAAATTAACACCATGGTAGGCTTTGGCAGCATCCAGCCACAGCAGGGTAATCAGCAAAGGCAGATGCATTTAAGCAGTATTGGAAACGTTAGAAACATTCCAGTGCTGCAGGTTAAAACATGCTCCAGGATTGCAAGTTCGGCATTTTAGGGATCAGTGGGAGATTTCTCTGGAGATAAGAGCAATTCAAAAGATCGACTTCCTCTCTATAGAGAAGTTTTAATAAGGCTGAAAATAAAATGCTGTCTCCCTCAGACTTCCTGGCAGAAGAGATCCAAAGCACCCCCCTGTTGTTTCAATAATTCAAACTTCAGCTTTATGCAGCCAAATAGGCCTGAAATTCACCTGTGAAAGTTCATGAGGCTAAGTGGGATTCAGAACAAACTCCTCTTGTTTCCAAACTCATGTATAATGCAGTGAGGAACTTTGCTCAAAAAACAGCTCCGGCTTGCTGTTATGTTTACGATGCTCCAAACGAAAGAACAGGAGACAAACTGATAAAACCACATCACAAGAAACAGAGTGGGAGGGCAAGGAAAGAGCAGAGCCATCAACTTATTATAAGTTGGCATTCCTCTGTAGCCAGGCAGCACCTAAATCTGCCTCTTCTCCCTCCTCGAATTGAGATCACGGCATTGCCCAAATACAGAGAAGAGGTCCATGTCCCCCAGCAGAGAACAAAATAAATAGATAAGACAAGCACCTTAAGAGGAAGCAACACAATAAGGAGTGTTGTTTCTCTAGCCTGTTTGAAGGGAAAACTGAAGCTGAACATGAGAATTTAAAGCCTATATTTTTTGTTTGAAACATGTCTGTTCACACAGATGTAGACTAAAAGGCTTGTTGAAGTTAAGCTCTCCATCTGTCAATGCTGTCGGTCTGCTGGAGAGTCCCAGGGCTGGCTCTGGGGTGACCCAGTTACCCCTGGCAGAAGGCAAGTGCTGAGTGTGCCTATAGAGCACCACTGCCAGATGGTGCTGGGCTGGCAATACCACTGCATGCCTGGACACGGTGGAAATTTCAGCTTCAGTAACCTCTGTCGGTTTGCTTCACAAAGAGTGATTCAGATAGTCCAACATGTACCCCACTGCTTTTTTTCTGCCGCTAACCCCATGCAGTAAACTGGGAGCAGGAGCTCTGCCAACTCCCTGCAGGTCAAGACCAACCAGTGGGCCACCATGGTCTAGAGATCACTCAAGTTCATTAGATACTTTGAAAGCTTTTCTGTTGACATCAGCAGCCATGCATTCAGGGCTGTCACATTTTAAAATGTTCACAGCAGGTTGCCACAGCTACCTACCTTAGAAAAGCAGCCTTCTTACAACATTAGCTATGCTTTGCATCTTTGCACAAAAAGGTCACATCTAAATTCACTTATCTGTTGGCTAGCATGGGTGGCTCACCTTGTTTGTTTTAAAAACCTATCCTCAGATTGTAAACAGATTTCTAGAAACCTACAGCTATTGCCTATATACAGAATAGAGTTTTAGACAGATGGTTTTAAGTGAACTAAATCCATGACAGGGTATTAGGAATCAGATTCTTGCGTCTATTTGGGCTACCATTATTTCACTGAGGAAATATATACAATGGTTATGCCTAATCATGAATTCCAGTGCTAGTCTGAGATCTTTCTTCTTTATTTCCTTCCCTTCTCTCTGTAATTACTTCACTAATGTGTTAAGATGCTTGTTGCTGTTTTCTTCGAAGTATATTATTTTTTCAGTTTTCTGAGACTGGAGTAACTGAAGTGCAATGAGTGATTAATTTGAAATAGTAAATATTTAACAACCAAATGGCACCCTTTTTTTTCAGGTCCTTATGTTCTTTCCAGCTTTATTCATACTACATGCAATACTATGCTGTCTATATAGACTATGGATGATGGACAGTATATTTATTTATATTTGTCTTAGAAGTACAAAGTGACATCAAAAGAAGGTAAATATTACAAAATTGGCTCTTAATGCCAGTATTAGGCTGACCTGGGAAAATTTAATTCTGCTCAATTGTATTTCTGTTTCATTATTTCATTACTCACTTTTCAGTTGCATTATCATGTGGGGTTTTTTGAGAGCTACTAAACTTGAAAGTACAAAGGCCAAAGCTGGAGTGAATCAACTTGGTGTGCTCCTTCAGAATAGCACAAGCACCTCAGGTTGCATTGGATATCCTTTCCCAATTAAAAACTGTAATCACTTTTCAGAATCACACTAAGATTAGTGCCTTGTAGGCTGCAGTACATCAGCATAACAACTTTTGCAGGTCTAGGGACTGTGATCAGCTGGATGGACTTGGGGACATGTTTGTCTCCTTTGCACCAACTTGTTTGTTGCTACTTAGGGATTTGGCTGGGTGTTTTGAATGCTGATCGTATTTGCAGGTTTGTTAGGTATATTAGGAAAAAGGAATGAAAAACTATACTTCTTGATATTTAGGAGTTGAAAGCTGAAGACATACTGCAGAATTAGTTTTGATCTAAACTTGTGAGAAGTAGGAATGTTGCATTTATGTTTCTTGATGAAATTCTGTTTCCTGCAACATTTGCTGCATTATAGTTAATGGAATTTATGAGAACGGCATGTAATTCTCCAAAACTGCCTGGTGCGGTCATTTCAGCCAGCACAATGTGAATTATGCAATAAGCCATAGCCTTAATTAAAACAAATTGCGTTTACCGTATCAGTCCATACTATAAATCACTCCCTAGGGCCTCTCTTCAAGGTTTGTGCTTGGCCTGTTATTGAGAAATGTTGACAGCAGCCTCCATTACCAAAAACATTTTTGAGCATTTTGTTCTAATATCCTTTTCCGGGATCCAGCTTTTGAGCTCACTGCCCTGATATACAAAACAAATTGTACCTATAAAGCAAGACAGAAATCACGTGAAAAAGACAGAATATCCCATTTCCCTTTTTTCTCCTGGTTTGCAGTGTGCACTTTAGTGTACTGTGGAAGTGGAAGGTGAAGTTTATTAATTGCAATAATTATAATAATAAAAGCCAAAAAAGGAAACTTGAAGACTAATTGTTTTCATCCAAAGTTAGGAGACACATGGGATTCCTCACACTCGCTGCTATAATTAGACTGAACAACAAGACAACCACATTATTAGTCCTTTGTGTATCTCCAGTTTAATAAAGAGAATGACCATTGGGTATTTATATTCATTTGAGCTCAAAGCAGCTTAAAATGAAGTGTTAAATACAGCATATCATACTGCAGGATGAAGTAACTCGCCTTTCAAGGAGAAATAGTTATCTTATTTGTGACCTCTGGTGTGGGGGAGAAAGAGTTTTTCTTCACTCAGTTTGGATCTGGCTGCTGAGACCATTCAGCTCTACCTAATATTAAGTGAGTGTGTTTGCTCAGGTTTCCTTGCATTGAAAATTAAAATAAGGTAATAAAGTTCTTTGCTCAAAAGTGCTATAGTTAAGAGTTCTCTGAATTAGAATATTAGACTCAGAGTAGTAATTTCTGATTTTAGTCGTATTAGAGAAGTACTACTGCATGTCTGGAGGAGATGCTGTTTAAGACAGCCCTCCAAAAGTTAAAATGCACAGGGGAATCCTAACAGAAGGCTAATGCAAATTCAGAAACCTCAAGCAAGCATTTATAGTCCCTTTTGCAGGAGCTGCTTAACTCCAGCTAATTTTGGGGATCCTGTAGGTGGAACTGCTTTTGCAAAATTTATGAGGGAAGTGAACCATTTATATCTAAAACTGTTTGGCAACTCCAGTTACTTTGAAATTGCTGAAACCTCATCATGAACAACCGGGTCATTGAACATAAAATCAGACCCTAGAGCCTGATTGGGAAGCCATTAAAGCCAATGAAAAGGGACCCACTGGCTGAAGCCAACATTGGAGCAGATCCACGGAGAATAATCTAAAGTGAATCTGTCTCCATATTTATTTTCCTCTTGATATATACCTAAAAGAGGTGCAGGCAGATTTGCAGTGGCCATAACATCTATCTGTTTGTTGTGAAGATTATTTCACTTTATATCAAAGCTGGTGTTTATCACACCCAGCAGCCTCACTCTGATTGTGTTCAATTTTTCAGATTAAAGCCTCTGACACACAAACAAGGAAACATATCCAAAGAACAGGTTTAAACACTGAGAAGGAAACAAGACAATATGCATTTTCTTTCCCTGAAAAGGAAAGTAGACACAATTGGAAGCAGCATATGCCCAGACTGTGACTACTGTTCCTCAGACAAAGTAATGTCTGAAAATAATTTGCATCAACAAGTATTATCAAGGACCAGCTGGAATATACATGTACAAAAAGTGAGCAAATATCTTCAGAATAGCAGATAAATCACGGAATCACAGAATTGTTAGTCGGAAGGGACCTCTAGAAATCACCTAGTTCAACTCTCCCACTGAAGTAGGATAACCTATAGCACTTTACACAGGACTGCATCCAGGCAGGTTTTTAATATCTCCAGAAATGGAGACTCCACAACCTCCCGGGGCAGCCTGCTCCAGTGCCTTGTCATTGTCATTGTAAAGAAGATTTTTCTTATGTTTAAATGGAACTTCGTATGTTCCAGCTTGTACCCATTGCCCCTCGTTCTGACACTGGGAACTACTGAGAAGAGCCTGTCTCCATCTTCCTTGCACCCACCCTTTAGATACTTGTACACATCAATAAGGTCTCCCCTCAGCCTTCTCATCTCCAGGCTAAAGAGTCCCAGCTCTCTCAGCCTTTCCTCATAAGACAGATGCTCCAATCCCCCTATCGTCTTTATCATCCTCCTCTGGACTCTCTCTAGTAGTTCCCTGTCTCTCTTGAATTTTGGAGCCCAGAACTGGATGCAGTTCTCCAGCTGCCTCACCCGGGCAGAGTAGAGTGGGAGAAGGACCTCTCTCGACCTACTAGCTCTTCTTTAGGCACCCCAGGATTCCATTGGTCTTTTTGACAACAAGGGCACATTGCTGGCTCATGGATAATTTACTGTCTATCAGGACTTCAAGACCCTTCTCCTCCAAACTACTTTCCAGCAGGTCCACCCCTAGCCAATATTGGTGCTTATGGTTATTTCTCCCCAGGTGCAGGACCCTACACTTGCTCTTATTGAACCTCATTAGGTTCTTCTCTGCCCAATCCTCCAGCCTGTCCAGGTCATGCTGGATGGCAGCACAGGCCCCTGGAATGTCAGCCACCCCTCCCAGTTTTGTATCATCAGCACCCTTGCTGAGGATACACTCTATCCCTTTGTCCAGGTCATTGATGAACACATTGAACAAGACCAGAATGAGTATTGATCCCTGGGGGACACCACTGGTTACTGGCCTCAAACTCGACCCTGATCCATTGATCAGCACCCTCTGAGTTCTGTCACTCAGCCAGCTCTCAATCCATCTCACTGTCCACTTATCAAGCCCACTCTTACTGAGTTTCCTAATGAGGATGTTATGGGAGACAGTATCAAAAGCCTTCCTGAAGTCAAGGTAGATAACATCCACTGCTCTCCCGTCATCTAGTCAGCCAGTAATGATGTCATAGAAGGCAATCAGGTTGGTCAAGCATGATTTCCCTTGGGTGAATCCATGCTGACTTGTCCCAATTACATTCTTCGCTTCCACATGTTTTGTGATGACGTCCAGTATGTTTTTTTCTAACACCTTCCTAGGGACAGAGGTGAAACTAACTGGCCTGTAGCTCCCTGGGTCCTCAAATATCTTTGTTGTATTTGCCTATATATATATTTGGGTGGCTATGACTGTTTGGTTTATGAATTCAAAAGACATTTCTTGATGCTGTAGTAAAGGGCACACTGAAAACCCAAAATGCTGAAGCCAGCAAAAAGGTTCTTTCAACTTCCAATAGCTATTAGTACATTTTCCTTCTATTACTATTAGGGCTGCGGCTGCTCTGTATCACAGTGGTTTACAATTTTTCATTTTGCTTAATTATTTTCTTTGCCCAAATTTAATCCCAATGAACAGGTGTCCTGTGGAGCCTGCACTCACTGTAGTTTGTTGTGTTACAGAAGGCTGTAAGTGCCTATCTACTTTTTCTTTCTAATGATCGAAAATAGGATATTTTTTTGTTTTTTTGTTGTTTTGTGGTGGGGTTTTTTTCCCCTAAGTTTTGATAACTCCAAAATAGCTGCAGAGATTATCTTCCAACTTTCTAAATAAATTCACTGCTGGCCCATGAATAAGAAAGTGTGAGAAAATTTCAACCCCCAAAGGTAATTTTGGGGGAAAGTTATAAACTACTGAAAACAGCAGCTTATAATGAAAGTGTCATCTCAACCATAAAAGGTACCTCAATGCACTGAACAGGCACTGTAAAACATGATTGAAAGGGAGTTTAGAGATATTGCTAATGGCTTCGACATAAGGCGTGTAGCTATAAAAGATGAAAAGATGCATGGCTAAAACTGCCCACTGCAAATCTTTGAAGAGCATCTAACTACCCAGGCATGCCAGAGATGCGCGATTGCTAACAGAACTGGTCATGCAAATCTGCTCAGACAGAAAGACCTTCAAACACTTCATGCTTTTACTTCCTCTGAAAGTAATGCAATTGTTCAGTAGAGAGACAGCTTATGTCCCCAGGCTCATGTTGAGGGCACTGTCTGGCATATGAACGATAGGGATGGCTGACAGTGAGGCAGGACCATGGTGCTCAGTCTCTAGCTCTTGAGGAATAATGTGGCCCCGTGGTTAGAAACTTACAGTGTCTCTTTCTGCCTCAGCAACTGACTTTCCAGGTTACAATAGTTTTGTGTTATTTTCATGAAACTAATTTTTGGTTGGAATGGACCTCTGGAGCACATACAGTCCAGCTTACTGCTCACAGCAGGTAAACTTCAAAGTGAGTTTTGAAGTAGTTCTGCTATTCTGATTTAATTCAGGTGTTCTACAGTTTAATTAATATGTGCAAAATACTTCACCGTGCTGAAAGACATTTAATGGACTTTCAGAGTTTGCATTTGGCTATGATATGACTGTTTTATAACATGGTCCTCACAATACCTGTAGTGAAATGGGTGTTGGTTCGCATTGAGATTTGGTCAGGAGGACTGCTTGGTTAAATTTTTACTACCTTCCAGGGAGAAAATTCTGATATTTGCAATATCTGTAGATCAAGATTACATATGACCACGACTATGCAACTTATTTAGGCCATTTCCTGAAGTGAATAGTAAGGTAAAGCAGTGCTGAAGACTAGAATAGAGAAATAGATTTTTTAATCACTGGTCAACAGCTGAAATAATAACAATAAGGACAGCTGTGTTTTGGGGAAAAACTACTCTCTTAAAGGCCAACTTTTGCCTAAGACTTTCTTTTTCGCTCTGACTGACTCCATATTAGAGACACAAAAAACAACATATGCATCTAATCCAGTGTGGAGGGTTGACCCTGGCTGAACACCAGATGCCCAGCAAGCCTCTCTCTCACCCCCCTCCTCAGCTGGACAGGGAGAGAAAAAAATCAAATTACAAGCTCATCTGTTGAGATAAGGACAGGGAGAGATCACTCATCAGTTACCACCATGGGCAAAACTTGGGGAAATTTATTTCTTACCAATCAAACCACAGTAGGGCAATGAGAAATAAAAAACAAATTCTAAAACACCTTCCTCCCACTCCTCTCCTCTTCTCTGGCTTAACTTTACTCCAAATTCCTCTACGTCCTCTCTTCTGAGCACTTGATGGGGACTGGAAACAGGGATCATGTTCATTCTATCAGTCTTGGTTTCTGCAGCTGCTTTCTCTTCACACTTTACCCGTGCTCCAGTGTAGGGTCCCTCCCATGGCAGACAGTCCTCCACAAACTTCTCCAACCAAACTTCTCCTTCCCATGGTTGCACTCCTTTAGGAACAAACTGCTTCAGTGTGGTTCCCCCATGGGGTCAGAAATCCTTCCAGAAAACCTTATCCAATGTGGGCTTCTCTCTCCATGGGATCGCAGGTCCTGCACAAAGTCTGCTGCAATATGGGCTTCCCACAGGATCACAGCTTCCTTTCAGCATCCATCTGCTCTGGTGTGGGGTTCTCCATGGGCTGCAGGTGGATATCTGCTCTGCCATTAACCACCATGGGCTACAGGGGTACAGCCTGCCTCACCATGGAATTCATCATGGGCTGTGGGGAAATCTCTGCTCCAGTGCCTGGAGTACCTCCTCCCCTCCTTCTTCACTGACCTTGGTGTCTGTGGGGTTGTTTCTCTCCCATATTCTCACTCCTCTCTGGCTGCAATTATGCAGCTTCGCCCTCCCCGCTGCTTTTTAAATATGGATCACAGAGGTGCTACCACCTTCACTGATGGGCTCAGCCTTGTGACCAGCGGTGGGTCATGTCAGACACGGGGGAAGCTTCTAGCAGCTTCTCACAGAAGCCCTCTGAAGTCCCCTGCTACTAAAACCTTGCCATGCAAACCCAGTACAGTCTGACTTTACATAACCCTTCCTGTACACATGATTGCCCAAACTTGAAAATGTGGAGAATTTTCTGAAGTCTTCAAATGTTGCCGAGTATATTTCTGAATATTTTCCCAAGTATTATCAGAGCTGAGGATCAAAGCTCCAGCCACTTGCTTGGTGTTTATTAGCAACTTCAAGGACTCAGAAATGTAAGTCAGACCTAAAGATGTCATGAGGTTTTACTTATTTAATAATAGATTTGAGGTTCCTTTATTTATCTCCTGCTGAGTCTTTAGCTTGAACTTGGGTCACTTTCAAACTTTGGTACACTCCTGAGGTCTAGAAAACTGAGGATTTATTGAACAAGAAAGAAAAAAAATCTCAAGTGTGCACATGACAGCAGAGGGCAAGGCCTCAAACAGCTTGAGATTGCTGTGAAAATCCTGATTGGTTTCTAAGACCTATCATTGCCGCAACCCTCTAGCAGGCATTACCCCTCATAGCAGTTATGTTCCTCATGGGAGGCTGCAGAACATACAGCCTTTTCCCAGGGCCAAGTAGCAAGTGTCTCAGGAAAGATGTTAGCTTGACTTTTTTTAGAACAAATTCATATAAATACTTTAAAGACAAAAAAAAATAAAGGAGACCAACTAAATACAGAACCAATTCTTTATACTTCTCAAACAATTCCTGAGTTTACCTTAGCTCCCAGTCTTTGCAGTTAGCATCTCCTCCCCCTCGTCTCTGTCCTGGGCTAGGACAGTGCTTATGGTCAAAGGTGATCTGCACATTTCCCTCCAGCCTAATGAGGGAGATAGAGGAGGAGAGCAGGGAGAAGACTCTTGCCTCAGTAACGAGAACACTACCAAAAAATTATGGAAGTGGTTTCATTCTGTAGGTGATGGAGCTCTTCTCTGGTTGTGCTGAGTGCTTCTGAGACACTATCCAGGACACAAGGATATTGTAAGGCAGAGTATGTCATGGTGTGAGCATGATCATCAAGAGATGCTCAGCTGCCAGGCATCACCTCCTTTCCTCCCAGCTATTCCTATATCCTCTGCAGCAGCAGAAGGTGCTGGGGGGGTCAGATTAGCTTCTGTGGAGTTCCTTGCCAGGAGCCTGATGTACCTGGACTGGGAAGTGTGGCTTAGGGGCTGAAGCAGGATAAATGGGAGATGCTACTTTCCTGTAGACCTTGGGAGAATGCTCTTCGCTACCATAGGATCACCTCCTCCCACATCTCATGGCTGATTTGTTCACAGAGGTGACCTGGTCATTGCAACAGACGTGCTCCAGCTTGCACCAAGTTTTCCACAATTACTAGGGTGGGGTAGCATGGAGGTAAGAAACAATCTGCCTTTCCTACATCATTTGCTCTCATCAATGCCCTTCACCCCTTGGTGCTGGCTCTCAATCTGCCCTGAGAGAACTCTAAGGTGTAGTACCACCAGTTGTGATGCAATTTGAGTGCACTCTGTACTCCCCCATCAGACAAGGGAGCATAGTAGAACCATTGACTGCTTGCCAGGTGCTTGGGGGTGCTCAGGAGAAACAAGCAGCTCAGTGCAACTCTTTTTTTCTATCTGTTAAAACTCAAAAGGAACCCATGAATCCTCCTTGAAAGCCTCCTCTGTAAACTTATGTGTCTCTCTAATTGAAACAGGGCAGGGTCTGAAACCATAGGAGTCCACAGCTGCTATTTCTATTGTGCATGTCTGAGTCAAGGTGAAGAGAAAAGTCAGCAAAGTATCCCACAGGGTGAATCCTCCATGTGCCAAGAAATGACTCCACATTAAAGGTGAGAGCCAGAGCTTGCAAAGCAGTGATGGCCTGGGAAGAGAGGCCTTGGTTCCTTCCAGCAGTCTTCAAGTGCTATTCCCATTAACATTGGCAGTAGCCATCATCCTGAATACCCCATGCACCAAAGGATGAGTGAGAGAGAGCAGGAGGGAGGTGATAAAGTTGTCAGGCTGTAGGCAAGGCTATGGCTGCTGAGGACTGGCAGGGACCATGTCAGTTAGAGTTATGTCCTGGGACGTATTTTAGAGGCAGGTATGACACACTCAGGATAGAGCAGGTTTGCTGATCTTGCAAAGACTTACTTCATCATGAGTCAGTCTTCAGTTCACAGTGCCAGATAATCAGGGCTCTGCATCTGCATTTATCTTCTCCTTCACCTGTATTACCAGGGGAAGAAAAGCTTTGTGTGGCATCACAACTTTTGAGATGGCAGAACCACTTACATTAACTTCCCATATGTGACAAATTTCAGCACTCAGTGATTGCTGCTAACCCTACAACTGATATCTGGCTCACAAGGCATCTGCCCTGCATGCCACCATGGGTCAAAAAAACATTTTCAGGCCCCCTCCAGCAAACAAAATCTCTTCTTAAAGAGCACAGTGCATAGTTATACTGTGCCATGGGGAGACAGAGGGGAATATTGCTTTTGTACTGGACCTCTGCTTTGACATTGAAATAGCAGTACTTAAATAAACCCCAAAGGAGCAGACAGGACCACATGTCTCTGCAGCAAAACAGTCTGCAAGCCACACAGAAATCAAAAGGATCCTTGTTAAAAAAGGTAAGATCCTATCTCTTTTAAGAGCAGTGTGGCCTTTCTGCAGAAAGTTTAGCAACTGATGCAGAATTGGCAAGTGAGTCATGCCTCCTTTCCTCCTTTTTCTCCTCTCCCTCCTGCCTTGGCAGCTAAGTGCATTAAGAAAGCAAGATGTCGGGAAGACGCCTCCTGGATCACTGCTGCATCTGCAGCATCTTGTCTGCCTTCAGGCTCTGGTGTCAAGTAGCAATCAGCCTTCTTCCTCCAGCCCCCTGCCCTGGAGTAGCAGTTTTCAGACATGACCTTCCACTTCTCCACAGCTCCCTGTGTCTCTGAAATGCCCAGAAGTCAGTCTCTTGCCGTCTCCACAAGGAGACCTGTTATGGAGATTCCTGCCTCACATCAGCCCCATCTCATGTCCCTGTCATCTCCCATCACATTGCCAAACTGAAGGGGATAACAGGAGTTTAGATGGTGTCCTCTGCCGTGACATGGACTCATCATTTCTTTATTTGTTGAGGAGTGGCAGCTGTGCACTGCTCATAGAAAGGTAGCCTTGACTGACTAGCTAAAAATCTGAGGTGACCTAGCAGTACAACTTACTACTCAGGAGCAATGTGACAGACTTCATGTTTCTTCACTGCCAACCTCTAAGGTTAGAGAGCGCCATTACCTGTCATGGTGGGGAGGAGAGAGACAGGTCTATGGATGTGTCTGTGCATGTGGAGGGGGGGGAGATGAGTGGGCATGCTCTTATTCTTTCTTTTCTACTTTGTTATATTGATTTTCAGTGTCTGGCATGCTTGGAATGCAATAAGGGAGCAATTCCCTTCGATGCTGGCTAGTAAACATTGCCCGTAACTTTATTCTGGGTCAGGAAAGTCAGCACTTAAAATTAAAAGTGGTTTCAGAGGAGGAAAGCCATATTTTAGGAAATTCCAGCTGGGGGTTCCTTGCTACTGTACTTAATTTTAGAATGCAGTGTGTCGTGTCATGTCATATATGCCTTTAAAAAAGCATTTAACTGATATATATTCTCATCTGCTCTTGCAATATTTCAAGCAGAAAGTATTTTTTAAAAATCAGCTCCTTGGCTCTCTGAATTTACAGCAGAGGCCACAGACTATAAAGTGTAAGGAGCTGAAATGAAGCCCAGGGGAGAGAGAAGTGCACTAGAGAGAAAGGGTTGTATGCCAGGTGTTAAACACATGCGTAGCTTAAATCCTGTGCCATCTCCACTAACTCAGTGGAGCTGCTCTTGTATTTAAGACTAACACACCTAGCTTAAGTGCTGGGACCTTAATCTCTAAAAGAAGCTGCATAATGCTGGGATGCAGACTGATGCCCTTAAGCTGCTTCAGGTCCAAAGTATGATCTGCTATGCCAGTTCCTTTCCTCTTTGCAAAGCTCTTGTGCTCAGGTCTTGGAAAGCCAAAAGGGTTCCCTGAGAGAGGGAAACATATGTCCCAGAGAGTCAGTTTGGGAAATGAGTGCCCTTGCCGACATATGGTTTCCAGATGCTGATCCAAGCCAGGACTGGGATGCTTTGGGATGAGCCTTTTGCTGATGAAATTTCACGCAGCAAAGGCTCATTTCTTGAGCACTGGGGGCTCCAGCTTGAAAGTGTCCTTCTTTTGGAGCAGGCACTCACAGCAGGAATTTCACATGTAGTTAGACATCAGCACTGAAAACATGGCACATTGCTTTTTGGATAGATAGATATGTATTTTACAGAGCTCTGCTCCTGGCACTATAAAAACAAAGCGCTGTTGGAAAACACCTAAAGTAGGAAGCAGGACCAGTGGCGTGGGATGTTGCTGTACAGGGTGCCACCTGCTTTGTCAAAACAAGCCCATGCCAGCACCCTCAGTTCCCTCTTTGCAGCCTCTCCTGCTGCAAATACATCCCTGCGAATCTCCTGTCTGCTCTGCCGTCTACCTGCCCACCTTGCAGCAGGGCTGTCACTGCTTTGTCAAGTGTTGGGGATGTCTGCGGCTGGAAACCCTGCTGGGGAGATGAAGGAAGCCTGGACAGTTTACGAGACGGCAGGAGGCAAAGTACATCCACCTGGCCCTGAACTCTGACACGTGGCCTCCCTGCTCCCCACTTGACATTTACAAACAGTGACAAGCCCTGTCACCTGCCACCCGATGAAACCACCCTGAAAGCTGGGAAAGCCAGACGTGCTATTAACAACTCCAGCTTTCCAAAAGAAAGCCCCAGAGACTTAAGACAAGGAACTGCCTTGACTAAGGCCAAACGCATTTATGTCAGGAAATCCCTGGAGCTGGCTTCCTGGCTGGAACAGGCTGATGAAAGTAAAGCGGAAAAGCAAGCAGAAAAAGGGGAAGACATAAAATGCTGGTGTCTCATCCCAGCTCTCCTCCTTTTCCCTTTCCTTCCTATGAGAGTAGAAATTTCTGGCTGAGAGACCCTCCAATCTGGGAGCAGCATGAGCCCCTGCAATTCCTTTCATCATCCCTGGCCATCATCCCTCTGTGCTGCTTTTCCTGCTTTCCCCTGGCTTGTCTCTTCCAGCCACAATGACAACCCATGGAAGCTTGGAAGCTCAGATGTCAGCAAAAGCGGATCATCTGGGCACCTCCCTGGGGTTCCAGCCTTCCAGGTCTTCATTGCTCTTAGTACCCAAATTGCTATTTTCTGCTGATAAATCACAAGCTGGAATTGGGTGGCCAGAGAAGTCTGGGTGTTGCCTTCTCTAGAAGACCAAATCTATATTTGCAAATCTTTGTCATCAGCAAAACACCTCCTAAATCTTCTAGATTTGATGATTCCCAAACAATTCTCACAGAATAGCTACTTTCAGGACACAGCATTTTTCAGGCGGCTGCCATTACTCAAGTCTCCATCTAAGCAGCCACGCAACAAGCTATGCTTTCAAACAATGGTCTATTGATTACTTGCTTCGTTAACAATGATGCAATTCCTTGGAGAGGTTTATTACTTTTGTTTTGTATTATTTTGTGCCTTATGATTTGATCATTAATGGCTATGCTTGCATTTCATTTTATTGTGACTGACTTTCCTGGGAGGAATTCTTGATGCAATCCAAAAATGTTAATGAATAAATGTTTACTGGCAGGAGGTATGAGTGTGCTGCAGAGCTGTATGGATGTTTTCATCCTGATGGTGCAGCAGTAAATCAATTAAAAACATGATTGATTGTAAAATTGGGGCAAATTTGCTTTTGCCTCTGGATTTCACATTACCTAAGTTAGGTTGTATAAATCTAACAGTATATTACTCATGCAGTGATTGTCTTCCTAGTATCTACAGTGAGAGCTGCTGTGCACACAGCAAAGGCAAGAGCAAGGGCTAAACCCAGCCCCGGCATATACTCCAGTTCTGCTTACATGCAGAGCACAGAGCCCTTTTCCCACTGGTGATTTAACTACTTTTGGCAACATTTAGCAAGAATTCACTTTACCCTAGGATAAAATACATCGAAAGGGCTCTCTACACACATATGTTCATTTAGATTAAGGTATAGTGTACATTTAACATGGAATAGTTTTTCTTAATTAAATCTCCATCTGCATACATTTTTTTGAAACTGCTGTAGCCAAAATCAGATTAATCAACTTTCAGTATTCTTGCTATTCTTACTTTCTCTTATTATTAAGCATTTTTAGTATTAGTTACTAGAAATTAATGGTTTCAGAATAACTCCCCACATTTAGTTATATTCCAAAGTCTCCAGTGACATACGATGGACAGTGTGTTCTGACTTTTGTGAAAGTCCCCAGTTCAAAGAATTTGCCAGCAGAACTGGTTTGTGTCTGCTAAGCAGAGGTAGATATTTCAGTTTTAAGTGTTTAAAATCTTCCATCTTAATCTTCTGTCAGTTTAAAAATCTTCTGCAGTGAAAGTAAACCTCTTTGTAACATAGCCGGAAGCCACAGCTCAGCACACAGCGATGCAAGGGAAATGTGGTGCAGAGAAGTAGAGAGCCTTAAAAGATACAATCTAAGGGCAGAAAACTTCATCCCTGTCTCCCACATGCCCATGCAGGGCTTCATCCAAAACCCAGAAATGTCAGTGTAAGTTCTTCTGAGAGCTCTGAATGCAGAGCAGGAGAACTACACTGTACCATCCCGAGGATCTTGCTGCCATCTCCACGTGCAAGTCTGCAGACACAGGCAGAAAAATGAGGTACATAACTGTGTTCTTGAATATAGATTTACAGAGACAGTGTGCATAAATCTAGATAATTTATACAGTGCCAGAAATACAAACAACAACTACCACTCCTCTCCCTCCACAAACTCATACACAAATGCACCTTAAGTATGAATAATGTAATGACAAAGTGAGCTACATTTGTATGGACATCATTGGTATCAGCAGTTAGGAATAATAGTTGTCTAATTGTAGTCTTTCATTGTGTGCTGTGTCAAAGCGTGGGCGAGTAATTGCAATCATCAAAACCCTTTCAGAGTGCATGCAAAGGCCCGACCCCCATCACCTGCCATCAAGCCTATCTGATCCACCACATACATGCACTTACTGGGCAGATGAATTAGCTAGATGCGCTGTTCTCTTTTTTATTATTATTATTATTTTCTCTTTTGTTTTGTGTTTCATTTCCCTCAAGGTTGTGTTTGGATTGTGAAGGGATTATTGTTATTCTTCTTTTTTTATGTATGTGTGTGTGTGTGTGTGTGTGTGTGAGAGATCACTTTTTGGGTGAGATAATTTACATGACAGACATCAAAATGATACAAAATAATATAGTAAAAGCAACTAAAAAAAAAAAATTATTCTCATGGGCTGCTGAGTGTTACAATTTGAATGTCTTTCTATTAAAATCCGTGTAATAAACACGGGGAGAAAGCAGGTAGGAGGGGAGAGGGAAAGAGGGAGAGGGAGATAAGTTCTTTTTCGAATATTACTCATAAGATGGAAGGTATTTTCAGAATGCAAGTGGGACTGATTTCCATTAACATAATCCCTTTTCTAGTATTATTTTATTAATATAAACATCTTGGCTCTGAGAATGCCTCCTGGATCATATATATCTAGTATATTTTGCATTGGGTTTAGGGGAAAATCAAGGAGAGCACTAAAAAAAAATTGAACCTATTTGTTATATTCATTCTGAATTGCCAGCTGTACATCACCTGAGTGGAGCAGCAGATTTGATTATCAAATACAATTAAGGCCTGTTTTTGTCTATGTGGAGTACCGTGTAAGTGCACATGATAAATATCTGTCTAGAAGACAGCAGCAGCACAATTATGTGGGCTACATACTCTATCTTGCAGCTGGAGAGGACTTGCAGTGATTTTCCCTGGTTCACCCTCCCATGATAAGGCAACCATCTCCGTGCTGTAACACAACTATTACAGACACCACATCTTGTTCCAGGAACACGTAGGTTCACAGGTAGATGTCTGCTTTAAAATTTTGGAGAGTCTCTTTTTTTTGTGTCTTCCTTTGTGTAGCAGATCATATCTGTTTATCAGTAGTATACAGTACCTTCAGAGACTCAGCAGGGTATGCCTTTTTTGCTGCAACCATGTTCTATTGCACAAGGTCATAAGTGGTTTTGGTGGTAGGCAAACTCATGATTGGATGGGAAATGTGTGTTCAAACTTAAGCAGTAAGACAATTTAGAGGTCAGTAACTAAACTCCAGGAAAGCAGTAGAAGCCCTATTTGTGTGCAAAATCCAAATCATGGAAAATTTCATAGAAGTATAGAATAATTTAGGCTGGAAAACACCCTTATGATCGTAGAGTCCAAAAGTATTGGTATAATTTATACAAAGTTAAAGGAAGAAAGTCCTCATTGTGAATTTTCTTAGATTGTGGATGAAGACTCCAAGGCGACAAGATGTGACTTTGCTGGTTTTGAACTACCTAAAATGAGGATAGGCAAAATTATTTTGAACATTCAGTGAGGAGATGTCCCGTTTCAGAGGGCCACATAATCTAAGAAGTCTTTTTCGTTTCTGATTCCTGTAAGTCAACATCATAGTGTTCACACTACTGTCCTCGCCCTGCTCACTTCAAGCTTACTTCAATCTCTGGGCAAAACAAATTCAGATGTACCAAAATACACAGGTTTTATAACACCTCAAAACAATAAGAAATGGTGATGGTATTGAAGAGAAGGCGCTGCAAAACATGTGATGGGTAATGTTAAAGATTACGCCTTTTTTCTCAGGGAAAAATATTGCCACTGCAGAGGTCACTGCTGTTCAGACAGCAGAACACAGGCCTGGAAATAAGAAGAGCAGAGTTCTGGTCTTCCTCTTGCTGTATGCTTTGGGGCAACTCATTTGGGGAAGAGTGTGTTCAACCCCAATAACTTCTGTATTATGAAGGTTAGGTAGTTATTCCTAGCTGTTCATCTGAGATGCATCAACAATCAATCAAGCAGCAAAGGGGTACTCCCACAGGGTCATTCATTCACTTCTACTCCAGATGAAGATGAATCACTTTATGTAATTTCACCTGGATCTCTCAACATTTTGTGTAGGGTCTGTCCAGCTGGTTTTACTTAAATACCTAGATGGCGAAAGTTAGAGGTGAACAATACCTACTTTAATATCTATTTCCACCCACTCCATGTTGAAGAAATGGAGAAATTCCCTTTAGTAGAGATGTTGGATTTGAAAACCTGTAACAAGCTTTCTCTCATCTATGAACGTTTAGAATTATGTTTCCTTCAAGAAGAAGTGGGCTCATCTCCTCTGATGGAGTTTCATAATGACCTTACGATAAGGATTTTTTTTTTATTATAATCCTTCTGAAGAGTTAACTGGACTGTATCTTCATCTTAACAAAGTTGGAAATTTTTTTTTTCTTAATTAGGAAGAGCTGTTACTGCCTACCAGTTCCATTTCCCACTGTTAACTGGCAGCAAAATTTGGTCTGGATATATTGAAACATCCTGCTAGAAAGGTCCTTTCTTAAGTACTTGTTATCCACATGATAATTAGTGCCAGGGGAGTTATTTTTTCAGGCAAAAATGTTAATTTTTCATTATTCATACTTTGGGGACAAAAATGATGGATTAGATAAAGTTTTTCTTTAGCAGGTTTCTGAGGTCCAGAATGGACTTTTTTGCAGCACCAAGTGCTCCAGCATCTAAGACATACTCTGAAGGCATGGGAGATACCTAGGCTGCTGTGTTAACCTAATGTCTGTGCTTGTGCGTGCTCAGGGGGAAGAAGAGTGATGATGTCAGCCCAAGCATTTTTAAAGGTGTTGCGGTCCGAGTTCGACCCGGGCTGGAAAACTCGAGTCGAGACATGGATTGCACTTTCTCTGCTCCTCAATTACAGGAGGAATAGCCCCTAATTGGCTGGTTTTAATTTTGCAGTGGGTCCGTCCTTAGGTTGGGACCAGCTGGCTACACTGGGTATGTCTATAGAACACAAACCCTGCCCAGATGCGTGTGAGCACCAGCACAAACACAGTGACTGTGTGCCTAAAATACCACTTTACTGTAATCGTTTCACAGCAGAGGGAGTTTGTGGGGGGGAGAGGATATGCAAGTGTAGTTATAGGAGACAAACTTGGGGTGTCTGACTTGGTAAAGAAAGAAACAGTATGATAGTTGGGGGTAGGGTGCCTGACGAGTTTCCCGTGTAGGGCAGACGAGGTGAGTGTGTGTATGTGGCCGATTACTTGTGCCCGGGGAAAAGTACACAAAGAAAGGAAAGATTCTTACAGACTCAGAAGCACTGACAGGTTTGGCGGCGTCTGTGGCTTTAAGAGCAGGTTTTTGATGAGCGCAGGTTTCGGCGAGCGTGGCTGGGGCAGGCAGCTGGGGCAGGTGGCTGGGGCAGTGAGCGTGGCTTTAGCTGCAGCAGGACATGGTGACAAGTGGTCACACGCTGCAGCTCCAGCGCAGGCGGCTCTGGCACGTGCTGACGATGGCCCGTGGTGGCTGTCTCGGCCTGGGCAGGCAGTGGCTGTGCCAAATGGCTACAACCAGCTGGAGCTGCACCAACTGGCCTGGGAGCACTGATAAGGGAGGGTTTTGGGGAGCGAGCAGTGATCCCAGCTCTTTTAGCTTTTTCAGTATGCTCTAGCTCTCTTTTCCGTTTCTTCAGCTCCTTTCACGCAGCTCCTCGGTGAGCAGGCTTCACGAGACAAGAGGCAGGAGTGCAAGCAAGCAGGAAGCAGGGAATAGCAGCAGGCCAGAGTGAAGGGGTGCAGGGAGTATAGCTGGAGTTCCACCCCAGCCACCGGAGGCTCTTTTTTTTTTTATTCTGTGCTATTCCTTTTCCTTCTGTCTTCTTTTCTTCTCTGTTTTTTTCTTCCAACAGCAAAGAACAGTGTCCGACCATGACCGATAATGATCCATAGTGGTCGTCCTATTTACATGCTCACGCAAGCTGGTCTGGCCTTTTGTCTGCTCAGTCCTCAGCTCGTACCTGTGGCTCCTGTAACAATTTTGCCATGGTCCAGCCAAAGGCTGGGTCCCGGCTGCACACCTAGCAAGAGGGGCAGGGGTTTCTGCCCTTCCTTGTGTAAGTCCCAGCCTCACCGCCCCCCCACCCCTCACCCTCCCCCAGGTTGTCGCTCATTCAGTTTTGGTTTGTTTTGGTTTTGGTTTTGGTTTTCTTTCTTTCCTTCAACTTTTACATCTTTCTATTGCAATCAATTTGTGTGAGAGACATACCTTTTGTGGAGGCCAGTCCTCCACACTAGGTCATGGTCCAGAACACAATTTATATATGAAAACCTGACATTTCCTGCTAAATGGAATTTTAGTTTTCCACCACACCCTATTTAAGATAGTGCTGAGAAATACTTGTCATGGGGAAGAACTGTACCTTCCTAGTGCCTTCACAGAGATGAGTAAAAAGTACACCCAGCTCCAAACTTTCTAGAGAAGACAGAGGCAAAACCAGAAAATACAGTAAAGGAAACAATGAGACAAGTTTCATAGCAAGATGAGAAGTGGTTTCAACTCACTCATGGTCTCAGTGTTGTCAAAGTTATGTGTGAGCATCATAGCAAGAGGAACAGGTTTTGGAGAAGTTTCAGGGAACATCCTGAGATGGGATTGCAGCTCTCTTTAAGAAGCTTCTACTGTGCATGAAGGGGCAGCATGGGAGAAAACAATTAGATACTTGTCTGAAAAATTCAATTACTGACTGATAGAGGATGTTATCACAGGATAACCAAAGATGGGAGCTGGCATTTTAATAGCAAATGAGAGATGTTAGGTGGAGGGGAGATAGGCTGTGAAGAGCCTTTCAGTGGTCCCTGTATGGACATTGAACCATAACAGCCACTCATCAGTGTTATAAAACTACCAGAAGCAGTATCCCCAGACTGAGAGAGATTCTTCTTGGCAAGCTTGTGTACCACACCGTGCCACCGGTTACAGCCCATCCTATTGAAAACTGAATCCTTCCAAGTTTCCTGGAACAGCAGCAGCTGGAGGGGAAATAACAGTAAAATTCTATGGCCATAATAAAACGCATTAGCCATCTGAACAGTCATTTCAATCAAATAATGCAGCCTATTCATATTTAAACAGGAAATATTGTTTAATGTTTATGATAATGATAAAATCAAATTTTAAAAATTAAACACGAAATTAAACATTTAAGTGAGGTTCCAACATCTGGCACTCGGGACACCACTTCCAACCCGAAGCTGATGGCTGCAATCAGCAAGGTCTACCTTCTTACCTTCACTTTGTACAACTTCTTGTGGAAGATGCTAGAAGGAGACTTTTGTACACAGAAGTGACCACAGCTCATGTAGGGTAGCTGATTTGGAGTTGATTGTTCCAGTCTCCCTGTCCATCCATTTGGCTTTCCATGACACTGAGAGTTAATGGCTGTTAAGGGGGAAGTGGAAACCCAAAGGAAAAGCACTTTCATCTGAAAGAAGCTAAATAGAGCTGTTTTTCATCTGTTCAAGTGGAAGGCAGTCATGTGTTCCTATTGAAATATTTTGAACTCCTTTTCCCAAGAAAAATGGGGAGAAGAAAAGTTACAGAGGTTTTTCCAAAGCACTGTTGAAACAGGAGTAGAAAATACCACTGTGAAACAGCAAGTCCTCAGGTGTACATAATGGTCATAGGAGATAAAATGCAAAATAACACCTTGTTGCTCTTTAAATACTTTCTCTTTGGGATAGAGCACAGCAACTGTTACACACTGGTTTCTATAGTGGTAGGAACCGGCATGAAACTCCTGATTTTGGAGAAAGAAATACTGCTTTACTGTATTTACAGGCATGATCTCAGCTGATTCATTTATGGTTTTCACAGAGCTGGCCAATTTTGTGTTTAATGAAGACTTTGGAGTGATGGCTAGCAGTTAGGATATTGCTTTTAGACCACTTCTTGTGTAAGAGAATACTCAGAGCCAGGATAACTCTCATTCTTCTACACCTAATCTGGAGTGATTTTATTTATACTAAGCTTAGCATTTCTTTCCCAACTCTCTGTATCTGAAGTCAGCAGAAAAGCAGATTTTGAAATAAGAGGGGTTTGAAACAAGCCCATTGTCTCTAACATCCCTGTACATTTAGGCCATGGACCACATCTGCGCTGTGAGCCTGTGCTTCAGTTTCTTGAGCTGAGCAGTGAGGTTAACCTTTTGCTCTAACAGTTGCATCTTTCAAGGGAGTATATCCTCGGTGTACATTAATATAAAATTACTATAAATTAGTATCAAATTAACAATGCTTCATACAACCAGTGAATTGCATGTTGTTCCTTAGAGTAAAATAAGCTCATCACAAAAGGCAGAATCAATCTGTCAATCCTCATTCTTATGTCAGCTGTTTGCCCAAATTTATTATTGAAGAGGCATGCACAGAAATTTCCATAGAATGAAAAAATAAATGAAAAGACTGAATAAATTATTGGGGAAAGCACAGCAAAATGGCAAGATTTATCTTAACCTATGTCTACTGCTGTTATCCCTGCACCGTGTACTTTAAATTGGATTGGTATCCTATAAGAGATTGTCAAGGATTTCATTTGTTCTGCTTGACATACAGACGTACAATTGGTAAAACTGCATCTTATCTTAGTAATTGTCTACAGTGCTAAGTCTGTACCTAGTTATTGACTTCAAAAGTCAGGTTTCAACTCTACAGTTCCCTGATCCAACATCAGTCCAACCACCTCCAGCTCTATCTGTTCATCTTTTGGCTCACCTTCCTGACTTAAACCACCTTCCTCTTCACAAATGCTGGGTTTCAGTTTTTTGTAAGCAATCAAGACTGGCTTTTGGGGTAAAAAAGTGAACAGGCTGGTTCCTCATTTCTGGTCACATCCTTATATCCACTGCATCCAAAAAAATCCATTGTGAGCTGATGCTTAAGAACTTGGTAAATATTCTGAGGGTAATTAAAGCAAGAAGTGTTTTTTCTAGGTTTGAGGGAGAGGTGTCCACTAACTTTAATAACATGGCTGTTTACTAACAAAACTGCAGAGTTTAGTGATAATATATAGAAATTTCTGTCTGTCTGGTGGTTTTTGAGCCCATTCTGGTACAAATCCAGATTAGCATGCTGACACTCTTATCATTCAACAAAGTCCTTTTCCAAACTTGTAGCAAACTTTCCTGTTCACAGGCACATGTTTCAAATAGACCTGCTTGTAAAATGGGATATTATGTGCAGCTAAAGAATTCCTATAAAACTAGTTAATTGTTTTATACTTCCAGATGAAAAGATCTTTGGATTTTGAGCTTTCATTTTTTTAAAACCAAATTAACTTCCAAAATTTTTGTGGGAAGTAGACACTTCTGTGACATATTGTGTGTTAGTTTAAATGCCTGGTGCTTTCTCTGCAAATATTCTTCATGGAAGCTTTTTGAGCAACTATTGGAAGGAGAAGGTCAGAAAGAAAATTCAGTTTCCTTCCACTTCTCTGCCACCCCTGACCTGATACATACTAGTGCCTCCTGGGGACCAGCCTTGTATTGCACCTGACTGAGCCCAACAAGTGGATGGCTCATTCCCATTCCATCCTCCTTGCAATGTGAAAAATGACAGCCATAGGAGGTGGCTATAAATTTGCCATGGTGATTAACTCTGCTGGGGACAGTTCTCCATGGAGTGATGCAGTAATCCCCCATTCTCAAAAGGGCCAATCCACTCTTCCCAGGGAACACAGGAATATAATATAATAACTTAAGAACAATTATAGTCTGCTAGACTAACAGTCATTCTCACATATATCCCATCTCCTAGAGTAGTCAATAATAAAACAGAGAGGAAATTACAAGAGCAATACTTTCTAGGCTTCCTGCAATTGGCAGCTCAGGGATTTCCTAAGCCAGAGGTACTTTCTTTGTATCAGTAGTTTTCAATGGATTTTTCTTCCATGGGTCATCCTGTTGGTTTTTGGGTTCATGGGGATGTTTTAGAAGATGTTTTTGCATCACTGGCATTTCTCATTGTTTAAGCAGGACCACTTGTCCCTTGAGAAGGCAGAAGTTAGTCAAAGAACCTTGAGGTGGCAACTTGTACAATCACATAATAATGTATTGTAAGTCTCTTTTCAGTTTCCAAAGTGCTGCCAGCTAAAAAGTAGATGTATAGTTTCAGAGAGAAGAGCTGTAGGTCCTGGCTGCACAGGGTGACAGTGTTCACCAGATGTCATTACCCCAGGTGGAATCCCAAATCAGTGGTGGTTTAAATTTTGTCAGAGAGCTTTAATTCAGCATCTGTTGCATGAACAACTGTAATAGTCTTGAAGCAGAGGGAACCTCCACAGCAAGACTAGGAGGATGTACAGGTGAACTGGTTTCATCCTCCAGAGTTAAAACCACCTCCAGTCACAAGTGAGAGCCACAAGACAAAGATCATGACGTTTTCAGAAGGTCCTGTGGCACCTTTGCCATGTGCAAGTGATCTGAAAGCAGTGTTTTGTAACAGCTGGCAAGCAAAGACTGTTATGTGGATGACAGGCTGCGCCCATGACTCCTGGATAGCTTGCCAGCTCATAGGGAGGAAATGGCTCTCCTCTTGAGAAGGGATGGATAGTTGTCATGTTTGGTTGGTAGATGAGGTCGGTTTTTCCTCTATTTCTCTTCCCTTGTTCAGTTTTCAAGCTGCTTTAAATGATTGGTATTTGCACTAAGATGAAATGGTGCTGTGGTAGTTGGAAGGATCCACGCAAACAGAGACACTTGTAAACAAAGATAGTAATTAGAATAGGATGCAGGTCTGGGCTTGTCTGTCACATCAAGAGCTGTGTTTGTGTGTCAGCTTTACTCCTGTGCCTCCTCTCTGAGGCATCCTTATTTCAGGGCTTCCTGGGAAATGCAATACGGCTATATTGTTTGCTATTTTTTTACTTTTTTTTTTAATATTTTCTTTTTTCTTTATGGACTCCCCAGGTGCCCATAACAGTGTGGCAATCAACAGGGATATGCACAGTAGCAGAATTTTCCCTTTACAAGTAAATCTATGCAAATATGGCAACCTACCTCGGGGCATCTTTCAAACCTGGGGAAGAAATGGCAGGGATGGAATTACATGATGCTTGAGACAGAGCTTGCAGACATTTGTCACCTGACTTTGTAGGCTTCTCTTGCTTTTTCTCTCTTCTCTTTTACCCTCTCCCCTTAATATACTTCCAGAAAGATAAGCAAGTAAAAATGGCATGTGCTGTCTTCAGGGAGCCTGTGTGATGCCCTGCAGTAGAGGTCCATCCCCAGGGGGATGGTGTAAGGGACAGAGCTTGGGGACATGTCCTCCTTTCAGATGTGCCCACACATCTGCTGCTGGCCTCAGCTGGGAGCTCCCTGCAGGCACAGCCGAGAGGTCGATTTGAAACTAAGTCTATATTAAAATAAAAAAGGAACCATGGCATTTTTGGAAGAACAGAGAGCCCAAGACTGCACATGTTCAAGAGGGCAGCACAGTGCAGAGCTCAAGGCAGGATTTAGCTTTGAATGACTCTCACAGCCTTTTCTCCTCGGGGCTTGCCACCCACACATCAGATTTCTTCAGCTAAGAATTTGCAAGAGAAGAGGACATATCCTAACCTTCACAGAAAATCTGTCTCTCTCTTCAGTTAGACTTAATTGCCCACGAGGAAACGCAGACAGGCAGGTCCTGCCCCACTGACTTCCACAATAATGGCCAAGTGTCTGAATGGGGGTAAGGATGAGAGGCCACCACAGACCCATGCAGAACTGGCTTTGAGTAACACCTGGCTTCCAGCTGTCTCTGAGCTGCAGAGGAGATGCCTTCCTGGAGTGAAGTAGGAACTAGCTGTGGCCTTTGACATCAGCCCAAAGTGGCCTTGTGTGACAAACCTTACAAGATCCAATTACCTTCTCAGTGGTTTGGGGAATGTTTGGGTTTTTTTCCCTTGTTCTTCTGTTCCATCAGAAGGGAGAATATTAAAACATTCTTATGGAGATTGAGCTACCGTGTACTGAGGGAAATGGGTGAAGTCTAGTACCATTTGACATTAATACAGTGGGAGTATTCTGAAAGAGTATGAACGTTCCTAGACAGATATCCAGATCCAGCACAGCTCTGCAGGGACACAGCTGGAATCTTAACAAGTGATACCTGTACAAACACCAGAACAGTAGAACATAGTATTATAGTATATAAGTACAGATAATTTTCACAAAAAAAAAAAAAAAAAATCACCATTGGAGCACAGATTGCCATAAACAAAGGCAGCCCATGGAGATCGTCTGCATGTAAGGAGCTGAGCAGAACAGAACAGAATCGAATGGAGCAATCTGAAGGAATTTGGTTTAAATGAAAACAGCAAAGCAGTTCCTCTGTAAATGTTTTCAAAATACATAACCAACCTTCTGAACCTTTATTATTTTAAGGAGAAAAGAGACCACCAGGTGCCCCTGCAGAAGCCCCCTAGATCTGACAGCCCAAGTACTCCACCATTCACAAGCATTACTGCTGACTACTGCCTGTGTTTGCCATATGTCATCCCTTTTTGTTCACTGCCATTTATATGCTGGCAGGTTAACTTATTGTTCAGGTAAGGGTAGGTTGAAGATTTCAGATGTGGGTGTTTGAGAGATCCTCCCCTTTATGGCAAGCTCAGCTTTCTTAGTTTCAGCTCAGGCTGATGTTATATCAAACTGTGTTTCTCCCCAGTGGGGACAACCACAGATTATTTAAAAGATACAACAAGAATGTTACACTAAATGAAGACGAAAGATGTGCAGGAAGCGTGATTGCTGTCTGAGCCTTCTTAAGAACTGCTTATTAAAGAAATCAACTTTTAAGCAGCAAACAGCCACCAGAATTGGCCATGTTCGATACTGGGGACAGGCTCTGACCTGCTTATTGATAACTTTCCTCTAGTGGTAATGATGCTGATGCTAATGAGTGTATTAATAATAAATAGCACCCTGTGCGTGTATCATGTCCCCTATTCAAGGAGTAGGAAATGCTTTACCAACAAGGAAGTGTGAAGTCCCAGAGCATCTCTTTTCTCCCTCTGGAGCTTACTGTTGTCATAAGCAAAGGGACTTCTGTAGTCTGGGTTAGCAAAGAGAAGTGGCAGTGGAACCACTGGACTCCAGTCACTACGGTGCTGCTGATTCCCAGTGTGAACTTAGGGGATTTATTTCAGTGCTCTGAGTCTCAAGTTCACCATCTGTAAAATCAAGATAATTATATTTACAGTGCTTACTTCATAGAGCTGCTGTGAAGATTAATTAACGCATGTATATTTACAAAGTGCTTTGAGATCTTCAGGTGAAACCTGCTGCATATGTGCAAAATTCTCTAAAATATCTTGATACTTCAGGACCTGTAGAGTCTTACTAGTTATCATCACATTTTTGAAAGCTTTTATTCTTTCTTTAAGCAAGTTGGTTGGCAGGTAGGAGTCATATATACTGTGTCAATGGTGGAATACTTTGCAAATAATAGTTTTTCCTTATTCCTTTTGATTTGTTTTTCTCCTCATGCGCTATGTGCAAGCAGATTAAGGGTTCATAAAACAGTAATCCTAGATCATTATTAAAACACATATTTTGAGCATTTTTTTACCCCTGTAGATTTTATCACAAAGAAAATCCCTATGTTTATTTGATATTGGCTATTCCAGCTGTGTTGGTTGTTTGTGATCAGCCAGATAAGCTATGATATAGATCTGTACACTTCCAGTGAGAACATTCCTAGAGGCACAGCTAGGGACCAAAGATTACATGTGTTTAATTTATGTGCTATGGGCAGGATTGATCTTGCCTAAATTTAGCCATCTGAATATTAACCGTTAAGAGTAAAGTAGTTGTTTGAACTTACTTCATACTTAGTTGAAAGAGAGGGGTGCTTGCCCAGAGCAGTTTGGCTGACCTTTCTTAGATAACAGTGTTGATCAGATGAATAAGCCTCTGGAGGCACAAATATCTTTGTTGATTGTGAAGGGATGGAGGAGTGATGTACTCAGATTTAGAAGTCTGATATGAAGGCTGAATCCTGTTCTGCAGACCTTAGCAACACTCCTTGCCCTGGCAGAAAAGGCAGCATTACACTGAAACAGAGGGTGGCTTGTTTGAGCAGTAACACAGCTCCAGATTGAGACACCTACCTGTAGGTGTGCAGATCTGGGTATCTACACAAGACTGAGGAGCCCACATTCCCACTGTAGTCAATAGAGATCTCTACAGTGCAGCATGGAGTCTAGAGATGCATGTAGCAAACCAAAATATACATGTCTACCACAGGGTAAGTGGAATAGCAAATGGAGCTCCCCTAATTTTACAACTATCTCTCCCTCACCTACTGCAATCTAAATGGCCAGTCTGTCTATTGATACAAAATGTGGGCATTTTAACCAGCAACTTAAATCTCACTCCAAATGTATTACTTCATTAAGAGGATGAATAATGTGTCATGTGATTCAGGCAGGTGTGCTGAAAATGCCACACTTCTTACAGCTAAACAATGAAGTCTTCTGCAATATTGAGTAGTCTGTAAGCATCTCAGTATTTGTAAATCAGCTTCAAAGAAGAGTGGGATTTGACAATATGAAACCCATATACATTTATCAGTTCTTACCTCTGCCCATTTCAGCTCTTCTGTAATTGTGCATTTGAGTTGTGTCTAAGGTTCTCAAACTAAGGTATTTCCATCCACTTTATTTGAAGACAAACCTCCAGTTTTAGGAATTCAATGTCAAGAAGCCATTCAGTGGCAGTTTTCTCCTTTAATTTTTCTCTCTTACGTGAAATCAAAGCCTTATGAATCACATCATTTAATACTTCTATCTCTTGATGCTTATAGATGCATCTCCTGGTAGCTGCCACTACCATACACATAAGATTTCTTCCTAACCTTTGCCCAGTTTAGTAGCCTTTGAAAAATTTCTGTATCCAAGATAAATTAGAAAGTAGAAGAAAACTTACACAAGCACAGTATACACACAAAATTACTTGTAGGCAATGTGTTGAACCTATACATGCAGGAAGCAAATAGGTAAAATATATTTAAGCATCTTCATATAACTTCTCTACATCAGTGGAACTCTACCACTGAGTAACAGCTGACAATCTGCCTCTTTATGCACATGCACCCAAGGGTGTATGTACGTATGTTTAGATATAGGTAGATATAAATATACACTGGAGTCTTTGGGAGAATTCTTTTGATTTTCTCTGGACATCTGATGTTCCTTAAGGCAGCTGTCATCCTACATTAATTTGCCTTGTTCTGCCTCAGCTCACTCTTTTTTGTCTTAAATGCCATATTAGAAAATGTTACAAGCCCCCTGCCTCCTTTGGCAAACCCACAATCCACCTGGACATGTAGGGAAGCATGCCATGATCTTTCCTGACACATGACAACAAACATCTCATCAGGGGCTCAGCCGTGTCACCCCCAATGATATTGCGCTGCAAGATCAGTCCTGGGCTACATTACACCCTATTCTGCCCCCAGGGGAGGTAGGAAGGACTATGCTAATTGGTTCTGACCCTCCAAGATCGAGGGGGAAATTGCCTTCATCTGATGCCAAGTGCCGGATTTGTTCAATAGAAACCAGGGTACTGCAATGTACATAAACTCTTTTTTGACAAGGTGGTAGGAGCCCATGTCTCTGCGTGTGTGTGTGTGTGTGTGTGTGACAAGATTATATGGTACAAGAGTTGCACAAGTAACTCACCTGAATTTGTTCCATATAAATACAACAGCATCTTCCAATTTACAGCACTAGAACATTTCTCAGCCAGCTGTGGCATTATAAGAACATGTCCTTGGACCCTGCTGCACAGCTGTTGCCCCTGTGTTCTTCAAGAACCCCTCCAAAGGCCTGGATTCTCTGTGGACTCCTACACCCCAGAGACTCCAGGAGTCAGTGGGGCTGACTATGAAACTGAGGAAAAACACAGAAGATCAGTATGTTTCAACACACCCTGTCTATTCTTCACTTTATTGAAAGAAGTGAGGTTTTCTGGTTTGCTAGAAGGCATCACCAACAGAATACTAAATGCAGGGAGACGCAGGAGTTCCTCCTCTTGCCCAGGACTCACCCTCAGACTGTCCTGAAACAGTGGACCAGCATACCAGCAAGGAGGTTAAAAAAACAGTTGTTTTCTGACCTGGCAATGTGTGTCCACTTTATCAGATACAGACACCTCCACACCATTTGTCACTATATGAAAAGAGAAAGGCAGGACTAAGTGCTGCAAGGTCTCTCCCATTACAGTAATTATTTTCTTTTTTTTTCTCTCTTCCTCATCCTTTCTTTCCAGTACTCCTTTTCCTGCTTTAATCACACCTCACTAAACTCATGTTTATGTGCACCTGGTGCCAGATGATGTGCACAGGTTTGTGGCTTTAGGTTTCCCTAGCATGCAGGTATTTCTGCCTGGTCCATTGCCAGGCCAGAACCCCAGAGTCATCATCTTCAACAGAACTGGAACCCTGAAGTCATCATCTCCAACAGAACCAGACCCCTTTTCAGATCTTGAGTGCTTAGTTAGGTTGCAGAAACATATCAGAGCATAAATGATGATGGGCACATTATGAGAAATAGTTCAAGCAACACTCTATAAAGAAGATAGGATTTTAATCTGGTAGCCTATTTTTGATAAAGGTTTTCAGAAGCACCACGTACTCTAGAAGAAGCAGAAGGCAGTTTTAAGATAGCCTTACACCAAACCAGTTCCTTGCCAGTTTTCCTGAATTAGATGTTGGCTTTCATCTTGTGTGATAAATACTTTGTTTCTTCCCAAGTCTCAGAAACATCTAGTCCTTGTAGAACAAAATCCAGCAGAGAAAAATCCTTTCCACTGTATGCCAAGGCAAATAATGTGTTCTGCAGCCCAGGGTGAGCAAGAAGGGGTTGATATGACCTTAACAGGAGTTGGGGGGTGTTGCTGGGGTTTTTTATTTGGTTATCAAAGGGATGCTGAGTAGGTGGTGCCAGATTTTGCTTGAACTGATTATGTTTAAATGTGCACACACACACACAAACACATGCAATCGAGTGCTTCAGTGCTGGAGGAGTGAGGAGCTGTCAGGACTATGTCATGGCAAAGGCATCCCATCAGCTAGAGGGGGAGATTTTCTGGGCCTTGGTTTTAGACACAGACAGATGAATGACAGGGGTTAAAAGCATCCTGCATTCTTTTCCACATTGCTTCCTTGATGGTAAAGACTTCCCTGGCCCTCACACAGAAGGTGATCTATGATTTCAAAACATTTTACTGGAAATACTGTACAGGCTATAATAAGCTACTGTAGCCCTTGGCAGAGATGCCCAGCTGAGCCTAATTCCCCATATCCTTAACTCACCAGCCTCTAATCATAATGCAGGTTCAGTGTCCTAGAGGACCATTAAATAAAAAAATACA
The DNA here is from genome assembly GCA_020745705.1 of Hemiprocne comata. Classification (NCBI taxonomy): domain Eukaryota; kingdom Metazoa; phylum Chordata; class Aves; order Apodiformes; family Apodidae; genus Hemiprocne; species Hemiprocne comata. Next base: position 28,254,552 of record CM036616.1, on the reverse strand, counting down.
CTCACAAAAACCCAATTAGTACATTTCATGATGGTGAGAGATGTCTGACTGAGCGCCCTGGGCATAGCAGTCCTCTGCTTAGTCACAAGAAAGGCAGTGCAGTCTAATCCCCAGTCTCCTGTAGGCCTGACCCAGAGGACCTTAAGCCAAAGGATAAAAAGGAGCTTGGGCTCCTTCACTCTTTCACTTCTCAGCTGCTTTGCTGAGGCCATCACAAACATGTTCAGTTGTAACACTCAGGTGTGGTTGTGCACACTCATGTGCAAGGAACTGAGCACAGCCATCATGACCTCAGATGCTGGCAACAAGAGGGGAAAACACAGTAATGGTGCAGGTTATCAAAGGAAATTAAGAGAAGGATTTTCAAACAATAAATAGAAACATCCTTCTAACTGGTCTCCTGAAGATCATCATTGAAGCTGATGAAAAAGTGGTGCCATTTGTCTCTGTGATTGTGATCAATATTCTTAGAATCATTGTAGAGTGCCAGGTTGGAAGGGACCTCAAGGATTTTCTGGTCCAACCTCTTTAGATAGGAACACAGTTTAGATGAGACAGCCTAGCACCTTGTCAAGCTGAGTCTTAAGTGTTGGGAAATCCACCACTTCTTTGGGGAGATTATTCCAATGTCTGACCATTCTCATAGTGAAAAACTATCTTCTGGTGTCCAATCAGGATCTTCTTTTCCATGTGACTCTTGCTAAAGAGAGAGTTTCCATATTCCTGGTAGCCACACTTTAAGTACTAGAACATGGCAATAAGGTCTGTCCTAATACTTCTTTTCTCCAGACTGAAGAAACCCAGTTCATTCAGCCTTTCCTCATACGGCAGGCCTCCCAGGCGTTAGAGCATTTTTGTGGCCCTTCTCCATTCTCTTTCAAGCCTGTCCACATCTTTGTATAGTGGGGACCAGAACTGAGCACAGTATTCAAGGTGTGGCCTGGAATAATACACAACACAAGAACAATAATAGAAGGCACCTGACATTTCCTGCACAGCCTGAGAGTGGTACTCAACAATTCCTGAAATAGCCCACATTTCCTATAGGTTTCTTTGCAGATGCCCTGTGGAGAAATTAATTGTCTGCCTCACATTTAACCAGTTCATTTTCCAGAAGAGTTGAAGGCTTGCTTCATCCGTGCCTCATTTCAACACAGAGCTCTAACTTCTAATGAGCAAGATGGGACCTGTGGTCCCCTGTTCCAGCACCACTTACCTTAGAAGAGACTGTGTCAAACTTTTTAGAAGATGCAGGAAATCTCACAGATTTCACAGGCATGGGAGAATATGACCTCTTAAAGTTCTCATTGGTTCATTGAGCCCAAAAGCTGAGACATCATCATGACATATATGTTGCAAACATCTAAATAGATTAGATCTCAGCTCAAAAATCACCCCTTCATTATCTAAATGTTTCTATGCCTGAAACGAATTATGCCAGACAACTATCATGAAAACAAATCCTTAGCCAAGAGACAGTCTAATAGCCAGCAGTAAATTAGCAGACATGACTACTTAATTCCCAAGTCTAGTTGTGAGGCTCCTGCCTAGTTGTTGCTTTAACTATTGCCATTTCCAAGCAAGGGTGGGGTGGTTCATACATGCCACCCAGTCTTCAGCAACGTCAGGTTGAGGTTTGCCAACCAGTGATGCCTTTGCCAGGGGAATGCAGGTACAGCTCAACAGCACATGACTTAATGTCACCCACTGAGTGTGATTAAATGCGTCTTGCTTCGATACAGCCTATTATTAGACCCATTTTTTTTGCACTTTGCAAAGCAAAACATTCCATTAAGAAAACAGAAATAGGAAATTATTAAACATTGTATTTATGTGTTTTTCTTCTATCAGCTAATTCAATTGGCTTTTTCTAATAAATAAGATCTGCTTCAGATCAACAAGTCTCCGGTCTGATTTTCTCTTATTATCATCAAGGGGAGTCGGCTTTGTGGTTAACCTTTCAATTTATTTAAAATGCCTTGGATTTCATATTCAATTTTTATGCTCCCTGTTTCTGATTGTTTCCTTGAAATAGGAACTTCAAGGACTTTGATAAATGGATTGAGAGGTTGCCTTATTTCTCTGTCACTTCGCCTTTGTGTCCTCTGCAAAAAACTATTTTGCAAATCATAAAGCTGGGAATTGCAGTAAGTATTCATCAGAGTAAGGCACAGAGGGTTGTAGGAGCATAATAGATTAGATAGTCCCAGTTAGGGGCCAGGAATAAGAGCTGATGGGAAATAGTTGTAAGCTGAAATTAAGAAGAAAAGACATAGGCTGGATATTAGTGCAGTCATTTTGGCAGCAGTATGTATTAGCTGAAAGCAGTTTTCCACCACTGCGATCTGTGGTAGTCTGGAAGTCATGGAAATAGGCCTTCAGCTGGTTTGTGAAACTCTACTGAAGAACTGATTTTCTTATTTGGAACTTATTTACAGTTTTATAGTCACTCAAACAGGTAGTATGCTGATACATGTACATGCAATGCTGAGAGAGAGGGTGATAGCTATCCATGGCGCAAATTGCCATCTAAACAGCACATGGCAACTCCTCACACTCCCCAAGATATGACCACTATAGCTAGGGTATTCAGGACTCCTTTGAATGATGCATTGTAACATGTCCTCCCCAGAACAGGTTTTCATTAAATGAGTCACAGCTAATATATTTAAGTACCTAGAGCCCCCACCTCTGTATGCCAAGACAGCAGAGTACTGTTTTGGGAGATGCAGGCAGGGTTAAAACCAGCAGAGCCTGCAGCTATTTGTGCTGCACCCCTCCACATGGCTGCCAGCAGGGTTTGACCCTTTTCCAGAGCTGTCATAACATCACCCTGGATCATTCTTCCTCATCCAGGAAATCTCCCAGTTCTCTTGATATTTTCCCCATTCAAGACACCAGCATATCCAAACTGCACCTCCCTCTAAATAGTAAAACTCAGGGCTTAGGTAACTGCAGAGTGAGGAGCCTTAAGCACTAAATAGGTTATTTCCCTCCTGGGTGAGCTGAACTTTGGTTTCCATCCCTCCTGCTCTGATGTAGCCATTGCACTGGAACCCTCACAAGGAGCACCTGGAGATCTTGTAGAATGCCACAGTAGCTGGCCATCTCTTAGCAGAGCTGGTTGATGAGAAACATCCCATTGTCACCCCCACAGGAGGCCTCCATGTAGGACAAACACCTGGCACTGTGAGCTCTGCTACCATTCTGGTGTTTGGTTTGAGCAAGACCCCCAGAGCCCCTCAATCCCCTTCCCACTGTCTGATCTGGCTCATCCCTTCAGCCCATGGCATCTCACAGGGACAGCTGAGGCCAGAGGTGGCTAAACCCACCACCCGCGGCACTTCACAAAGAGCTTTTTCTGCAGAGGAACGTGACTGCCCTTCACTGCCTGCACTCATGCAGCTGGTGTGAGAGCACAAAGACCTTTCTGGTGATTCAAATGTGTGATTGTCACAGTTGAACCCTTCACACACCTCCGTAAGGGCAGCCAGGATCCATGCTCCTTCTGGCTCTGTGCTTTTCACTCCCTTTCACTGTGTAACTATAGCAAACAAGAGAAATGTTCAGCTCCTGTCTCTGAGTCATTGCCACCCTCCCAAAACCAAACATGTCCTGGACTGCTCTTTCATAGGAGCTGGAGAGCACACAGCTGATTATTCATCCTAGCCTCTTAGGTGGCTGCAGATTACAAGTTGGAGCAGGAACCATTAATACTATTAATAACCCCTTTTTACATGAGACCTTTTCAAACTGCAGGACCCAAAAGCACTTAATGCATTTTACTACTTACGTGTTGCAAATCCACAGCCTTCTAGGAATCTCACAGCCATCACTGGTGCAGACTGAGCTCCTCATACTTTAGAGCAACAGCACAGACAGACTTCAGGTTGTCCTGCCCCAAATTCATAAATGCATCACCATATCAAAGAACAACAGGTCTTCTCCAGCACCCCAGCCATTTATCATGCTTTGATGGACCACCAGAAAACTTCATAGAATCAAAGAATCATAGAATGGTTTGTGTTGGAAGGGACCTAGAAGATCATCTAGTTCCAACCCTCCTGTATGGGCAGGGATACCTTCTACTAGACCAGGTTGCTCAAAGCCCTGTCCAACCTGGCCTTGAACACCTCCAGGGAAGGGACATCTACAGCCTCCCTGGGCAACCTGTTTCAGTGTCTCAGCACCTAACTGTAAAGAGTTTCTTCCTAACATCTAACCTAAATCTCCGCTCTTCCAGTTTAAAACCATTACCCCTCATCCTATCACTACACACACTGGTAAAAAGTCCCTCCCCACCTTTCCTGTAAGCCCCCTTCAGGTACTGGAAAGTGCTATAAGGTCTCCTTGGAGGTTTCTCTTCTCCAGGCTGAAAATTCCTAACTCTCTCAGCCTGTCTTCATAGCAGAGGTGCTCCAGCCCTCAGATCATCCTCATGGCCCTTCTCTGGACTTGCTCCAAGAGCTCTGTGTCCATCCTGTGTTGAGGGCTCCAGAGCTGGACACAGTACTCCAGGTGGAGCCTCATGAGTGCAGAGTAGAGGAGTAGGATCACCTCCCTTGACCTGCTGGCCACAACTTCAGACCTGTGCAGGCAGGAGGTGCTGAGCATTCCAGTTCACCAGAGCATTGCAAATGGTGTGCAAACTTCCATCTTCCTGAACATTTCTCCTAGCAGCAAAATTCTGGTAGCTGTTCAGCTGAGACTAGCAGACTTACCATGTAGGCTAACATGACATCCAAATGGAATTATCTGCAAGAGATTTCAGGCAGGCAGGGTGTAATCAATTTAAGAACATTACTGTCCTCTGAAGCTTAGATATCTTGTCTTGTCTGTTTGCCATTATATGCAACAGTCTGTCTATCTATCTATGCATCCATCTATCCATCCATCCATCCATCCATCCATCCATCCATCCATCCATCCATCCATTCACCTAGTCACCTTTCTTCTCACTATAGGTAAGCACCTACAGTTTCATAAAAAGGGCAATGCACATTTTTTCATCTCGGGCCACCTCATCTAATTTTGATTTATTTAAGAAGGCAGGACTATTTGTTTTGTGGATTTCTTTGCCTTCTCTTTCCTTGCTTATGTGCTGGGGAGAGGCAATGCCTGGAGGACCACTCTGTCACACCCTGGGGTTTAAGAAGGAGTTGAGTTGATCTGCATCATGGGGGGGGAACTGCTTGTAAGGGAGAGAGGGAAGAGGGGGGGAGATGGAGGTGTGAGAAACTGCGTCACTTCCACAACTGCTACTGCTCAAGAGAAGGAGCAAAAGAAATATATATCTGCCTGCCTATTAATTTAAATCTAGACCCAGGAAGAAGTCAACGAACTGTAATTTATGAGCTGTCAAAGCCTGAAAAATTCCTTTTGACACTGTATTTTCAGTTATTACATGCTTTCCTGCAAGACGACAGTGTAATTCTGTAGGGAGCCTTCTAGTGAACAGCACAATGGCAGAGGGCAGTGGGGGCTTTCTTATTATCTTTTCTTCCCCCTTTCTTCATCTCTCCCCAGTCCTTTCAATCATCCCCCCTTTCCTACCTTGCTGCTTGCCCAAACAGTAGCGAGGAATTAAATCAGCAGCAGTCCCCATCCTGCCAGTCCTTCAGCACCTCCAAGGCAGCGCTCAGTGCCCGTCTGGATCTGGCACCATGCGAGATTTCTGAGGACTCACTGGGTGATGGGAATGGAGATGAGGCAGTGACCTCAACTCCACCAAAGACAAAGAAAAATATTCTCTCACACACTCTCTGGCATGCTAAATAATTCAGTTAGTTTTTCTCTGCCCATGCTAGGGGCCCACCACTCTTGCTGGTGCACCTTTTGGTTGCGTCTCTCTCATTTGTATGAACATTGATTGATAGCTCTCAGCCACCTCAGATACCCAGATGTCACCAGCACTGCCTGCCTGGCTCCCTGATCCTCCATGAAGTGAACCAGTGCAATGGAGAGTCCTGTAAGGGTTCTGGGTCACAGGTGCTGTCCTGGAGGTGAGCTGCTTCTCCTCTTTCCCAAGCCCTCCTGCAGGTTTGAGTCCTGGAAGGCAGTGCCAGGCTCTCAGGATGGAGATGCTATCACACGCTGGGACCTCACCTAAAGCAGAGGGTGGGGTGCCATTTTGGTGGTATTGTTTGCAGGAGGGGAAACCATGACAGGTCTGCCTGTCCATGGGTGCCTATCCTCTCTCCTGCAAGCTGTTGTGGAAACACAAGCGGATGGAGAGTGATGCAGTGGCACCACTGTCCAGTGCCATTAATGGCTGAACTCAAGCTATCACCAAATTAAGCTTTACCTGAAAATCTCTCTGTTGCCTGAATCCAACCTGAAGTTCCCCTGGCATCCAGCTCATTTCCTTATCACTTGGGGACAGGAGTGAGAGAGGCATTTCACAACAAAAGTAATTTATCCTTGTATTTCCAAAGTTTTATTTTTCTTACACACACAATTGCTTTTTACTTTGAATTGCTGGTGGTGGTGGGAAGGTTGCCTTTTTGCTTTATGTTTTTCTTCCTAGCTTTGGTTTCTCACTTGCAGCTCACAAACCCTTTTTAAGGTCTATTCTCTGTGACAGGTACTTCGCCTTGTACTTAGGGAATCACACCCACATACTGCACACATCCATATGCAAACACACAAGAGACACACACATTTTCTGAGTGAACTAAACTCCAAGTCTTGTTCTTTAATATCATTTAAGCAGCCTGCACAGGGCTCTCTGGAGTTGAGATTATGTGTTAGGGGTCTGAAAGCACTTTAGAGAAGTCCAGACCCAGAGGAAAGGGCCATGCTCTCTTCTAGATTGTGCTGCAAGGCAAACAGGTACAACTCCCAGGGTCTATTCCAGGCTGTGTTCCTCTTTAAATTCACCGTGCCTCAGTTTCCCCAAACGTCAAGTGGAGTCAATCCCACTACCTACCATTACTTGGCAACACTGAAAGAATATGTTAAAGTAATGTTATGGGTATGCTGTTATTACTGTGCATGTTCTTTCAGAATTTGGTATCAAAACAATTGCAGCCAAAATTTCCCTGGATTGCAGATATAGAGATGAAAAAATGAAAAAAAGAGATTTTCCCATAACCACTCTCACATCTAATAGCAGAAAAAGGAAAACAAAGGCCTCTTTTGAATGTAAGACCACTACCTAGGGAGGGGGGGACAGGCTGTTGTATCTTACTCATGAGTGGATTATCGATGGGCAAACTTTCAGTGCTTTTATTAAAATTCAGGAAAGCCTGCACCGAATCCTTCAAGCCTCTGCTCTCTGGGTCCTAGCTTCCACTCAGACAAGACTAAAGGCCACCGTTTCACCGAAGGCTAGTTTTCTCCATCTGGGACAAAGTGACTGGAACAGGCCAAAAAATGAATCAGCATAAGTCAACAGTTGAACAATGGAAGAGTCAAAGCAGGATTCAGTGCATGTTCCCTGACTTTCTTTTGGTTAACATTGCATATTCTAAATAAATGTCATTCCAAATGGGACCTGGGCTTTGTTTCTAGCTCAGAGAAATATTCAGGGATGCTGAATGATAAGAATCCTATTGCCTTACATTCCTTAACTGTGCAGGGAAATCTCTCGGTACATTTAATACAATTACTTCTGCTCCCAGGCAAAAGGTGTTGAGGTGGGGAAATGAAAACACTGTCCTGTGTTTGCCTTTGCATGAAAAACTCTTCAGAACTGTCACTGTTTTCCTTTAGTTGCTGGCCCCTCCAGCTGACACTTTCTGTGGGACTAGCTTGCAGAGGCTGTTTCATTCCCAAGGTCCTGTAGACATAATAGTGATAAGGACATGATGAAAAATAACCACATCCTTCTTGTAGTAGTTCAGTCACTATATTTGCAAAGATGACATCTACACCTGTGTAGCAAACACAGCTAGTGGATGAACGGGCCTTTAGCAGTAATCTGTAATAATTGAAAGCAAAGAACAGATGTAACAGAGGACCATGCCCAGCTTTTGTGACAATATGTGTAGAACATGGCCTGTACTTGGGAAAATACAATATTCCTTAAATGCCGGTGCTAGAGAACTGTGCTGCAACAGAGAAGGCGGCCTGCTGTTTAAGCGAGGAAGAAGGAACAATGACAGAGTCAAGAGGATGGAGGGGAGGGACTGTGTGTCTTTGAGATCCTATCTTCCCCTTGGCAAAACTGACTGATTGAGTTTTCCTTATCAGTAGAAGCTATCATGAGCTGCAAAGGTTGGATGTCTAGAATTGGAACTTCCTTGTAGTTCCTGCTGAGTACAGCGTTCAAGAGGGCGGACGTTAAATGGATTAAGAAGTGGGTAATGGACAAATCTGAAAATGCAGTTGTCAAAGAGAAGGCATGATAGAGTGAGGGTATTTGTAGCAGGGCTCTGCACGGATCAGTACCAGCTCTGATGCTAGTCAGCATTGTCATGAATGATGTGAAATTAAATATCTAAGCTGATAAAATCTGTGGATAACACAAAATGGAAAATTGTAAGGACAGGACTGTGACACAGAGTCATCTGAGTCACGTAGGTCACTCTGAACAAGCCTTGGCTTGCTGAAGCATTATGTGTGTATTTCTGCAGTTCCAAATTTGAGCTGACTCATGGAGGAATAAGGCTAAAAACCAGGCCTAAAGAATGAGAGACTATTTCATAAGACAGCAACCTAGAAAAATACCTAGGCAGTGACCTAGAAAAATGGTTAGCACAGCTGAGGAGGTCAACATTAACTCCCAGCGTGGTGGTGGGGAAAAACAACTCTTGATGGAGAAACAAGGAAACTGGAGGACAAAGATGATTTTATAGCAGGTAGTGTTGGTGGGGGAGTAGTCTGGCAAACTGATCCCAGCCTGGCATTTACCTTTTAAAAATTATAAAAGATTTTGAAAAGACCTATATAAATGAAACAGATGCCTCCAAGTGTCAGGTTACAGAGTTGTACTCATTCTTGCCTGAGAGAGCTCCAAGAGATTTGGATCTTTATGGCAGTATCTTTTCTGGGTGAAAAAACCCTATGTACTAAAGAGTGTTTTAGTCAGCTGGAGAGAGACTGAACTTTTCCCCTAAACTTTTCTGATTTGAAGGTGATGGCGAACACATGAAAGTGAAAAGTCAAAGTTGGGCTCTTGTCACAAGAGGATATGCATCAAAGCAGACTATGATGCTGATGGTTGCTCTGACTGGTGCCTTCAGAGTAAGACTTGACCCCTCTTCAGGACACACAGTTTAGTCAAAACACAATCTATGGGGCTAGCTGCAGGGCAACAGCAGAATGGCTTAGGTGTGGTGGTTTGGCCATAGGATGGGAGTCTCCTGGGAACAGCTCTGAGGGTATCTCTAGGGGCAGGGACCAGGATGCTGAAAATGCCTTTTTTGGTGATAAGCCCTGTGAGTTGCTGACTATCCTGGGGCCAAGGGGGTTTTGGGAAGAAGAAGGGGTCGTCACTGCTAATATATTTTTTTCCCTGCATTATGTCCATCTTTGCTTCCTGACTGATACTGCGGATCACTGGAGAGGGTCTTTAGCATAGGCAGTGTGCTGAGACCAGGCACTGACTCTCCGTGTCAATGTTATCGCTCGCTGTCACATTTCGAAAGAGGAAGCGAGTCTGTGCCACGCACACAGAGAACAAAGCCCTCACGGAGACGAGTGAGAGTTACAACTTGTCAGCACGTCTCTCCGCCTGCCGAGGGCCAAACATGAAACACAAAAAGGCCTGAAATGAGGAAAAAGGGGGAAATAATAGCACAGTGAGCTCCCAGGCTCAGAAAAGACATGCTATAAAACTGCACCATCGCTCTCTGTCTCTCTCTGTCTCTCTGAATGTTTGCTACTGATGATGGGAAGAGATGACTCCCCTTAGCACAGTTACTGTTGCAGTAATAGGGACTGGATCCAGGTTCAGACCTGGCTTGCAACAGCCCTGCTTTCTCCACACACCCCAAAAAAACCTTGTTAGCCAAAAAGCATTATTAGATACGATGAAATCTGAGGTGAAAAGAGCCTACAGAAGGTTATGTTTTCCCATGTGGACAGTGAAGTTCCAATAGCTGAAAATTTGCCTTTCTGAGACTTAGATTTTACCCTGAATCAGGGAATTAATTTCTCCAGGTAATAAACTCAGGTATGGATGGGATAACTGTTTTTCATATTTGCTGATCTGGCCATAGCTTTGATGGTGGAAGAATTAATCCTATCATTGTATGGTGTATGTCCATGTTGTTGATTTACACCTACCAAAGACCTTGTTTTAGGAAGATTTGTAGATTTATGTTTACTGATTCTTTGGTCCAGGTGTATAATTTTCTGTTTCAAATACATCTGGAATTGATAATATACCACTACAAAGAAAAGACAGTATCATGGTAAGCACTGTGCAAGGGAAGACAAAGGACCAACCTCAGTTTACTTCTGTAAAAACAGAGATGGATCTATAGAAAGTGAGGGCAGAAAATTTACTGAAAACAGGAGGAAACATCCCCTCTTTGTGCAGACTCAATCCTGTACTGCCAGTTGTTATTAAGGTAGTTGGTAGTGTATGCATCCTTCAGGCTCCCCAGTCTAATTAAAATTAGATTAAGCAGAGTTCTGACAACAAAAAATGACTTAACAAATATTTGTCTTGTTCCCATCATGGCATTGTGCTACATCTCCTCCTTCTGGTACCCAAACTGGTAACATATCGAGTTCCCTCCTGTAAGACTCATCTGCTGTTAATCTTCTGTGTAGACTAAAAGATGCCCCTCCTCTTGCAGTTGTGTGGAAGTGCAGTCTCTGGTCCCCAGCTCCTCCCATTCGTGTGTTGCATACCACAGGGTCCCAGGTATGAGCTTGGGAATGGCATGTGTAGGATCAAGTTGCAGTTTAAAGCCAAGATTTTGGTCTAGTGGCAGGTGTTCCTTCCAACGCAGGGAGGTTGAAACTAGATGAGCTTTAAGACCCTTTCCAAATCAAACCATTTTGTCATTCTATGATTTTATCTTGGATGAGCAAGAAAACAAGTTCATTAAGCCTGAAGAAAAACAAAAGGACATTAATGGTCCTTCAGAGAGTGCAGGACTGCCCAGCAGTACCACTTTTACAGAAGCAGAGACCTAAGTCTATCAGTAAGAGTTAATAGGTAGTGTTGGGCTGAGCTGTACATGATTTTAAAAGACCAGTGGACAGAAGAAACACAGCAAGGAGGCAGGCATGGCAGGATGTGGCCCTGAGCACTGCCATCTCCATGCATGTTAGGAAAGGAAATGATGGAGAAAAGCTCTGCTGCCGTAAGCCACCAATACATTGCACGCGTTCCCTACATATTTGCTGTGAGTTCAGACAACAGAAGTCAAGATCAGAGTGATGGGACTGTCCTCACAGATCTGCCAGTCAAGGGCTGACTACACTGTGTGAGCTGAGAGGTCTCATGTCTTCTCCTGGCAAAGCTCACCCCTGAAACCCACCTGCAAAGGAGTTACCAGCAATGCCAACACCTGGAGTAAACCATTTCTGCAGCAGGAGGCTGTTTATGAACTATTCGTTACTGCTGGCATAGCACCCAGCTCATTTTCACCTCTCTTAAAGGTTAACCTCATTTCCCTCTATTAGTTGGTTTTAGTGAATGCCATTCGGTGTGGCAGTTAAGGAGTTCTGTCAGCAGATGGAAATGACAGTGGCATTTAAAGCCAGCCAGAGTCAAGAGTTGGGGGGTGGGAGGGTGGGTGGAAGAAATAATCTTCAATAAAACCTTTGCAGGCCAATGCTAATTGACAGCAAAGGTGTCTCACTTTCCCTAGCCAGAGGAGGGAACTTTTATCAATGCCCTGAGTGGGATGGGTCTCCCCTGAATTTGAAACCAGCCAAAATCCAGGTAGACAAAGTGCCTGGGAGCTTCCAGACAGGGGCATGGGGCATCCTACGTCTGTGGGTAACTTCTTGCTGGGTTCAGCAGGCCTTACTTCCAGCCAGGTGTGTGCTGAACATTGCTTTAACTAGAGGAAGGTTCCTCTCTGAGTGTGTTGGTTATAAGTCCTGTTGCAACCCCTGCATCACACGTTGCCGTTGCTGCCAGGTATTTCAGGCCACACCATCTGGTCACAGTTTTCCAGAGTTTCCTCATTGTTCTGCTCTTCTTTTTTTAAAACCTGGGGTCAGGCTTGCAGGAAAGTCTTCCACTCAGAGGAAGGATGAGTTTTGCCTGTGCTGGAGATCTCACAGGATTTTGTTTTTCTTTCCCTTACTACAACAGAGTGGTGAAAGGAGTCTAAGAAAAGAGAGCAAATCAGGGAAATATATACCAAGCCCCAAACCCTAGCACACAAAAGGTGTAATTGGCATTGCTGAGGCACTGCTGCCCTTCTGCTCCACCTTCACCAGACCTCCCCTAGCATGGGTGTAAGGGGCCATTCTGCATCAGAGAATGTTTTAAATACTCTTCAGTGGTAGGGACATACTGTGCAGCAGTTCAGCAAACCAAGGGTCTGTTCCAAAGCCTGCAAAGGCTCCATAGCACTCTTTTTCATTAACTCCAATAAGCTTCTGCTCTAATCCTGGATCCCCAATGTTTATTTCAAGCACAGGTGTATCATCCCTGGAATATAATGTTCCTTCGCATGCACACCTTGGGGTAATGGTCTAAATGAGTATGTGGATAACGCCAGCCAGATTCTGCTAGGCAGCATCATGAAGCAGACCTATTCATTTCCTGGGTCATTTGTTGAGCTGGCCAAAACATTTCAAAGGAGTGGTTATCTAGCTGAATGTGTAGTTTTGTTAAAGGCAAAGCATTCCTCTGAAACAGGCCCATTTCAATGAGATTTTTGCCAGGGGACATTTTTTTTTTTTAATTAATGCATTGAGTTCTCATTTCAGGAGGTACAAACCTGTCATTTTAACATGATCTTTTTGATTAATTTTGTTTCAAGTCTGTATTGTATTAAAACACTAAGAATATAAGAGCTTCAATTTCGACTTAGACCAAAGGTTTATCTAGTCCAGCATCCTCTGCTCCAGCAGTGCCCATTAGAAAGAATTAGAACAGGGCTTTTATATAGAGTGACCCTTCCCTAATACCCTCTGGCTTCCAGTATGGAGAGGTTTAGCAACTAAGACAGATTTCAGATCTGGATCTTCACATTTAATAACAGTGAGTGGACACAACCAGCACTAATCTGTCTCATTCTCCTTGGAACTAATATATGACTTCTGCGTTCACCAACATTGCATGGCAGAAATGTCCTTTATTTATTCATATAGTGTGTGAAAATGTACCCTCTTTTGTCGGGCTGAAAACCACAACCATTCTGCTTTATATATTTTATGTTTTGAGGTTATTAAGACAAAGTCTTCTTGTTCCTCCGAGACAATACCCTGTAACATTTCATAACTAAAGAATTTCCATTTTTCAAGAACTTTGACCTCTGCAATTCAAAAAGGAAGCAAATTTTTTGAGACATCAGTATTTCCCATAGAAAGAAAATCCCATTTTTCATCCAGTTTCAGTCGTTTCATTATATCAGTGTAATTGAGGGTGACAGCAACAAAAATAATAGTAACAAAAAAAACCAAAACCCTTAACAAAAAACTTTCTTAGGCACCCACGGGAAGAACAAGATAGAATGAATGGAATTTTCACAACAGCAGCATCTTCCACCCAGCTGGGCTAGGGAAGTCTTAGGAACAGGTTAGAGTAATTAGTCACCCCAACCTGATCACGCTGGCACCGTGTCATGCCCCCACCCTATAGTTTAAATGTTTGTAAGGCAGACTGTATTCCGTGTAGGAAAGGAATCCAATTCTCATCTTCATTTTTACCTATACAATCCCCAAACTGGGACTTCCACCTAGATAAACTGGGACTGCCTTAAGCTGAGGTGATCTGCCTTGTGGGGAAAAAACATCACTTTTAAGGTCTCCTTGCAGTCAGTGAGGTATCTGAAAGGTTAAATGGGGGGATCCCAGTTAAATTCATATTTAAAACTAATCACCTGCAACTGGGCATATGTACCAAACGCCGGGCTCCACTGCTTACATTCATAGGCAAATCCTTACAGGATTTCAGCTCTTGCTCTGCAAAGCAGGGTGAAATTATAATTCTATTTCTAACTTCCTTATTTTTCTACTGACAGTCACAGCCAGGACTGTCTCTTTCCACGCTTACACACACAGCCAGGCACACTCTATTTTTTTAATTTAGCTGAGGATTCCAGGTACAAGAATCAAACAAACAATGCACAAAACTTGTGTGAAATATGGCTTCATAACTGAAGTGAGCATTAGGCCCGGAGCTGTATGATGTAGGAAAGGTGTTACTGAGACCTATGAGACATACTGCTTGGATTCCTTTATTATTACTGTATTCTTTTGCCTCTCCTTCGTTTTCTTTGTTTGTAGACAAGGGGATGGAAAGGAAGAAAGCCAGCAAGTTTATAAAAGCAAGAGAGAAAGGGGCTGAGGCATTTTGTGGAGTTCTTTAATGACATTCTCTATAATTTGAAAGTGGGGAGGGAAGCGGGGAGAGAAAAAGGGAATTAGCAAAAAAACTGGCAAAAGAAAAGTGGAATGTGGAGAGAAGCGTGTGGATGAATTTTAATGCAATCAGAAAGCTGTAATAATGGTAATAAAGGAATATATTCAGACGTCAAGAGAGGGAAAAGGGAACAGGACCCGCGACGCCAGAATTTAAATTAGACATAGGCGTATAATTCTCTTTTCTTCCCCCCCCCTTTCTTCAAATGAAGGAAATGGAATTTTTAAGCACAGCGAAAGAGGGATTAACAATTGGCAGGTTTTCAGCCCTTTGTCTTTTGGCGAATCCCATTTAATCACCGTCTTTAATATTAAGGAGGCTGTGGCTGTGCAGGGCTGTCTCAGGCTTGGGGGAAAGGGATGATATACAGAGGAAAAGAGAGATAACACTTAGGTTCAGGCAATTGTGAGGAAGTGTTTCAATTACCTCCACTGAAGTCTTTAAAAACTGAAGTTTAATTTGATCTGAAATGTCGTCACAGTTCCTGCAAGAGAAAATACGTCCTTCCCACCCCCCTTCCTGTCCATGTCTCTGCTGTTCCAACAAGCCTCAGAGCTCAAGGCTGGAGTGCTACCACGGATTAATGTCCTGGCCTTCTAGACTTCTGGAAAGGGTTTCAAAGCTCCGACAGGTCACCAGTGAGATGAGTTTAGGAACCGAAACTTATTTTCCTGACATACCAGCCTAGACACCACTGACCCTGCGGAGTTTGTCAAGAAGCTTCTAAGCTTTACCCTGAATTAGTGTGAAAACCAAACGGCCCTTCAGGCTCAGCCTTGTGTGGCCATAGAGTGAAAAGGGGATGTTACACATAGGAATTAAGATGTGTTAAATTCCCCAAAACCAAAGCCTGGAGGAGTTGTATTCAAATCTGAGCCGCCTCTGAAAGATGAGTGTTAAAGTGTGATTCAGTGTTCGTTTGAGGTGTCATTTGATAGTTCAAGACAGTCTTCTCCTTCACCTCCTTTTCTAAGGGAAATCCACCAAGCTGGGCCAGGAAAGCACCAGTAGATTTGCAGGAGGAAGAAGCCCAAGCAGTCATGGAAAAGGCTGCAATGTTCAGTTGCAGCACAGCTGCACACCTCCACACTTTGATTCTGGGTCTTCTTAGGTGTTTTTCTCCCATGAACATTTCAGATATCTTCCCAGGGAATGGGAAATGTAAGCACAGGCTGCTAATATCTAAGGAAAGAGGCATGATTTATTTGGGTTTTTTCATTATCAGAAGGCTGATTTGAATTCAGATATTCTTCTATTGTGAAGGTATGGTGAAGAGAAAGTGGGTGTTTGGGCTATACATTGAATTTAGAAAGATTGTATTTTGACTCCTGGGTCTTTTCTTAAAAAGCATCACTTCATTAATCATTCTCAGAAATATTCCAGTTGGGTATTTCAGATAATTAATAAACTTGGAAGAATTATGATCTGCCAGACACAAACCAGGCAGATTCTTTGTGCTTTGCATGACACCAGGTTTTGACTGCTCTCACCATCAGCTTTCCTCAGCAAAGGCTACTAATAAAGTGGGTTGTTGTGAGTTGTTTTCCCAGCTCAATATCAAACACCATAAAACCTGTCATTTAAGGTCTGCACGGGGAATAGCATCTCTTGGCAATGGACAGTTGTGACAGCACTGTTCAGCAAGTCAGAACTACTATTTGTCTTGAGGTTATAATATTCTTCACTGTACAAGAGGAGTCTGCTGCTAAAGGAATTGTTTAGGCTATGTCTTCATGGCAGGGTTTGGTTGGCCTGCTGCCCAAGTTTTGCCTGTAACTTTTCTGCACAAAAGAAGCCTGAGCATGCTTTCATCTCAACTGTCTAGATGAGGCTGTAGGTTTAAGGTTGGATTTCATTTCAGTGCAGATAGACAGCAAGTCTTACCACAGGAGCACAGTTCAACCAACCCCAAACAGCATTCATCCTCCAGGTCTGAATGGTCTCCTCCACCTCCTTCCATTTTTTTTCCTATCTCTGCACTTTATCTAATGTGTCCATATGCTTGCTCTCCCAGACAATGCCTGGACATGGCTTAGCAGCTGATCCAGATCAAGGAAGTCTTCCAGTCCCTGGCCAAGCAGGCCTCTGCTGAGGATGAGAGGATTACAGTATGATGAGGACTCTGAAAGTAGAGAATAGGCCCAGACATATTTTATTTGAAAACATAATCTTAGACTTAGGATTTACCAGTTGGCAACATGTTAAATTTCTTTCCAGTTGCTCAAAGGACCAACAGCAGTCAACATCTGTGTTCTCCTGGACACATGCACCTAGATCACTGTGAGACTATCTTTAGGAATCACACCACTGCAGGACATGAAAAGATCTCTCTGAAAGATGACTCCAAAGATCCACAGACCCTGGTCATTTGAAAAAGCAGGGATTTCCATTCAGAACTAAACCCTGCATTGACTTACCTCCTCCACGGACTCCTCTTGCATGAAAAAGGAGTTGGGGAAGCTCCAGCCACATAAACCTGATAAAAACTCTCAGAGGGTTCAGCTATAGATTTGACCACCAGCCTTCCAGGTGCCTTTCATTATTACTGCCAGAGCTCCCCATATCCCTGCCTTGTGGCCAACACTGGGAACCTCAGCAATGCCCAATTTTGCTTGGTGCAAGTAGCGTTTTTTTGTGGGGTTTTTTTGGTTTTTTTTTGTTTGTTTTTTTTTTAATGGTGAAACTGAGGCTGTCTTTTGCGCTGGGTAGCTCATGTAGCCAACATTTCCACTAAGGCTGCTGTCCTTAGCAGATGTATATTCTAAGTATTTAGTAATAGTAACTACATGGTCATCCATCTCTCTGGTACCAGGAATAATAAGTCGCTGTAGGGAAAAGTGATTTTGCCTGCCACAATATCCAGAGAACAGCCTGAGGTGTGACCCGGGAGTCCCAAATACCAATCTGAAAGGTACAGACAAGAGCTTTGGCCAAGCTCTTGCGTATTCTCATGAGTCCACTTTTCCATAAATGGATCAGGAGTGATTTCCATTCTTTTCCAATACAAGATCTAAGGCCTGTCTATTGAAAACAGTTTCTGGCATGTTCAAAATGAACAAAAGGAGGACAATGTATGATTAAGATGCAGAACATCTTGCTGCAAGAAGTGGTGGATGCTCACAGTTTGCATGGGTTCAAAATCCCACTGAACATCAAAAAAGACACTTCAAAAACTATTATATATGAAAAAAAACAGCACCACAGCAGACTCCAGAAGTCTTTAAATTGCAGAACCCTGAAGTCCAGAAGAATATATGGAGGGATTAACAAAATTTCTTCCCCTGTTCCTGGACTCTTTCCTAGACATCCACAACTGCCTATTGCCAGAGGCAGCACACCGAGTCAGACTCAACTGCTGTCTCTTGTACAGCTGTTCCTTCAGTCTGTACACAGGATCCATGTCCAAGTCAAGGCCCAGAGTGCAGCCAAGCAATTAAATAAGAGAACTCTTTCGAATGAAGTTTTTTTCAGATGCAACAGTGGAGAATAATGCACCTGTGGGATGAAGCTTCCTCCTTTATACAGGAATTATGCTCCCACACCTGAGCTTATATTCATTTGCGCTTGTCCCCATCACACAGCTGTTCAGATTAGCTGTTATTCTCTCTAGCCCGGGTGTCTCAAAGCCTCTGTCTCCAGCAGTCAGAGACTGGCAGCTGTGCAATCATATTTGCTAACGTATGGGATATAAAGAATCTGTTAAGTAAAACCAAAGCGGGGAGGGAGGAGGGGAAGAGATCAGCACAAAGAAATCACTCCTGTAAAATGTGATTAGGGATGCCCCACTACACCCAGCTGCAAGGAACAGGTGAACTCAGCAAACATTTTAAAGCCTGCAGCAGAATTAGCCCCTTGTGAGCATTGTTTGATGTAGGGAGGGGGAGTGAAAACTGGAGAGAGAGGAGCCCGTGCAGGTGGAAGGAGGATTTCGTTGCTATTGTTTGGAGTTAGGTAGCAGTAGGTTTCTGTTGTTTCCAGAGTGGGTTGGGTTCTTAGTGGTTGTTGGTGGTGGGTTTTTTTCCCCATCCTAATTTTTGAAACACCTCCATTTTACAAGGTTCATGTATTTTCCAGCAAGGTACCACAGAGAAGATAATTAACTAATTTACAATTAGCTACAACAGAATTCGTAATTGCTTCCCCTGTGGAAAGGGCTGTAATCATCATCACAGAGCAGTAGGACTGCTGTGAAAATGGCAATGAGAGTGTGCAGCCCAGGCCCCGGGAAATGCCCTGCTCTTAGCCTATTGATCCAACTGATTAGCACGGGTAGAGGGGTGCAGTGGGACACTCCAGCTCAAGGGGGAAGCTAGTTTGAGCTTTCAGATTTTAGTTCAGAGCTCAACGCAAACTTTCAAAATGTTTCAAGGCACCTGCAGCTCACCCCCCAGCTCTACAGCTCCTCCCTTCTCCTTTGGCCTGAGGAGGATAATTGGCTCGTGATTGTTGGGAAAAAAAAAAAAAAAAAAAAGTTTATAGCTCTTTTTCACCTCTATGACTTTGGCAGATTCCTGATTCCAGTGCATGGACTTGGAGGTATTTGTGGATGAAAAGCTAGGCATGATCTGTCAATGTGAGGCAGCAGCCCAGAAATATGACCATATCCTGGGCTGCCTCCAAAGAAGTGTGGCCAGCAGGTCATGGGAGGGGATTCTCCCCCTCTACTCCAACTGTCTTGAGACCCCGCCTGTATCCAGTTCTGGAGCCCCCAACATAAGAAGGAGATGGAGCTGTTCCAGCAGGTCCAGAGGAGGGCCACAAAGATGATAAGAGGACTGGAGCATCTCTGCTATGGACACAGGCTTGGGAAGTTGGGATTGTTCAGCCTGGAGAAGAGAAGGCTCTAGGGAGACCTTATTGCAGCCTTTGAATACTTCAAGGGAGTTGATAAGGAAGATAGAGACAGACATTTTAAAAGGGCCTATAATGGTGGGACAAGGGGGAAAGGTTTTAAACTAAAGCAAGGCAAATTCAGACTGGATATAAGGATGACATTTTTTACCATGAGGATGGTGAAGCACAGCAACAGCTTGCCCAGAGAGGTAGTATATGTGTCTTCCTTGGAAACATTTAAGGTGTCTGTGCAACCTGATCTAGTTGAAGATGTCTGTGGTCATTACAGGTGGGTTGGGCTGGCTGACCTTTAAAGGTCCCTTCCAACCCAAGCCATTCTATGATTCTGTAAGAACACTGCCTCCTCTCCGCTCTCTGTTAAGAACCAGCCAGGAGAATGGGCAAGAAAGACCGGCTCTGCTTCTTGCATCCTCTCTGGTAGATGTGCCTCTTGATCCTATGCACCAGCATTTTCTTCTTATCCACATCTGCACAGAAAACTTCTCTAGACTGCTCATTTGTTCTGTCACGGTGCCAAGGAGATAAGTTTTAAGGCCCTCCCAGTGCCTGGACTGAAGCACTGCAGCTGGTCCCCCACTGTGTGTGTAAGCAACGTTTGGGGAGGATGGGAATAGCAGCAGGGACAAATAATTATTAGCTATATAAATAATGGAATTAATTAACATCTGGTTTCTGAAACAAAGCCATGCAGCAACCTGATCCTGATGCTTAGAAAGCCAAAGACATCAAATGACATCAGGGAGTTGCTCTGGTGAATACCATGCTTATACAGAGGTGCTTGTTCCCCTACAGGAACACGCAAATACCAGTTTTGTCTTACACAAAGAAGCACACAATCTCCGTGTGATGCCCTGGCAATGAACTCAGGATGAAACAGGGATGCTTATAGGTTTTAGTTAAGGGCATTTGTGGCTAGAAGGGACTGTAGTGATCTTCTGGTTCACCCTCCTTATTTGTGTGGACCACAAAAACAATAGATCTGTCCCTCTGTATTTCCAAGGCTTTGAATGTAATGTTCTAGATGGTAAAGCTGGCTTGTGCTTTACTGCTATGAGGATTCAACCTCTTTGTTTTGCATGAGCAATACGAGAACACAAGTGTATTTATATACTCTTATCTGAATGTACCCCCCCACACACACACACATTAGTCTCAGCTATCTGGATAAACACATACTTGTGTCATATCTCTCTGTGAGTGACCCTAATTTCCTCCTAGTCCCTCCACAATTGCTGTGATTCTTGTTCTTGTCCTTTTGCTCCACAGAGGGTCAAACAGCCTGCATCTCATTGTCCCTTCTGTCTCTTTAATTAGTGCCCGTCCTCCCCCTTCTCCCCCTCACTCCCTTGTCCCCCCTTCCCATCTCCTCTCAGCACTTGCTTTGCAACACTCTATTATTTCACCTTTCACGCGTGCTGTCTCCTTCGCCCCTGCCCGTCTGACACCTCTGCCTCACGCTTATCATAGAAACATAACATTTAAATACAAATAGAATGGGGAATAATTTAACCCCTATTTGCACTGGGGAAGGTGCTGAGGCTTCATATAAACACAGCAGGGGAGATTTACAGATGCTATATATTTATCTGACAAGATACATTTCTTCACTCCTGTGCCTTACAGACAACTTTTCCTGATGGGCACAAGCCTCCACAATTGGCAGAGAGGCCAGGAATCAGGGAGCCTGGTTTCAGAGGCATCACAGAATCACACAGAATCACAAAATCATCAATGTTGGAAAAGACCTTCAAGATCATCAAGTACAACCGTCCACCCTACAACCCCTAACCACTAAACCATGTCCTGCAGCACCACGTCTACCCATTTTTTGAACACCTCCAGGGACTTTGCCTGTACCACCTCATGGGCAGCCTGTTCCAATGTCTCACCACTCTTTCTGTGAAGAATTTTTTCCTAATATCCAGCCTGAACCTACCCTGTCACAACTTGACCCCATTTCCTCTTTTCCTATCACTAGTCACTAGGGAGAAGAGGCAAACACCTGCCTCACCCCAACCTCCTCTCAGGTAGGTGTAGAGAGCAATGAGGTCTCCCCTCAGCCTCCTCTTCTCCATGCTAAACAGCCCCAGCTCCCTCAGTCTCTCCTCATGGGGCTGGTCCTCAAGACTCCTAATCAGCCTAGTTGCCCTTCTCTGCACCCTCTCCAGCACCTCAATGTCCTTCTTATACTGCAGTGCCCAAAACTGTACCCAGTGCTTGAGGTGTGGCCTCACAAAGGCTGAGTATAGGGGCAGGGTCACCTCCCTGGTCCTGCTGGTCACACTATTCCTGATGTAGGCCAGGATGATGTTGGCCTTCTTGGCCACCTGGGCACACTGCCAGCTCTGCTGGGCAGCTCTGGTGACTCTGTTTTGCTATTACAGTGGTCTTTCTCTCCCTACCCAACCTCCTGGGACAGGAATAGGGAGTTCTATTGTTTATTGGTGGCCAAATGGCATGCACTTAATTTTCAATATTTTGGGAATGCTTTAAGTCACTCATGGTGAGGGCTTTTTGCTGCACCGGTAGAAACCTCTTTGGCTTTTCTGGGCACCATATCACAGAGAAAAAGTCATCCATTATTATTTCCATGACCAAGTAGACATAGTGGACTCGCATTGTGGGGAAAGGCTGATAATGGGGTGAACACTAATGAGGGAAAACAAAAAAGTGTGGAGAAGAGGCTCACACGACTTCACACTCAACCCCTGGACTGCGGGGCAGTGTCGCTGCTCAGACTGCTGCTGTTAAGGGATGCCTCTACAGCACAGTTAGTGAGTTTTCATCATTAATATGTAATACTTCAGCATGAAATTAAACTGAAACTGTCACTTTGGTATGTGTAATAGACAGATATTTGTATAGGTCCTTTGTGACAAAAACAAAGGGAGGATGCCCAGCTGTGCATCAATACTTGATGCGTGGCCTTATGGATTTGCATTGAATAGTCTTTCATCATACCTGTCCTTACACATGCTAAATAAGCTCACTGTCTTGGTGCCCCTCATAGGGAGGAGATAGAGGCTACTCCTCATGGCTTCCTACCTTTGCTGTGTAAGACAAGATGGTACTGTGAGGTATTTCTCCCTCTCCCTTTTCCATGGGCCAGCTTAGGCTGCAGCACACAGGCATGCTCACAGCTCATGTTGAGGACATCCCAGACCATGGGCTTGTTCTCAGTCTCTTCTGTCCTTCTTTTCTGCCCCTGGGCAGTGGTATTTCTGCTATCTTTGACTGTACGTTCTGTGGGGCCCCGGTCTTAAGGGGCCCGGTCTGAAGTTTTACCCCTCAGTCCCACAGTCTGAAACAAGGATGGTAGCATCAAGCTCAGCAATAGAGGTCATAGGGAACAGTCTGCTCATTGCTCTGAAATTCAGATGTGGGTCCTGCCTGGGAAGCATAGAGTTGGGACAGTGTCTAGTTGAAAAAGGAGGAAGCATGGGACTTAGCAGGCTGGTGTGGGTGGACCATGGGTGGTAAGGATGGACGCTACACCTTACAGACAGGAAAGAGTCCAGGGACAGCTTGACCTCTTGATTCCTCCAGGTTTGTGTGCAGCATAAATCTTTGGTTTCTCTATGATACAGAGTGGCCTGGGTGATGGTAGAGCAAGGTACTGCCCTCCAGTTTCATTTGAGGACACTGAAAAAGTCTGATGGGGAACACCAGTGGTGTGCACACATGCTCAAACACATCCCACTGATGCCAGCACATCCTCTCTTCATTTTATTCTGGCAGTCTCATGGCCTTATTCAGACATATGTACAAAGCAGAAGTAGCTGCCCCAGTGTATGGCATGTCAACTTTTTAAGACTTGGAAGAGCAGCGTACGGGGGCACATACATGTAAGAGTCTCATACAAGCCCATTAGACTATTAACTCATTAGCCAAGATCTGGAATGTGCTGAATAGCCCCAGCTGCTGGACTCTTGCCTCTCTCTTCCAACATGAGATTTGTGAGGGACATTGTTAAAACTTGCTGCTGAGCTCCCTGGCAGGGCTGGGACATGAAGGGTAAATGCAGCACTTTGTTAGAAGAACCTCTCAGAGAAAAAAGCTTGTTAAACTAACTCATTTTTTATCAGCTGAGTATGTGATTGTGTAGATTTCTGAGACAGCAGATGTGACAAATGATTCCCTGACAACCTAAGGCAGAGTTTTCAGGAGGGAGACAAGGCACTGATTTGGAGTCGAGGCTGGAGGTGACTTCCAGGCATTGCTGAACTCTGGATGTCCACGGGCTGTCCCTTCACACCAGGTGCCTTGGAGGGGCTCAACCAGCAGTCCCTGGTGAAGATGGTCCTCACCCTTGGCATAGCCTATTTCCGGTTGCCTGATGGCCACATTCTGGGCAGCTCACCAAAGCATCACATCTTCTGCTAGCCAGTTCTGAGGACAAGCATCACCACTCCTAGTGTCCTGCAGAGGTGCAGAAAAGGGGGTTAAAATAAAAATAAAATAGAATAAAATAGAATATAAAATTAAGGGGTTCCTAAATCACCTGGTTTTAGCTTTGCATAAACCAAACCAGACAAGGCAGATTCAGGCCAGTTCCACACTAGAGAGTTTTGCTGACAGAGGAGGGATGTGATTTTTTTTTTTAATGATACATTTATATTAGCAAAAAGCCTGGTGAAAATACAGTTACACAGCTATAGAAGTGCTTTTGCTGATGCAGCTTATTTGAAACAGGGGAAACTGCATAAAGTACAATATAACAGATGCTTCCTCTGTGCTGGAACTATTTACTAGACACAAACTTTCTAGGTAAAACCTTTTGCTGGTGGTGTTCCCAATGCGTTTCCACTGCTCTGCCCCCTTCATGAAATATCTGCCATCTCCCAGAACAGTTGTTCTCATTCTCTGAGTGTTTTCTTCCAATATCTGGAGAACCATTGGATTTTAGGCTGGACTCTTTCTCCAAAGTTTTGTCTGGCCCTAGACTTTAGAGATGCCCCATGGAGCGCACATTCAAGTTCAGTAGCTTCCTCTCTAAAGCTTATACCTCAGCTTTGAGAGTCTCTTCTGTGGGTCAGGTGGCCATCAAAAAAAAACAACCTTTCAGATGTCCAATGCACCTTCCCCTGTGGTGGGGACAACCCACATAGTCTTAATTAGGGCTCTGTGCATCATTGAAACCTGAACTTTGAAAAGTCCCTTTGTTTAACCAATTGTACCTTAAAGTAGGCATGTTTCTTGCTTTAATGTGTCTATCAGAAGGCTATTCCTGTTTTCCTGCCCTATTAGAAATGCACATATACCCTCCTCAGCCTGTTTTTCTTACCATTTCAGCAGCCTAACTGAAGGCAACGTAACTCCTTTCTTTCTGTGGGCAGTACACTCTTCGTTCACATGGATAACTCACCTGCAGGATTGAAAGCTCCTAATATCCTCACTCAATATCCACTGCATGAAAAATTATCCTCATCCAAGGCTATAAAATAATTTGCCAATTTTCAGGTGCATCTTGGAGAGGGGAATTTTGATCAAACACTTGTTGAAGCAGAACAGATTGCCTACACCAATGATTTCTCAGTGAACAAAAGTGACATAAATCACCCAATTTTTCAGCCATAAAAGGGTTGTTACAAACCAATGTTTTGCTCATCTGTAGGTTAACATGCATTAAAAATATATATTTTTAAATCAAACCATTTATTTATTTATTTACATGTATTTATTCAAATTGGTTACATCTGCTCTGCAAACTGCTTTGAAAAAATCTCGGTTCACACATTTACAGTGTTTAATGAATGATAAATAAGACATTTATGAATCATGTGTAAATGGCCTGTTTACATACACACTGTAAACTATGTAATTTTTTTTTCTTGGTGTAATGGTACTAGTCTCTGAACATAAACCTGATCTAGGGACAGCACTCAGTGCCCTCTAAGATCTTTCTACCAACTCAGCAATCAGTAGTTTTGTCTGTTTTCACCAAAATTTTCTGAAGGTGTTTAGTTCTGGACTGAAGGTCACCATACGTGATATAAGTCCAAGCATAAATAGCCTTCCTCATTCAAAATACAATTAATTTACTAGCAGAACACATCATGCTTTGACATGAAGCACCACCTGCTTGAGCTATCTCAGATATTAATAATCACGTAAGCTAACTTTCTGTTTCAAATAACAATGTATGTTTCAAAAACTTTGGGCTTATTTCAAATGAACACATTAAAAAATTCATCCAGACTTCTAACTATGTGTCTTTGAGTAGATATGAATAACAAATCTCCATTTACAAGCCTGTGTCTTCCATTATATCCTGATTTAAATAGCTTATGTTAAATATTTTTTGGCAACTTGTTTAGTATTGCAAGGGCTACTAACTTATGTTTAATTTGGATTTTATTTCTATATGTTAACTTTATCCACATTCCTTTTGGATTGCAGTGGGAGCACTGTTGTCATTTTAGTTACTGCAAGCTGACTGCAAAAATTTATCAGAAAAAGCTGATTGGGAAGACTTCAGTGCCTTGATTTTGAGTTGTTGAAGACTTTATATGTAATGAAATATTTGTTGTTGTTGTTGTTTATAAATTGCTAGATTATTTTCAAGTACTCATTGAAAGTCAGATGCTATTAAGGTTTTTCAAGCAAGCCACCTGAAAAGACTAGCAGCTTATGACATATGTCAGCTCAATGAAATCACTGTTCTCTTTGCATGTGATACTGAGCCATGTTGGCTTTCTCATCCCTCCTGAAATATGGTAAGCATCTCTTTATTTTGTTCCAGAAGACAGAAAACTCTTCGTGGGCATGCTCAATAAGCAGCAGTCAGAAGATGACGTGCGGAGGCTATTTGAGGCATTTGGCAACATTGAGGAGTGCACAATCCTTCGGGGACCTGATGGTAACAGCAAAGGTAAGGTGGTGTCTTGTGTCTAGCAGGACGCGGGGTCAGTGTATTCGTTATTCTCTGGAGCAACAAAGTCAATAGGTAGTGACTAGGATAGCAACTTGTAGATTAGGAGGGGTCACATTTGCCAAAGGAGGCCATTTCTTTGCTGGTTTCTGTCTGCTTGTGCATGAGAAGAAAAAGCTGATTGCACTTAGTAACATATGTTCCCAATAATCCATGCGCAAATTGATGCCTATTACAGTTTGCTCACAGGGCAGAGCCTTCTGTCTGAACACAGGGCCTTCACATTCACTCAAGATGTGCTCTCCCCACCCCGTTGAACAGATTCATTCTTTCTCTAAACATAAACAAGATTGCTACTTTATATATTCACTCAGCAGCTCCACCACCATCTCTGCTTGTTTCTCATCCATCAGCCCCAGGTCTTCCCCTTCTTCAGTTGGTCTTTCCATAGATACATGCTGGCCAGTGATCATAATTACAAGGGCTCAGGTGTTGATTTAAATATTACACCCTGTAGACACTTACTGCTTGAAACATGCAAATCCTTAACTGCAAAGCTAAGTGTTGCTTTTTGGCACCACTTTTCTATCTGGATAGCACAAAAGATGCTTTTCTATAGCCCAGGTGTAAGGTTGAGGCTTCCCTCTTGAATGTGAGAGTAATTTTTTTCCCCATCACACTCTAGACAAAATAACTTCAATTTGAATAGGAAGCCCTCTTCTCTTGACAGTATAATGTGTCCATTAAATATTGATCTGCGTATAATATATCATAAACTGTACTGGAATTTGCAGCACCGGGGAAGAGACCAGTCCTGCTGATGCAGTTCATATCTCACTAGATATTTTGACATGTGACAACATCAACCAGCAATTTTGCAACAGGGAGGCAAAAAATCCAAATCACAGTGATGCACTGGAGAAAGATATTGCTATTACAAAAATCACTGGCGGCCAAAAAAGCCTTCACACCAGCATTATAGGGCAGCTGTTTGATTTAAGTCAACAAAGCTCAGCCTTTTTGTTATAAATGGCTGAAAATAAACTTTGGACACCTTCCTTGGCTACTTTAATTTCATGGCACCCAAAGACAGGGGCTGTCCCACTGGAAAGTGGTGGCTTAGGTTGGCCTAGAAGAGCTCCAAACATCATACTAGTAGGCAATTAAGCTGTCCATTCACTGAACAAATCAGTACATTGGAGGAAAGCAGAAAAAAAAAAAAAAAAAAGAAAAAAAAAAGAAAAAAAAAGAAAAAAAAGTCTGCCTCCAGGTGAAATTGTATGGAACAAAATCTAATGACAAAAGAGTTAAACAGAGCAATAATAAAGGCAATAATGTCTGAGATCTGTAAGAAACGGTATCAAAGGAGATCCAACCCACAGACTTGTATTCACACTTTTTTTTTCCCTAAAACAATTTCATTGTAAGTCTGAATCTGAGTGGCAGCTCCATATTGCTAACCGGCTTAATTATTAGTGCTAGTGGTCTGCAGTCTCAGGCTTGCATTTCACTGAGCTGTTCAGGATCAATACTGAGTCTTGACAGAGTTAATATTACCAGCTTCCATTTGCTGATGCTATTTACTGAGAATGTGAAACTCCTAATTTACACACACACAGTTACATTCACACACACAGAGATCAGTCAATCCAACAGAAAACTTAAAGCTAGTGCCCTTATTTTAGGAGACAGTCAGGCAAGCCACAACTCCCACAAAGTTATTCCCAGTCTGTAATATCTTCCATCTGCTAGAAACCAATATGTGACACATATTGCTTGTGAGCTACTTATTTTTGGTGAAGCCCATAAGGCTTAAATTTCACCTACATTGCAACTTAAGAAGATTGTCTAAGTGCCAGGCAGCAATCAGATCCTGTAGACTTCAATCCTACCCAATCTGTTACTTGAAACCCCATAAGGCATCCCCATGGTGAGGGTCTTAGTCCTACAGGTACCTGAAGGCAAGCAGTGCTCTGAGAAGATAGGGCCCAGCTTCCAACCTGGACACCACCATAGCCCAGTCACAGCCAGAAGCTGCCTGAACCTTGCTTCAAGCCATGGATGATGTCCTAAGCCATGAGGAATGCCCCAGATGGGGATGCAGAAACACCTCCTGCATGAATTACTGTGGCGTAGGCACAGTTTCTGGAGCATGCAAACAGGTAGCAGAAGAGCTGTAACTGAGACATTTCTCTGCCTGAAAGGAAAAGCAGAGCCTGTGTAATTCTCGCCAGTGTGTAGCCAAGAGTCCTCAGTGACAGTCCTCAGGTGAGCAGGCTGAAGTGGGTCCACTTCAGCAAGCCAGCAGGACCCACAGGCTCTGCACAGCTGCTCTCTGGACAGCCTCTTCACGTCCCCACTCCCCCCCCCCCTTTTCTTTTTTCCTCATTTCAGCAGTTGTCTACTTCAATAACTCAGAAAGTAAAGAATTCCCACAGCACTGGAAGTTCCACAAGAGGAGTCTTAACACCCTCTGCAATTACAACCTTAGGTCCTGACTCTGCAGTCTCTTCTAAGCTGACAAGACAGAGCAGCCCTTTCAGCTTTATAATCTGGAAATAAGGAAAGAAAAAACATTTGAGCACATGTATCGCCCTGTTCAGCACAGGTTGTATATCTCAATATCCCTTCAAACTCCAGCTCTGCTTCTGCCAATGGGACACCTTTGTTCGAGGAGGGTGGCATGACTCATATCCTCAGCTCATGAGGTTCTGCAGTGAGTTCTGGTGAAAATGAGAGGGCAGAAGACTGCATGCACGTTTGATAATTGTGTTCTGAAGCTATCTCATTGAAAACACAAACAGAAAAGAAAATATTTGGGGGTCTCTGCTACTTCCTTACCACATACCAGTGAGTGACAAGTTTTCACTTGTTCTGCTACCTCAAAACCTACTGAAAACAGCAGAAGGGATCCTATTAGCATCTTAGGCATTAAACAAGATAAATGCCTGTGGCTCCCTTCATTTCCACCTTTATCCAGCTCCACTGATCTGTCAGGTTCCTCATCACAGGGGTGAATTTCACCTGAAAAGAGTGAAGCCTTCAACATGACAGTGATGCTGCAGCCAAAAATCCTGCTCTAAATGCAATGGGTGACTGGAGCTGGAGAGTTTTTATATATTTGCTAATCAGCATCTTCTTTTTAGAGGCAGAAAGTACAAAAGAATCTTTGCAAATAATTAAACACCCTAATTCTGGATTATCTCTGATTAATGAAGAGGAAGGCACAGTATCTCAGGAGCCCGGGAATGCTGGGCTGTGAGTATGTCATAATTGATCCCTATTGTTTCCAGCTGAAGTTTATCTATCTCATTTTCTCATGATTGTCTCCTCTGAGCTCCTTATAAATTAGATCCAACTATTAGCAACAATTGTATTTTGCCTGAGATATAGCCTACACGCAGTGCTGAGGGGGAAATGCAAAGTAAAGGACTCCAAACTGTAAGCTAATTTCATGTGTCCATTATTTTTAGAATGGGCCACCACTGGTGTTTTCAATCTAACTTCTCTCATCCTGCAGGGATGATTTTTGGGGACTTCTGGGGTTCATTCTTCTATCTTGCAAGTGGTGTGTTCTAAGTCTGCAATTTTCACCCTGTATGGATCCATAAGGGTGTGTGGACTTGCTAGAGATCCTGCAAAGACAGTTAGGGAAAGCTGTTCCATTGTCAGGACTGACATCTTCTGCACAGTGATCTGCACCCCTCCAGGGAAACAGTTGGAGCTTGGCATATTGATTAAAACCTCAAAAGTCTTTGGTAGTAACAGAAGAGGAAAGAAGCCAGAACTTCTCAGATCTCCCCCAGTCTGTTCCAAAAACCACCTCAGCTTATGGAAATTACTCTTCCTCTTGGAGTTAGTTTGCTTGTAGATAAGAGAGTTAGCAATACGTTCCCCCACTTTACTGGTGCATGTGACCCTTTGAAGTGTTGATAATTTCTGCACTCCAGCACATGTTCATAAATGCACCTGTCTGCTCTAAAACATTATGTAAAAATCTTAGTGTGAGATTCCTCACATGGCATCACAGGCTGGAGAACCACTGGCTATGTATCTTTGATGTCCAGAGGAGAACACCTATACAGGCACTAGCTCTGCAGCTCTAGAAAACCGAGGTTCACATTTTGGTGGTGGCAAGATGGGAATCGTCACATGCAGATCTCTCCCATCCCTGCTTCTTTCTTCACCAGATGCGCTCTCATGTTTTGTCAGAACAAAGCTGCTTGGAGCCAAGATAAGCTCTTAACAGTCTGTCATGGAGCTCTAGCAGAGAGTGATATGATAAGGTACCTTGTGGGTTTGAGGTAACCTGAATGCCTTCTGGACAGCTTGGAACATGTACATGATGTACAACATGTACTGATAACTTTTACACTATTTCTTATAACACCAGAGGGAGGAACATTCAGCATTAAGTCCAATATGAATAAGAAGAAATTAATTTTCATCCAATAAATTGTGCAACACTCTGCAATGGGAAGCTGTGGAGGACAAAATATAAGTGGATTCAAAATGTACTTTCTGAGTTTGTGTCCATCAGTGCCCACTGCAAGCAGTGTGGACATTCTGGATGTAGCTTTGCCTAAGGTGGTCCTTATGCTGCTGTTGACTGGACTTTGGAAAGGGGTAACCAGAAACTCATTTGCTTTTTATGCTTTCTCCACAGTCATTTTTATTGACCAGTTCTGAGGACAGGGTACTCAGCTAGATGGACTTTTATGGTAGACATGCAACCTTTCTTATGTTCTGCTTTTTCCAATTCCAGGGTGTGCATTTGTGAAATACTCTTCACATGCGGAGGCCCAAGCAGCCATCAATGCCTTGCATGGCAGCCAGACAATGCCGGTGAGTAACTCTGTAACACAGGCAAGTGACCAGCCTCTGCTACCCTGCAGCCTGATTAAGGAGAAGGGATGATTTTTCTCTGCAACTCCTCTCCCAGGAATGATGAATAACAGCTCTGGCATGCAGGGCCTTGGGTGTGTTTAATTCATCAGTGAAAAGGCCAGGATGACACTGGGGTTTCACACAGGTGCAGAACCCCAAAGTGTTCTGTGTTCTGCTACCAGCAATTCTGATGACCTGAAAAAAAGACATATGGTTCAGTGACACCAAAAACATTGGGTCAAACTCACCATGAGTGTAACCTTTCAAGTTTCAGAGGGATGAATCAAGTAAAAAATTGTGTCTAAGGGTTTCTTGGTTTTCTCTCTGCAAAGAGTCCCAGCCTCTAGGTGAATGATAAAGAACTTTTTGCCGGCATTCAACAGAAAGCAGCATGTTCACATAATGGCACTAGAAGCTAGACACAAATCGCACAATGATGGGGGCCTCTCACTGCTACTACAAACGTGCCTGCCTAGGCATAAATGTGGTCCCCTACATTCGACTTTTGAAAAACAGTCAGAAGAACTACTGGATCTTCCAGGAAACACCTGAGGGATTATTTCATTTGGATTAGAATCTAGTAATGTGGGGTTTTGAGCCTGATAGTTCAGGAAACTGGAAAAGGAAATGTATTTTCTATGCAAAATTATATTTGTACACCATCACACAGATCCAGAGGAGTGTAAGGCATTCCACTGTCAGCAAGGAAAGACAATCTGGTCCAAAATGTTTTGGTTTAGTATAATAGTATATTATTTTTATTACTAATTATTCACAGTGTAAATCACAAAAGGCTAAAAAGCATGCCAACAACTTGGAAAGGATACAGGAGAGCTCAATTAAAAATATTTAGGAGTGTAAAATCTCCCTTTCAGTAAGAGACTGTAATGTAAATTCATGAATTTATCCAAATAAGTTTTAAGTGGGGCTGGCAGATTGTCTCTGGGCCTTTGCAGGGGCAGAAATGAAAAATTCTTTACAGGGAAAAAGGTTTCTAAAAGTAGCAAATCAACAAGATCTAATTTTTTGGAACCTCATCTTAGACAAATCAGTTTAAAAATGGTACATGTTTACCAGTTACACTACTAAAAAAATCTCTTTAAAGATGGGGGGGTCTCAATTTTTTGAAGTATTACAATACTTTTAAGGAGTCTTTTCCTGAAAGATTTCTTCTAAGAAAAACAGAAGTTGACATCCCATAGTAAAATATTATGGGTATTATTCCTGAGACAGGCCAAATAGGTACTTTTAATGACTTTCAAACTTTGACCCAAACTGAAGGTATCTATAAACCGACATTAGGATTTGTTGTTCCATAGGGTGTGGTTACTAAAATGAATAATAAAAATTCAGTCCCTGTCCCCAGAATCTTGTGAACTCATGTGATAGAGGTGTGAGGAAAACAGGAGAAAGCAGGTAAAACCCAGGGCAAGTTGAAAATTTTGTGTAGATCTAATGTATCAAAAATATCCTTATCCACCCCCATCACTTATCCTTCCTACTTACAGAACATTTTAAATAAGAAAAAAATACTTATCTCTCGACCACTTGGAAGCAAATTTCTGCTCCATCCTATTGACTACAATTGAGATTAAGATGTGCAAAACAGTGAAGAATCTGGCCATTTCATAAGTCAGATTTTTATGGGACCATTTTCCTTTTGACTTATTTGACTCAAATACATGTTATAGAAACTTTCTTGAATAATGAGATCTGAGCATCTGAAAAACCATCACAGTTTAATTATTGCTAGATGCACATCCCAGCCTCACTATCAAGTTTCCATGGCTTGACAAGTTTCCATTAATTGGCTGAAAATGAGCAGCAGTCCATGTACCTACCCTTAGTTCACAGGACAAACAGGTAGAAAATTATTAATTTCATCCTCTTCATTATAAGCTATGTGGCATTGTCTTGTGTCTCTCATGAGCCGCAAGCAGGCACACAAGTGGTTACCATGGCTAGTGAGGACCTGTCGAGTGACCACCACTTGATGAAGATGTGAAGTATACACTGTTTTTCCCACAGGGCCTCAAAATGCTTAAGGCACTTTGGATTATATGGGCCAAATCCTGCAAGTGATCTCTTTCCCTATCCTCATTTTCATGATGCTTCAGGGTGTGAAGCTCGTTTCAGGTCTTGGATGTTCACAGAGAAATGCAGCCACCTCGTGGTGATATGGCAATGTCGCCCTCGTCCTCGGAAAGGAGGGGTGCATTGCTGCCATCTTCCTTCAGTCCCCCCTCCCATTTCTCTCACCATTAGGACTGGCCTCATTTGTTCGGCTGTGATGCCAGCTCAAAGTTGTTCCTGTGGTTCAGCCAATTTAAACGTCTCTTGCCTTGTCCTCATGTACTACCAACGGGGCATCCATCATCATTCTTGTCAGGTCTCGAGCCGTTCTTTCCTGCAGCAGACTCCTGTTTCTCCACAGCTGTCAGGATTATTGCTCTACTGTGACTTCCTGTTCACACAACATATGTTGCCTAATAGTTTCAAAAAGCAACTTTCTTTTATGAAAGTTTTTTTCTTTTCTTTTTTTTATTAACCTTTCCTTGGACAGGTGCCTGACCACCATCCATCACAAGCCAGCTTCTCTATGCAAGGCACTTGTTTCTCCTAAGGGTCCACCAAACAGCTCTACAGCTTCCCAATTTTCGCACAATCAATTGCTTTTAGAAATATCTTTCCCAAAATCCCTTACTTTTGAGCAGGCCCAAAGTTCCTTCTCTATCTACTTGCCAAGAAGGCTTTTTAAATAATATTGCCTATCAACTCATCAGCTTTACAATAGTGTTTCACTTGATCTCTATGTCCTCCTTTATGAAAGATCAAAATTTTCATGTGCTTTTGCATGTATTCGTAATGTACTTATAATAATTATATGCCCTGTACTTTTAGCTTTGGTTACTCTGTCTCCTACAGTCTCTCTTTCCCATTCATATGGAGACATAAACAGGCCTTTTCTCCTACCTCATCAGCAGCCTTATCCACCAACACAAATTCAGCTACTATTTCTGTAATGACAGCTTGCAGTACTAACTTCTCTACTGCAGGACTGACTCCTATCCAACCTAAATCTTGGTCTATCTTTCCAGCATCTCTAAGTGGATGTATAGCTGTCAAATCAAGCTCAGTATGTATAAAACAGAGCTCTTGAACTTTTCCTCCCAAACCGTCTCCTCTGTCTTCCGCCTCCATTCTCATTCACTGTGGACAACATTATCATCCTACCTGTCAGTCATGCTCCCACCTAGGCATCATCTTCAGCTTGGTTTTCTCCTTATCTCCATGTCTTCATATGTGAGCAAGAGCCAAATTTTGAAGAGTTGTTCTGTACAACACATCTAACACATCTAAGATATTGCCTTGTCCGTCCACCCACACAGAATAAACTCTCCTCCACTCTTCATCACACATACCTAAATCACAAGAGGCCTCATCCAACGCAGAAGGTATATGGGGTTAAAAACTATACTACTGTTACACCTTTTTAACCATCTTACCCACAGTAGCACCTCAGAGTTTCCTTTGTTATGAATTAATTCCTGGAAGGGGTGAAACTTTACTGTTATCTTCGTATTCTACAGAGGTGAGAAATGAAGAGTGTGATTCATTTTCTTTAGCTTTAACAGTCTAAAAGGTTGTAATCTATTCTAAACATCTTAAAGAATTCCTACAGAAAAGAGAAAGAGACATTTTTACAGATTTGTGTATACTTCCCTTTATTTGTTTGTGCTAGAATGGGCTAAATCATCTTCTGGCCATGCCTGTCCCTTTCACTAATTATAATGGAGATCTCCATAATGACATTAGACTGAATACCTGAGGTGGGATTCTCACCTAATTTGAGACATCCAGCAGCTAAGGAAATATGTCTGAGGTTGTCATCTAAGTGGTTGTCATCTAAGTTTCAATTGTAATCAATAGAGAGAAATAGATAGCTTGGAGGAATTTTCTTTTACAGAAACAGATTGTGAACCCTGTCAAACCAAAACCCAAGTAGAAGTGTGTTTTTTTAGCTAATTTTAGGTGTTGGATACCTATGGTCTGCCAGTTACAAAATAGTGGTTCTTTACCTCAAGTGCAAATCAGAATGGAAAAAGACCCATACTGCTTAAAAACAAAAGCTAAAAATGCTTTCTGCAGAGGTCTCAGAGTCTACCATTACCTTTGTTCACCAGTGATATGCCCTTGCCACTCTGAAATCCTTCTGCTGCCCTTGTCACTGCCACAAGTAATCTTGCTGGAGATGAAGATCTGGGATGACACCATACTAGCTAACATTAGCCACCTGCAATTCAGATATTAAAGCTGTTCCTTGGCCTCTTGTCTGATGATGATTCCTCCCACATAGCTCAGATGTGTAGTGTAAGATTGCCTGACTGAGCCATGGGGGCATGTGCCTCCCACTGAGTGTGCAAGGGTTGGACACAAAACTTCATGTCCAATGGGAGTGAAGCTGAATCCTGTTCTGGGTGTTTGGTGCCAACATAAAGCAATTTGGGATAGAGAAAGCAGACATCCCACAGCTGAGTCCTCTGACTCCTGATCCATTAGGTGTATTGTGAATTGCCTCAAGCACTAATTTTCAACATTGCATTCATTCTGTATCGTTTTTTTAACTAATGAAATCCAAGGCCATCATGGCCTCCAAAACCCTCTAAGGTGGCTTCCCTCACCACACAGGCCACGTCCTCCTTTGTTTTACTATGGAAGTCTGAATCAGCTTGGTCAAACCACAGCATTTCTTCTGCACCCAAGCAACGGCATCCCAAGTCTATCTATGCCTGGCTTAACATCTTCCATGAAACTTACTTTTTCGGATGGAATCCTTGGTCTTGTGAAAAGAAAAGAAAATGTGAGACTTGGATACAAGCACTCAACAGATGTCTACTTTTCAGAGAAAGATTTAATTTAGTTGAAGTTAAAAAAAAAAATACTGCAACCCAGAACTTTTTTAACATGGGAACTTCCATTTCAACATATTTCTGTGCAGCTCTTATCAACACAAATGACAAAACAACTTCAAATCTCTGTTCAAGAACCACCTGTATCAAACTACGCAATTATTGCAGTTTTGTCGGGCAACAGACTGACTACATCTCTGATCGTTGTATTTAATTTTTATGTATTAATGAAGAAGACATGAATGACACCTTGAACAAGGTTGGCTTTCAGCCTCCACCCACCATGCTTTTTGGAAGGCTATCCATAGCACCGAAATTCTCAGCTGAACACTGTTAATAGTCAGGTGAAGAGATTACCCTCTTGCCTTATACAATGGCAAGAATCTACCCTCTCATACCATAAGAGATTTTTGTTATTAATCATACTGGAGGAACTTTTCACCTGTATAGTTTACCAAGTGAGAGTGATTTAAATATGAGGTTTTGAAAAAGCGCCTCAAGAAACAAGTGTCATTCTCAGTACCTCATGTGCAGTGACCCTCTCTCAAACTAATGGCAAACAGGGCACTGGTTCTTATCCTTCTGGCGTTGGATGCTCAGGCATCCCGTCAAAGAAACCAACCCTGGCTTGCATTTATGACTGCTATTATTATTGCTCCACACTCCTAAGGTGTAGTTACGACTTTGCAAAGCACTGTGAAGTCGCTTTCAGACACAGTCCCATTACAGGAACTAGCCTAACAGCTGTTCTCACCCCCTGTCAATGCAGCAGAGGAACATTTAGGTGAATTAAGGATGGAAGGGAAAGCAGCAAGAGCCTGCAGAAGGAGCTCTGAGCATGTGGAGGGAAGAAGGAAAATAGGCCTTTGTGGGCACAATGAAGTTGTAGTCCAGGCACCTCGCTTGCTGAGTGGCAGGGAAGAGGCTCTTATTGTCCTTACACGTTGGCACCAAAGCGCTGAGTCGGCAGAAACTCCCTGGGAGGAGCAGCTCAGTGGCTCCAGTGAGTGGGGGCCCACAATGCTGTAGATCAGCTGAGGTATTTTTAACAATTATTTTGATATAAACAGCTCTAAACTTGAGGAGCTCCATGTAAATGGGAAGCAGTGGGGCTTGTAATTAGATTTGTGTACACTTTCATAAATTGCTGGGAAACATCAAAGCTGTGATAGAAGGCTGTGGTGCACTTTATTTCCTTCTTCTGTTCTTCTGTTAATTGAATGGTTGATGTGCGGATAGGAAGTGTTGGCTTCGCGGAGTACTATTTACAGACCCGCTGACAGCTGCACTGTGAAAATTAACAGGAACAGAGCAGCCTCTGTCACAGAGCTTCCCATGAGGGACTTGCTTCAAATTGGATCATTTCTTTCATAGGAGAAACTTTCCTCATCTCTCCTCCCTTCTTCGCAAATACGTGCACACATCCAGCTGCGCACTCCCCTTCTCCCTTCAGGCTCATGGCAGCCTTTAGTGCTTGGAAGGAGAGTTTGTCATTTCAAAAAAGTTAGAGGAATTTGACTGCAGTTCAAAACTTGTAGCATATTATGCTTCCAGAAAGACATATCTTCATGAAGTAAACCAAATCTGTGATCTGGGTGTGTGGAGCCACAGCTTCATGTTTGCAGGTGTCACCTTGACAAGAACATGCTCTTCCCCCTCTCAGAAACTCTAGAAGCTTTCCTCTCAGACTACAGCTGTGGGAAATGTGGTTATTGTTGATCATACATGGAATTTCTGTGTGCTAAGCATCATACAGACCTCCTTCAGGGAAGTTCCCATACTCAGCAGTTTACCAACTAAAGGCCAGGGTTGACGCGGCTGAATTACTTCAAAGTGTTGGTCAAAGAATGAACTTTAGTGTCATCTATAATCTTATAATTTACACTTCCCTCACAGCTGATGAGAGATATTGGGCCCTCAGAGAGATATCTAATGGTTTATGATAGATAGCCAAAAAGGTTGCAATTAGGTCATTCAAATGTGCCTCTAATGGAGAAGTCACAAGGGATAAGCAAAAGAAAAATTAAACGGTGTCTCTGGAAATTAATTGGTCTTCAGTATATTTAGCCAGTTTGTCACCAAAGCCACAGCAGTTATTGTTCTTGGTCCCAGTAAAGAAGTAATAACCAGTGGATACCTGGGCATTTAAATCTTAATATTTACTTGTATCTAGAAACTTATAATTAAGAATGTCAGACTTTAAGCCATTCGTCCACCACCTCACTTACCAAGGCTGTCTACAAAATATTCAGGTAACATGAACCTTACACAAACCCATAGTACAGAAAACATCTAAACAGACCATGATTCAGAACATCAATTAGCTATCAAAATTTCTCTTTAGATTCTAACATGGGCTCAGGTCCTCACTTAATAAAAGCCACCTTGTGACAGTCAGAAAAGGGCTAGGGAGATGCTGACTCCCGCAGGCTGTCAGGGTAAATAGGAAATGAAAAAGTCAATAGATTTTAGTTTTACATGAATACAGAAACATAGAGGGAAGATTTTTCAACAGTAATTCCAAATGAAAGTTGATGAGAGTCCCACGTCTGAGTGCCCTTCATGTCTCACAGTTGAATTTGCCATGAAGTTACTTGCCCAACATCACGAAGTCTAGGGCACAGTGGGGTACCAACACAAGTCTATCTACTCAAATTAATGCAGAAGCATGAGGCATAATTTTACACTGGCCACGAGGATGATCAGAGGGATGGAGCACCTCTCCTATGAAGACAGACTGAGAGAGTTGGGGTTATTCAGTCTGGGGAAGAGAAGGCTCCAAGGAGACCTTATTGTCGCCTTTCAGTATCTGAAGGCGGCCTACAAGAAAGCTGGGGAAAGACTTAAGATGTCAGGTAGTGATAGGACTAGGGGCAATGGCTCTAAGCTACAGGAGGGTAGATTTAGATTGGACGTTAGGAAGAAGTTCTTCAGCATGAGGGTGGTGAGACACTGGAACAGGTTGCCCAGAGAGGTGCTGGAAGCCCCATCCCTAGAGGTGTTTAAAGCCAGGCTGGACAGGGCTCTGAGCAACCTGATCTAGTGGGAGGTGTCCCTGCCCATGGCATGGGGGTTGGAACTAGATGATCTTAAAGGTCCCTTCTAACCCTTACAATTCTATGATTCTATGAATGCTGAAGAAGATGATATAAGAGAATTCAGATGCCTACTCAGATCCACTTTTTTTCTCTTCATTGTCAATCTTCTGGACTCTAAAGACCATGCAGTGTCTCTGTAACACACAGACTGGCTTGTTTAACTCTGGGCAAGACACAGCACTCCCCTCCCTTCTATTAAAAATAATAATACATTAGGAAACCATTCATAACTCACCATCAGCAGGATGACCCTCCTTTTGATAATGAATTATTTTTCTCAGTATGCTACACCATTTATGAAGTCATGTGTTGTCCTTTGGGATGAAAAAAGCAATGGATGTGTAATACCTAGATGTTGTTTTGCAGCTGTTTCTTCCACCAAAATAGAGTAGATCTTGATAGTTCAGCCTCGCTTTCCTTTGAGCAGAATGTTCTGGCTCAAAGGGGACTAACGTCCACAGACCATCCCACCCCACTGCTGCCACCAAGACAGCTGATTCTACAGCCTTTGGGCCTGAAGTTTCCCAATGTTACAATAATTTCCTTTAAATCTTTCTATTAAAAATAATAACATAGGACCGTGTTCCCTGCCTCCCACTTGTCCCATAAATGAACTAATAAATCACATATTTTTGGGTCCCTGGATAGAAATGTAGGCAGCCCAGCTGCCTGACAGGGAGTATGAAACACACTGGCACCAAAGATGGTCTTTACTACTCTAGTCACACCTCTGTAGCTACACAGACAGCTGGCAGGACAACAAAGAGACCTGTAGGATTCACTGTCTCTCTTCCCTGGGCTTCCTCTCTCTCTCCATACCACAACATTTACTGCCTCCAAATGGGATGAAAGGGATAACTGCTCATGAGCCTCACAGCCTCACTGTAAACAAAAGTTATGGTTCTCTTTGTGGGTCCAAGGGGAGCTGGGAACTAAATCAACAGTGATGGAGGTGGCTGGGGGAATGCGGGAGTGGAACCATGCCACTGCCAAGTGTCGCCCTGGTCCTGTTGCCAGCAGTAGCCCCAGCAAGGCTTTCTGCCCTGAACACTTGTCTCATATGGATGAGATTAGGATTTGCAGGAACTGATATAATTCATTGACGCTGACCTTTCTGGGATGTCAGAGACATTGATAAGCCTCCAGCCCAGAAGGCATAACATCCTTCCTACCAGTGGTGTCCCCAGCCTACTGGAGGGAGCTCTACCAGGCATCCCCCCCTTCCTCTAATAGGATGTGCTTTTCCCACCACAGAGAGGAATTAATGTCTTTACCTCTCTGCTTGCTTTAGGGTTGTTTCTTTCCCCCCTCCTCTTCCCTTCCTCTTTCTTTTGCTCCAAACCTCATTTACATCAGTGGGATCTTTAATTTAAATGGGCTCTGGCTTAATATTAAATCACTGGATGCTTCTCCCTGTTCCCCTTTAATCCACTCCTTTCCAGTTTTGCTCAAGTGTGTGGTCTAGATTGACAGCACACATTCTTGTAAGGAAAAAGGGAAGATTTTAGTAATTGTAGATTGCTAACCCTATCCAGAATACAGCCAGCATTAAGTGATTCTATAGCTATTACCCAAATAGGTTTTGCAGAGATCAAAATGACTTTTTAAAGGGTAATGATTAATTTAGATCAAAACAGTAACTTTCAGATAAGACCCTCAATTGAAGTCCCCACAAATACACAAATGCAGAGCATCCTACCAGGCACCAATGACTTTTGCCTCAGACATGCCCTGGCAAGTGAAATCAGGTGTCAATATACTTGAATTCCCACCCTAAATGTCTGTGTAGTACTCACAGGAGTAGTGGTTATGAAGTCTCACCCAGTAGCAAGAAGGCAGATTTCAGTCTTGGTGGAGTGAAATGCAGTAAGGGCAGATCCTTTAGCATGAGCTAATTTCTTGTTCCACTGAAACCAGCAGAGCTTCATTGAGTTTACCTTGTCTCATAGTTTCAGTTGATCACCTGTTTCACAACCCTAAAGCATGGGTGATACCCCCCTGCAAGCAGGATTATTTATCAATTAATGACCCTGTGGTTGCACACATCTTGAAGATCTGTAATTTTAATATGCTGCAAAAATGTAAACACTCCTTACAATCCAAATCAAACAATATGCTTTACACCATTATAGCCTAGAGTCATACAGCATGACAGTGATCTGGGATGCCCGGTCATGTGCAGTGTTTTGCAACTCAGTGCTGCTGAAATGTTCTTTTATGTCACATACATGGCTGAAATATATCTCCCCAGCTTGCAAGTCCTTCCTCAACATCTCTTTCTCTCCAAGTCATCTTAGGCTGCTCATGTCCTCATCCTGAGTTGCCAAGGAAGAGTGGAGATCATGAGAGCAGTGTCCCAAAGCATCAGGAGCTCCACACTTGGTTGTGATGCTGCCTTGCTGTGACAATAGACAACTCACTTTATAGCTCTGGAATAATTCCACTTCCCTTATTTTCAGCCTTGCCTATTTAGCTAGAAGGAGACATCATTTAGATACTAACTTTCACGGGGCTCTGTGCTGCAGCTAACAAATATTTTCTTAAAGGTATTAATAATTTGTAAAAAAAACGTATCAAGTCATCATTTGTTGCTGTAAGAATATTTTCAGGGAAAGTGTATTTTTAGTAAATACAGAATTAAACACACCTTTTCTTCCAAACTATGTTTCTCTTACTGGGAAAAGGAAACCCATAACATTTTCTTTTCAATTCTGGATTTTAAGTTTTTCTTCAAATAGATAAAAAAGCATTATATATTGCTTACATATTCCTAAATAGTGGATAAAAATTTCCAGTCTACTGGTATAACAACACTTTCCACTTTATAATGCATTAAGGAAGACAAATGATTCTGAGAGAACTATTATCACCCATAGACTGAGCTAAAACCTGCAGAGCTGCTTGAAGAACTCTGCTTTGAAGTTTAGGTTGTTCGGATATCTGGCTTTGATTTGAAGGGCATACTAATACCTGGGTTATATATCGAGTTCTTTTTAATTAGAATTGGGTACAGTGCCACCAGGAGTCAATGATTCTGTTGCCCTGCAGAAAGCAATAACCTTAGCTCAGAGAGACACCTACTAAGTGTTGTACGGGCAAGTAAAACCTAAATCAAGCTTCCACTCCAAATAAATTACAGGGCCAGAGACCTGTGAAGGGAAGTACCTGCAGCAACTCTCTCTGCTTAGACATTGCATGAAGAATCCCCTCTACCGAGGGAGCAGCATTATCAAAGGGTCTGTCACTCCAGCCCTGGATGAATGTCTCCTTTCCCTGCTCCCTCTGTCACTCTCATCTCAAGTGTGTCTAAACCAGCTCTCAGGACTTTACAGTGGAAATCATTCCTAGTCACTGCCATCCTGCTCATCTTTCAGATGAGACATGAAATTGAAGCCCTGAGTAAATAGCATATTTCACAAGGGGGGAGGGATGTTAGTCCTGGTCTTCTGGCCATCTTCCAGCTTGGGTAATTACATTTCTACCTAGCTAAAATTCCCTCTGCTCTACAGTTTTAATTGGACAGTAGTTTCTTTCTTGCTTGTCTAACATCCCAGGTTAGAGTCAAACTCCCACCAACTAATTCAGCAGCCTTATTTTCAGTAGATCTACACAGGCATTTCCAAAAAGCCTCTCATTTTGTTTTCAAACTTAGGAGGGATCAGGCAAGTGGCCTGATCTCACAGAGCCCAAACCAAAGAAATCCTGCTTTTCAGGCCCTAAAGTCAAGGATCCCCAGGTGGAAATACTGCCCTGAACGGCTTGTTGAAGATCAGCATCTCCCAGCTCTGCTTTGTAAGTCACAAAGGGAGTGCTAAGGCAAAATTTCCAAAACAAGCAACCCCATTCACATGGTGGTCCTTTGGAAGGTAGCCTGATTGCCCAAATGAGAAGCATCCAATGGCATCTATTCATTTAAACATCTTGACTGGTGTGCATGGCTGACATTCTGGAAGCACTAGGATCTGCACATTTAGATCTCTCATACTCAAGAACATTAGTCACTAGAACTTCAATATAACAAGCCTTCCTAAAAATATTTTTGGCCCAAAACAACTACACAGTTCCATTTGAACTAGCCAAGATACAAAAGTCCACCTGCATGAGAGACACTCCCTTGCAGTAAAGTACTTAAGTGTATGCTTACTTCCCATGGTACATACATGAAGCCAAAAGTAAAACTTAATTTAATGGTTTTGGCAAATGAGGTCCAAGCTCATACGTTTTTTTTAAGAAAAATACATATAACCATTTGTAGAGACTGGTAACCTACTGGGTCAGAGGAGACTCAGAGGGTCGACAGGAAAAGGAAATTCAGGCAAATATTCTGCAAGGAAACACCTTCACAAAACTTTTCCTTTTAATGTTGTTTTAGGGAGAGGCAGCTTTCCCTGATGCTGTGAAGTATTATTTGGTCTCTTGAAAAGCTTTTGCTTAATTTGTGTATACACTCCATTTGGAAGACCATAACTAATGTGAAACAGTCCCAGCAACCAGTAAAAGATTTGTTTTCCTTTGCCTCTAAATGAAATATCAATGAATGGCTATTTTATTTTCAGTTGAATATGAAATTTCACAAGTGACCTGTCAAGCTCCCATTTTCAAGAATGACTTTATTTCACATGTCAAGACAGGCTGGGAAATTAGTTTTTCCCACAGAGGACTCTGGTTAGGGATTACAAAGTGAGTGTGGTGCAGAGTGATTTTTCCTCCATCTTTTCCCTTGCCCCGCCAGTCTAGAAAGAGCATCTGACTCTGCTGACTAAGGGGAGCAATTCATTACTGTGCATGGAAGAGGGACAGGAAGCAAGATAGTCATATTAAGTAGACTTGCTAGCCCAAAAGAGAATAGGGAAAGCATAATAATACGTAGCCTTTTTATTATTCTTTTAATTAGTGGATATCAGTGCACTTGAAAAAGGAGGTTGATTTGATGGGAAAGGAGATAAATGCCAGTTCCAAGTAGCCTATTACAGAGGCACCAGCAGGAACGCTCACTTTCATGATTGTGGTAGAGAAATAAACAAGTCCTCAGTAAAATGCAGAATTAAGACACAGATCTCAAAGTACATTTAAAACATTATTGACTTACTCACTGTAACTCTCTTGGGCATTGGGGAAATATAAGGTCCAGCCCAATAACCAGAGAGAGCAAGAGGGACGTTATGTATTACTAATAAACGACCAAGCAGACAGGACCTGTTGCCTTTGTCAGCAGGCAACAGCTGATTTACACCATGATTTAATGGCTTGCGGAAGCAGTAAGTAGTCCAGATGAAGGGCTTTGCAGTTTTTACCCCATGGAAAACCTGGCCCATTCTTGGGCATTTCTAATATTATCCAGTGGATTAGTAGGAGTCACTGGAGGAGAAAGTAGTTGTCTTCTGCTGTAGATGAACAGCACTGTTCAGCTCCTCTCCT
The DNA here is from genome assembly GCA_020745705.1 of Hemiprocne comata. Lineage (NCBI taxonomy): Eukaryota > Metazoa > Chordata > Aves > Apodiformes > Apodidae > Hemiprocne > Hemiprocne comata. The sequence goes on along the minus strand of CM036616.1, from coordinate 28,210,011 downwards.
AAAAATGCTGCACTGGGTGATCTGGTAGAGTTTGCTGCTTGATTTCCTTTGGGTCACGTGAAAGGGCTGCACATGAGGAACCACATACGAAAAGCATCAATCCCAAGGTCAGTCTTCACATTCAAGTGCAATGCAGCATCTCTACTAGATACATATCTTCAACTGCTTATATGCACAATCATTGCAGAGGGCTCTTTAAAAAAGCTCATTTTTCCCCTCTTTCTTTGTAGTTTGTATGTGCTTTAACTTGCTTTTATTTGCCAATGGCTATTTCTGCCCTGTGTATATGATAGTGTTGTTCAAGAGGCCTGAAGTCCTGCTGTGACAGGCAACCCAGAAACATCACCTTATAAGAGGCAGTACTAGATTCCATTGGGTCAAATAACTGCTGTGCAGTCACTATGATTCACATCAGGAGGGAACAGCACTCCAGGGACAAAAACTTCAGGCGGAGGTTACCCCTCTTTTCATTATGCCATCTACAGTAATAGTTTGATTTTCAACAGTGTGAGGCATCAGTAATTTCCTGAGGCAGTTCTCCGACCTTAGGACTTCCAGGGCAAAAAGAGATAGAAAAGGCAAAGGAAGAAGACACCAACTTATTTACACTTCTCTGTCCTGCTAACTAGAGAAGGTCACATCTTTAAAACCTGTTTGCAGAGATGAATACTCCTTCACCTTATACACTTGCAAAATCCTCCATGCTGCATTGTGCCCACCATGCTGCAGCCTCTGCACTGCAAGTCACAACAGCAGCTCTGAACAGCCCAATCTGCTGTGGACCAGTGCCTCCCTCCAATGCAGCTGCAAATAGGTTTAAATCATTAGATTCAGGTTACCAAATAGTCTCTTGGATCAGGGTTAATTAAATGAGTGTTGAAATCTAATTAAGGACTGGTCCAGGTGATAATTAGCAGGAAATGTATGCATTAAAATATTCATTTGTCGATGAGCTGCAATTAAGAGTGTGATTTGAGGAAGGATCAATAACTACATCATGTGATTTAAAAAAATGAAAAGTCACCCAGCCTTGAGCAAAAATCCAGGGGAATTATGGCTAGATTTTTTTTCTCCCATCCCCCCTCCCTTTCTGTTTCACTCTTAAAATAACTTCTGAAGACTGCTCTCCATCCTTGAATAGAGCATTCATCTCTCCATCCCTTTGTTTTCCTGAAGCACTTCTTTCAACACCTTGCTCCTCACCACGTTGTTTGAGTGGGTAATGGATTTATTAGAGAGAGACTAACAGGTCAAAAAGAAAGATTCTTTGCCAATGAAAATCACTTCCTCCCAGAACAGGCTGCTAATCCACAGGAACACTGCTCATTGTGCAGCTTTAAATTGTTTTGTTGTTGTGGATTTTTTTTAGCAAGTTAATTCCTCAAGTCTTTATTCATAACCGAGGAGCAGGGGAGGTTATTGAATATGCATAACTTGGACTTATATATGTGTACATCATAGTTGTGGTTTACTCTGCTATTCCCAATTTGTAGCAGAGCAACTCTGCTTTCACTGCGACTATTTTTTTTCTGGTTACAGGTACATAGGGGTGCATGTAAACCAGTTAATAACACTCCCCCTGTGCAATCCCAGACAATCCTACCTCTGCTAGTAAAACAAGGGCCCAGCAGCAGCTCAGGTCCTCTGGCATGGAGCTGCTCCTCCCCTACTGCAGCGGCCAGAGGCTAAGCTGGCAATTTCCCCACTGACTATATTTTCATCCGTGAATACGAGTGTGTCAAAAGGGAAGCATACCACGAGAGCATGATGATTTCAGCTGCTCCTTGTCTGTCTCCTCACAGTTCACCTGCCCATCTCCTCAGGCTCTGAGGTAGCCCAGCTCAAAAGGCAAACTGTCTGCCTGTGGTTGGGACTGCTCCTGGAGCCCCCTTCCCCTGCACCCGTCTTCCCCCAGGGAGACTGTGCTGTGGGGAATCAGCCCACCCATGAGTTTAGGATGTCTGTGGAGACAGCCAAAAAAATACCGGTGTCTTCCTTCCTAAACAGATCTATTTCTTCCCATGTCTGCCTCCTACCAGAAATTTAAGAATTGCAGCTACTGACCTTTTATCTCTTTTTGGGGAGGAGAGGGATTTCTTTCATTCCCAAAAGCTCTGCATTTTTCACAGACTTCTGCAGCCAGCTCTGACGATCATCTGTAGTTCTGCACCAGTGTGGACTGCAGTCATAACCCAAACTTTGTAAAGATTTCCCAGAAAAGTGTAACATTAAATCTGGATCTTTTGTAATAGCCTCTTTCTGCTGCTCATGGAGAGGAAATTCAGGTACATCGGGTACTATTTTTGCTCCCGTAGCTTAACAGTGCTGAAGAAATGTTGCTTCATGATGAGATATACACCCTGCTCAGCATACTGAATCTTGTCTCCAAGACTGGGCAGGTTTTTCTCACTGGGCATGGAGATTACAAGACACAGCAGTGTGGAAGACTGATTCAGCTCAGGGGGTCTGGCATGCACGGAGCTAACATATTCCATCAAAATAAAGCAGTTCACAAATCCTACCGCATTCACTCACCAAAAGCTTCTGCATTTTGTTGCACCAAGTCCAGATTTTGCCCTTTGATGAGGTTACCCTGCTGAGCCAAAAGGCTTTCTATATGTTTAAAAAATAAGGCAAAAATTTTTGCAGAGAGAACATTAATAACAGCCTGGAGGTTTGAATTTTGGAAGAAACTAGTTCCCAGGCTGCTGGCATAGGTCATTCATCCTCCAGGGTCCTTTCCTTCCTCATGCTCTCAGCCTCTTGCAAAAAGTCCAATTCAGAAGGCCTGAAAGGTTGCACAGAACAAATCAATGCCAGCTGGATCCCATGCTACCAAATCTGTGTTAAATGTATGGATTCCATAAGCCAATGTGTATCAGCTAATTCCCCTGTGTGTATCCTTTTCTTTCCCATCCTGCAGGGAGCCTCTTCAAGCCTGGTGGTGAAGTTTGCAGATACAGACAAGGAGCGTACAATGAGACGCATGCAGCAAATGGCAGGACAGATGGGCATGTTCAACCCCATGGCAATCCAGTTCGGAGCTTATGGAGCCTATGCACAGGCAGTGAGTATAGACACTGGCTGTGTGCATGTCCATGGGAACGGGGATAGCACCTAGAGTGACACAAAAGCACACATGAGCAGAGGAACAAATTTACAAGGCAGAGGGCAAACCAGTGATTTTTCTGTTAAATCAGTTACACAATGGGAGAAAACTGAGCCATGCCACAGAAGATAGGTGAAGATAACTCTCAGGCAAGCCTCAGAGGTGCCATACTTGCTTCTAGCAGTAACCAAACCATGATCATGCGTGCACCCATGCAAGACACTTCCTATGGTGTCTAAGCCATTGCTGTCAAATCCAAACACAGCTAGTCCTTGAGGATTTGGATAGAATAAACCTGAATTCACCTTATCCTAGTTGCCTGCCCCATGTCAGCACCATCTGGTACAAAAGAAAGTATGTGAGGGCACAAATACCTTCCTGGCACTTCTCAGCTACCAGGCCATACACACTGAGCTGGATGGAGGACGCAGCTCTCTGATCCATTTGGCCAGGCCCCTGCTGCAACATGGATCATTGTTGGTATCTTTGGAGTGACAACAGGGTAAAATGGCAGCTGTTGACAGAAGTGCTTTTCGATTTGTGAAAGCATGCTAGATAATAGTAAAATGGACAAGCAGACATATACATAGAGTCCTGGCTCTCCACAACAGTATGATTTAAATACACTGGGAAAACACATCAATTTATTCAAAGTAGTGTTGCACTAATTTCAGGTATCAAACTTATATACCAAACCTGGATCCTGGGACCCTGACAAAATGTAAGTGTACAGGGAGCTGAGCTCTTGGCAGAGCCCCGAAATGGATGTCTTTGGATTATTGTCTTTCTGTAGGCTACAGTTAACAAGGACCTGCAAGACAAGATCAGGTTCAGGTAACTGAGTCTCTGCCAGATAGTTCAGAGGAAGGTAGAGCTGATGCCTGCAGCAGGCAGACACGATACTGCCAGGTGACTTAGGATGCCTTCTCTGGAGTGTATTTGCAGGCAGTGACAGTGTACCTAGGTTCTTCATCCATTTGTTTGTAATATGTGACCCTCTTGTACTTTGAGCTAGATTTCTGTTGCAGGAGAGAAGTACCATTAATCTCATTTTACAGAGTAACATCATCCTGGATGAGAGAGACGAAATGCTGTGTCTTAGGTAATACAAGGCCAACTCAGGAATCACACTCCTGTGTACCTGTATTCCTTCCAGCACACTGATCACAAGCCTCTGCTTTCTTCCCTGCCTATTTCCTTCTCATGCATTGGCACCATGGATTTCCCATCACATTCCCATCTTCTTTTATTAATTTGATGGCCTTGAAATTTCTGTCCTCCACTGAGTGTCCTGTGCCTTCCTGAACACTTGGTACAAAACAGTCTCCACCTTGCATGAGCCATATAGAGTCATGAGGATGTGCTGTAGAGCTCCACAGAAATTGTCCCTCTCTCCTCCCAGCTGAAATTCCTAGTGCTAATCTGAATTTTTTTAATCCTTTCCCCACCAAGCCAATTCTGTTTTTCCTTCCATTTGTCCCTTTTCATTTTTATTCCCAAAGACAACCTTTGACTTTTCCTTTGTTCCCTACTTCTCTCCTCACATGATAGAAGAGCTGTCCCCTCCACAGCCCTGCTGTGTTTCACTGTCCTCCTGGCTAGGAAAGGCTGTAGGAAGGGAAAAAGAGACAGTAAATCACAGCTGAGCCCAGGCCAGTGGCCGGCAGCCTGGCAGGGGGATGCAGCATCTGTGCCCTAATGTACCAGAGGAATTAACAGGAGACAACCCATAGGCAGCACAGGACAAACATCTGCAGAGGTTGTCAGACAGGAGATGTGGCTCCAGTATAACACTACAGGCATTGATCAGGCAGCTGGAGAGGTGGTAAAGACACCACTGTCATAGAATGATAGAATTAGAGAATTAGAGAATGGTTGTGGTTAGAAGGGACCTAATAGATCATCTAGTTCCAACCTTTTCCTGATGGTCTGATTCAAAAACTATTCTCGCATCATTTTTAATCTGGAGTAGTTATTCTAATTGCCAGCCCAGGTTTATAGTAATAGAAAAGAGGATGCATTCTGCACCTTTATGCCACAAAAGTTCCCTTCATGTATTTCTCACCAGATAATGTGGGATATTACAAGGACAGGAGTTTGAGTGAGGATTTATTTTTTATTTATTTAATTTTATTTATTTATTTTATTATTTCATTTTATTATTTATTTTATTTTTATTATTTATTTATTTTATTTTATTTATTATTATTTTTATTTTAATTATTTTATTTTATTTTATTTTTTTATTTATTGCTGAAGGAAGAGTGAAAACAATTCCTGGGTCTGATCCCACTCCATTTGAAACCAATTAATATTTTTCCTATTGATTTCAGTGAAAGCAGAATTGGACCCATTCCCTTCTTTTTTTCTTTTTTTCTTTCTTTTTTTTTTTTTTTTTTCCTGCTAAATATGCTGTTAAGGGGGAAAGAATAAGTTTTAGATCTTGACCCATCGGATATGACAAGCTGGTGACATCAATTACCCTGGGGACTTCAGAGCTGTCTAAATGATGGGATCACATTTCTGTGTGGTGCCTGTACAATCCAGAGTGTGCTCAGTTGCTGTCTCTCAATCAGCCTCCATATCTGTGTCTCTCCCTATCTGCTTCATCTCACAGTCTCACACAAAAGGGAAGGAAGGGAGTGCCAAGGCTGTGTGACGTTCCCTCGGTCCCCATTAATCCAACTTGGACTGTTGGCTCTCAGATATCAGGGTGATTGTCACCTCGTAAATGCCAGCAGGAGATGGAGGGATCGATAGGAAGAGAGGGAAAGGGGGGCAATTTTATTCAGCCCGACCTGAAGTTGTAGAGCTAAGGCAAGTCAAAAGGAGGGAAGGTAAAACAGTTAAAATGCAAGAGCAGGACAGCCGTGACAGCTGATGCCACTGCCACCAGCAACTTGTGTGACCTTGGGTGAATTGTTTGACTCCATAGTCTTGTTTCTTCATGTACAAATAAAACTGATGATCAGACTTATTTATTTTCCCTTCTCTGGCAGTGACACAGCTCTCTCTTGCACTCTTTCTCCATGGTTTGCATACAGGGGTATGATGGCAGGAAGGCTAGGACTAGAATGAAACGCTAAGCTTGCTGATTTCTGCTTGTTGCCTGTCCTCCAGTTATGCCACTGCAGCTTGCCTGATGTCTCCATATATATGTTTGCAAGCAATCCCATGAGGGATGGCTAATCAATAGTTTCCAATGACCCATAGGAGGAGGTTGCTAAGTGCCCTAGGCAGTGGTTTCTTGCTGAACTCCCCCAAAGAGGTGTCATGCGCATCACCAGGACTAGACTAGCTCCTGCAAAGAGGTCTCCATGCAGCAAGGTGGCCAGCATAGCAGAAACCCACATGGTGCAGCTCTTGGAGAGATTACTGGGCAGCCATGGATATTCAAACCCAGCAGCACCACAGAGAGAGCCAGAAAGGATCTCAGTCCATCACTGTTTGACTGATAGCCATTAGTGTTGCCAGCAGGACTGCTTTTGACCCCAGCTGCCCTTTAAGTTACCTCCTTTGCACCTCAGCAAAAGGTCACCATCACAGTTCACTCCCCAGTGCTGCTCACTGCCAAGACATTCAACCTTAGCTTTAACCTTGGTAGCAGTGACAGCCTCACATCAGCTAAGCAACTAGTCCTTGGGTTCAGCAGCCATATGGCCTCAGATCCAGAGGTACAAAAAATCAGGATGCAAAGGGGGTTCTCCCCCATGTGTTGCTTTTGCCTGCCTTCCTCGAGTGCCACCTGCAAGCATACCAGACAAAGCTTGGCACTAACTCTGTGTGCTTTTCCAGTGACATAGAAAGTCACATCAGACCCACCTCACCTCTTTTGTATGCAGCTCAAGGCCAGTCAGGTTTCATGGCTCCCTAAATCTCCCAGAACACCTATACTAATTTGTTTCAGGTTTTTTGGATTGGTTTTTTTTTTGGTTTTGGGTGTTTTTTTTTCCTTTCAGCAATATCCCATGTTCATTTAGGTTCCTCTTTTATGGGACGACTATTTATTTCAGTTCACAAATGTTGTCAGGCTACTGTGCATCTACATCATCTGGGGCTTGATAGGTGTTTCTGCAGTCTCAGTTAAGGCCAGCTCAGAGTATAGATCTGGACTCAGCCTGGAGAGGAGACTGATGTTAGGTGACACCATCTTTTATTTGGTGCCAGTCCAGAAGGAACCTGCAGGCACACAGTCCAGCTCAGAGCAGCACAGCACACCTTCTCAGTCCCTTGTAAGGGATGGAGTGGCCAAGTCCACGATCATGAGCCATAAAAATCAAACCAGAGTACGAATGGTGTTAGTATAGTCCTGGCCCAAATAAACAAAAGTGGCAGAAGTTTCTGCAGGTCTTTTTTCTATGAAGAAAGTGGCAAGTAGTTAGTGACCATTGCATATCACTGCTGCCCCACCATGCAGAAAAGGAAACATGCACAGATTAAAAAAGGGTTGGGAAGATGAGAAAATGCAGAAAAGGAAAGCAAGAACAAAGGAAGAAGCCTTGGAAAGTGACAGATACTGTATAAATTATTTAATTTTTAAAATTATTTAAAATAAGATCAAAGTCATAAATCAAGTTTGCCTAAAAAATGGGGTGGGAGTGTTAGCCATGGTCTCCTGGCCAAATTCCAGCCAGGGCACTGATTACATCCTGCAGCAGGGAACAGGCATAGAGCTGGTGATCAAAAACTGACAGATGGGGACAGGGGCAACATAGACAGTGGTAACATTTGCTCTTCTGCTTGGAGCAAGTCCTTTCCTGTCAGTAAATCCCATGTCCCTTCACTCCAAAAAAGTACAAATGACTGCAGACAATAACTGCAACGAATCTTGTAACACCCAGCACAGTAAAGATCCCAGTCATCATCGTAAGTGGTTACCTTGGGAAGTTAGGGCAGCAGTGTCTACCATGCTGACCATAGAAACCTAGGTGCCTCCTTCTGCCTCCCTGACCCAGCTCCTGTGGAGATGAAAAGATATTTCTGCTAAATGATCCGAGGTAGTGCTGAAGAGAAGAATCACTTCTTTCAATATTTATTCAATTCATACTGTGAAATTATTTTGGAAAGATGCTCTTTAAAAAAATGAGCTAGCCCTATGAAATCAGGGAAAAATTACAGAAGATAGATATTCAAATGATCAAAATGAGACAGTTTATTTAGTAAATACTACATGTTATGGAAATCCCTTGTTCTGATCTCTTCCAGAAGAGGACGCTATTTTGAAGCCATAATACTTCATAGCAGTGCTAATACTATATTTCTGACCACCAGCTCCCTGGTAATTCAGAAATAATGAACACTCAGATCGGAGTGCTATATAAAATTTTAGGTTTTGTTTTTCTTTCACAGTTCTCAGGAAATTAGAAATGCAAGCTATTGTTTATGAGGCTTTGGAAAGACACTAAGACACACGAATCCATGTGTTGCACATTTTTTTAGTTTTTAAAAACTCTTAATTAAGCAGAAACCTACATTTCCAACAAGACATAAATAATGTCTGAACGACCATTCTGATTTTTTTTACAGTTTGTTTGAAGGCTGGGGAGATATTTTTAGTTTTATTTCCCAATGGCCAGTTAGGTAAAACAGGCAGGAATTTGTCCATTCTGTGATTTTACCAAATACGAGTCCTCTTACTGCTTGATTGATCACTTTACTTATCTCTTTCTCTCAGAAGGATACCATGAGGATTAATTAGCTAAGTGTTTGTATAGATCGTTAGAGGTGGGAAGTGTGAGATGCTGTTATTACTTGTATTATTACTGAATGAAGAATATGAAAAGTCAAACAAAACATCATGTGGTTGAGAGACAAGGATAGAAAAATAACACAGAAAAAAATTAGAAGGTCACCAGATCATTCAGAGTAAGCTCTCCAAGGGCAATGATCATGCTATTTCAAAGAGAGCACATCAGAAATAATCCTTTCCTCTCGTCTTCCTCTTCTTCCGTTTCACATATGTTTCTTTTGGGGGCTGGGGAAGGCAGGTTGTAGCATCCTCATCCTATTTCCACCAGGAGTTTTTGGCCTTGAGAAAGTCACTTCATCTCTCTACTCATCTGTTCCTCCTGTAAGAAAAGGACAATATTTCCTTACCTTGAGTGCAACTGCATGACCTTGATATCTAACAGCCACCTGATGCCAAAGGAGGTCATCCAATTCCTAGCCTCTGGGCACATGTCCTCACCCCATGCCACCAGAGCAACACTGACTGGAATCCACTTCTGGGAGGAAAACTGGCAGTAAGCAGCATGTTTTTGCAGTATGGTTAATGCTCTGCTGGTGTTCCTGAGCTGGTGGTGGTCAGGAGTATCAGGTGTGCATCTGTCCTGGAGCAAGACATGGAGAGGGAGCTGTGTATCAGCAAGATCTTGCTTTGGCACAGCTGTGCTGCAAAACTTCACTCTCTGCTGTTTTCTGTCATAATCTCCCATGCTAGGATAAGATGGATAAGCCTGTGGAAGTGCCTGTCCATCCACTGATGACAGAGCTGGCCAAAGTTTAGCCACCTTAACCTGAGCTAGCAAAAAGGTGTTTGAGATAAATCCTCCCATCTCTCTCTGCCGACCAGTCACCACTACCACCCCTCCCCATGTTTTGGATGGCATTACCAGTATCTTGACAGCTGGCCCATCAGTTCTCAAGGCCTGGGATGGGGACTGCAGGCTCATACCTCTTGAAGTGCTGTCCATGGTCATGAACCGGTTTGGTAACATCTCCTGGTCTCCAAAGATAAATATTTTAGCAATAGAAAAGGCTAGGTTGGTCGAAAGAGGGAATGAATCTATAAAATTGGATGGGAAAAATCTCTAAATGCTGAGGCAAAGATCATGCCAAGGAAGTAAGAGAAGCAAAAGGAAATAAGTCCTTTCAGCTGAGGAAGGGAAAAGCTCCTCTCCGTCCCCTTGGATCACTCTGAGATAATAAGGCTGCTGCCTTTCTGATTAGTGCTCTGTGGCCCCAACCCAGGCAGGGAAAATCTGCATTTCAAATGGCATATTTTAAAGTACACAATACCCAGGGGCCCTGCTGCTATTGATTTGCCTCTGGTGGGGTCACTGCCTCACTTTCTACAGCTTTATTAACTGGGACCATACACTGGGCCTCTTTCAAAGTGAAAGGAGAGTGGATGGGACATTTGTCTTCAGAGGGAGCTGGGAAAGGAGTGGAGTGACTTTTATTGGGAATGCCCCGGAGGTTTTATAAGGAAGACTGGTGACCCTTGCAGGACTTGCTCTCCTTTTGTAAATTTCCCTGGAGCCACCCTGGGTGGAAGGAGGTCGATCTATGTTGTCAGCTTCTTTCAAGGTGACCGAGTTCCTGTTCTCCAACCCCCTCAATGCTGCAGTGCTCAGCTGGGCTGTGACCATCAGCCACTGGGCTGGGAAGGACCCCCCTCCCCTTCCCCTCTGAGCATATGCCTCTGAGCAACTCCAGTCAGAAAGAGGAAGGCATGAATGGGAAATGTGGCCAAAGAAGGGTGGCAGGAGTGGTGCCAAGTGTAGAGATGTTGAGACCATGGTTGGGCCATGGTTGGTGTCCCCTCTCTAGCCAAGGAATCAAAGCCAGCTAGCTGGGATATGTATCTGTGTTCAGGTATGGGATATTCCTTCCAGCTCTGGAGGAGACCCTTGTCTACCCCATGGGCTGGCTCTGAAGGCTCCAGTGATGTGCACATCCTCTGGTCATGAGGTACAGGGACCCAGGTCATTTCACCATTGCAAGGAGGTTTCCAAGTCTCCAGAGCATCTTGGGTGTCCCCAGAGCACTGAGCATAACAGAAATGGAGTGACTGCTCTGCTCCCTGCAGGTTGCCTGCTGTAGCAGAAGCAACTGAACCTAGTTTCCAAAATCAAAGGTTAGCACCTTAATTACTACCTTGTTTTTACAGCATTAGCTTTTTAACCCTAAGCTAAATTTAACCTCCTTGCTCCAGAACCTCCTAATTTAGTCAGTGTGGATATGGCCAGTTTTAAACAAATGTTTCACTGAAACCCATCAGGCTTTAGGCTGCAGACCATGCACCTTCAGCACTAATGAGCAGATGACAATCATCTTCTCATAAGGAGAGAGAAAATACTTTCTTTTTTCTGAAGATTTGTGACAGAAATGCATGAATGACAATTCACTGCAAAAAGAGCATGCATTTAGCCAAGGTATATTCTACCAAAACTCATCTTCCACTGTAAATTTGTAAGCCCTCTGAATAAAAAAGAAGCCGAACACTCAGGTTACCCAGTTCGCAAACCAGGAGGAGCACCTGCTATTGTGGCGTTAACTCTGAACAGCTTAGAGACATCCATAGGAAGGAACAGAAGTTGCATAAGCCATAAATAATGTCACAAGTGATTGCCTAGCTCTGCTGAGTGCAAAATGGAGATTGTCTTTGGATCAGCACAATCATTTGTACTACCACTGCCAAAGCAGTATCTTTTAGAGCCCTGTTTCTCTTCCAGCATAGGTGAAAGACAATGGAAAAATAATTAACTCTTTTATTTTAAATGGTTGGAAACCAAGGTCCAAAAACATGCATTGGGTGCCAAGAAAGGAATTGGGAATTATTTCACCTGACTGTGTTGATACATACAGCTGAATAGATCACCTGGGGCCCCACATACAGTCAACAGGGAGAAACAAAGCTGCAATTCATCTGCCCAGAGGTGTTTGGGTACAGAAGGAAGAGATTAATCTTTGCCTAGGCTACTCTGCCTGTTATCACAGCTGTATTTAAACTACAGTCTGTATTTAGTTTACTGAATCTGACAAAGGGAAATACCAAAAACATAGTCACCTCCCCACCCTGGAAGGTGTCTAATAAAAATACCACGCTGTTCTCTGCAAGTTAGACTGACCATGGCACACACACACAACCAGCCATATGTCAGTGTTCTGAGGTTGGTTTCTTCATGCAGCTCTGGTCAGCTTTGGAGAAACACAGAGAGAAGTCAACAAAGGCCAGACTGGGACTTTCCCCAGCCCTTTCAACTGCATCCATCTCAGAGAGATTCTTCTTTGATCAGCAGTACTAAACAGATCCTAATGACACAGACCTTTGCCATCATTTCTGTGACTGGTCAGTTAAATCCTTTGCTGTCCCCAGGTGACAATACCTAGCACAAAAAATTAGATATTGGTCAACACACTCAGCACTGGAGTCATTAAAGATGCACTGATTCTTCCTTCTATGTTCACTTCACTGGAATATTTACTAAAATCACCCCCTCAATACCTCCCCTGGAGAATAAACTAAAATGATGCCTAAAAAAAAAAATGTACTCCTAAAAGGGGAATCAGCATTGTGCTATAATAGAAAAGATTGTCTAATCACTCCATCAGTAATTACAAAGAACAGGAGATCACTAATTAAAATGTGAAAGTGTCTTATGCAGGGTATAATATAAAAGGGTAATTAACAATCAAAGAGAAAGACACCACCTTACCGCCAATCTCTGTTAGGCTTCAAAAAATAACAGTACTCAACTCTAGTTCAGAACTTTTCATCTGTAGATCTGAAGGCATTCCTACATGGGTAGGAATCCTGTGTCCCATTTGATCAGTGGAGAAACCAAGGCAAGTTTACACAACTTTTGCATGGTTATACAGCAGGTCAGTGTCAGAGAACCCTTACTTTGTTCCCTTTACCAATGGTGGCAAGGGAAGTTTCAGCATTTGAATTAGTGCAGTGATGTCAAGGGTTTTCTTTTAGTGTGTATGTATATGAACACTAATTTAGCTGATGTTTCAATACTAAACCAAACAGTAAGGAACAGCTTGTTCTTTGCCATGACTTTTGAGGTCTGTTTAATGTGAGAAGCATGTCCCGTGTGCTTAAAAAACAGCATTAGAGGATGGGAGAGAACGTGAAATCACAGAGAGCAGCAAAACAGAGGTACTCCAATTCTTGAGACAGCAAAGACATGAGTCACTTCTAAAATCACTACAGAAAAACAGTTTCCTTCTCCAGTGTTATCATGAGATCACACATTACCAGAGGCTGGGGAATAAACAGAGTGAAGCTTTGCTCTCTGCTCATTGTCTTCCCCACACAGTTTTTCTAAACATCCACCACTGGTCACTAGTGGGGGTAGGATTCAGACTCAAACTTAGCTGGTCTGGCTTCTTGTACAACCCCAGGGAAGGAGGCAAGAGACAGCTCCACTTAGACTGTCTTCTCATTCACACCGGGAGCATTTTACAAGTCCACTGTGGCCATACTGTACACAGGAACTGCACTGACTTTGTGTTAGGTTCAGAGTTTAAAATATTTATAGCAAAGTTTGGTTTTAATGTAAGAAGCATTTCCAGATCCAAAATTTTTAGTCCCAAATGCCTGAAAATACAGCCTGGTTTCCTTCCTTCTGCCTTTTGTAGATTCCCTAAAAGAGGCAGCATTTTGATCCCTCTCTAGAAAAAAAATAATTAAGGAAGTCATACCAGATCAAAACCACAGGGAAGGGATTTTTCCACTACAGAGTATAAATCTTGTTAAGGGGGAGGGATGTCACTTCCCTTGTACAGCTCTTCTGGGAACCTCTGCTTGGTTGTGTTGGAAGGAGGAGCTATAATCTGGTTAGAAGCTTTGGTCATGGTTTTGCTTGGTGCCCGCCATAGGCCTCCCAGTAGCATGAGAAAAAATAGTTTTTGTCACTGGCAGATGGAAATAAACCAGGTTACCCCCAGGTTACCAGCTCTGGGGAAGAGATCCCCTCTCTCTCACTCTGCATACAATGTTCTCAAATGAGCAGTCATCAGTGCTTTCCCAGAGCTTTGACACAAGCAATGTAAGCCATGAAACCTCTTTGCTCAGTATCATACAAAGTCTTTTCTCTGCCTTTCTCATGAGGGAAGTACCAGGGAGTCAGATGGTTGAATTATGGGATGAGGGGGAGTGATAGGATGAGGGGGAACATTTTCAAACTGAAAGACAGTAGCTTTAGATTAGATATTATGAATAAATTACTTCCTGTGAGCATGATGAGACACTGGCACAGGTTGCCCAGAGAAGCTGTGGCTGCCCCATCTCTGGAAGTGTTCAAGGCCAGGTTTGTTGGGGCTTGGAGCAATCTGGCCTAGTGGGAGGTGTCCCTGCCCATGCAGGGGGGCTAGAACTAGATGATCTTTAGTGTGCCTTCCAACCCAAACCATTCTGTGATTCTATGAGTCAAAACTCACAGGCAAACTCCACACTGGGGAGCACATCATGAGACTGGGAACCATAAAGACCCCAAGATATAAAGATGCGCTTTGCCTTCAGCCCCTATAGATAGAAGGAAGGCCATGGCATGGTGAGCTTACATCTCAAAACAGAGGGATGCCTCACACCCTCACCAGTTCTCCACCCTGGTGCCGGTGCCGCGGCCTGCCCAGCCAGTGACTGCGTGATATTTTTTCCCTGCTCTCTTTGTTCCAGCTGATGCAGCAGCAGGCCGCAATCATGGCATCGGTGGCACAGGGTGGCTACCTGAACCCCATGGCAGCCTTTGCCGCCGCCCAGATGCAGCAGATGGCAGCTCTCAACATGAACGGCCTGGCAGCCACCCCTATGACACCAACCTCAGGTAAGGGGGCCACAGAGATGGAGATGGTGAAGGGCAAAAGAATCTGGGCATATCCCAGAGGAGACCTGGCAGGATGTATTAGCTGACAGGTTCTCCTTCAATGAGTGTTTACTGAAATGTTTGTCTGGTTGGTGAGGGCACCAGCAGCAACAAGTGGAGCTGACTGAATCCTTTTGCGGCCTGGGAGAGAGGGAAAGGGACAGAGAAAGGCTGTTACTGCGTATTCCAGCTTCTGTCTCAATTAACAGTTGTAAGGGCAAAGTCAGCAGTGGGCTGTTGGGCTAACTGTGCCCAGTGCCAAGTGGCACTCACTGGTGGGTGAGAAAAGCCAGAGGGTTGAGACTCACTATAGCAGGATGCAATGGGCTTGCCAGGAAGGATGGTGGGTGTTGTCAGGGAAGGTGTTGGAAAGAGTTCTCAACCATGACCCTTCCTTCTCTGCCTTAACCCTTACACAACTTTCCTTTAGCACTTAGCACCCTCCAAATGACACAAAATATTCCCCAGTAACGACCACTGGTTTATTGTGGTACATATAGATGTCCAAGTGGTCAGTGCTGGTGCTGTCACAGCCAGGCTGGTCTATAGGCAAACAAAATAAGGTTTGTGGTTAGATGCAACATCATCAACAAGATGAGCTATGTCTTTGTAATACATAAGCCTTTCCCCTATTGTGAAACTGGACAGGAGATATTCAGGGAAGACCTCTGGTGCTACCTGGAATGCAAGTGTTTTGTGGGAAGGTTTCTAGGTACTGGAGCAGAGACAGGTAGTCAGTGAAGGACTGCCAGGATCTGGCTAGGCTGTGAGGTGTCACAAGAGACCCATGCTAGGAGCTGCAGTGTATAATTCAACAGGCAGAGAAGTAGGCTGAAATGGAAACAGGACTGGCTTTTCTGGGGCTTGAAGTACAAGGAAATAATTTGGGCAGGAACAGGTCAAGGAACTGACAGGGCTGATAGACAAGGAGTGGCATGTGAAAGCAGGGCATCAGGGAAAGTGCAGACAAACCATGAGAGGAAAGAAATGAGAATTGGAGAGCTCTGCAATATACCACTGAAACAGATAGGGGAGCAGAGGACTCAGAGATATATCTTCAGAGGACCATTTCCACAGGACAGGTTGGGATAAAGAGTCAATGGGGTGATACAGGTTATTCCTATGAGGTGCACTGGGGTTGGGACCAATGCCTTGTGTGAACCTTGAAGAATCGAGCTGGCCTGGAGGGGACCATCCTGACCAAGATTTGGGGTGAAGACTGGGGAGGAGTGAGCCATCCCTGAGACAGCTGTGGTGCAGGCAGCACTCGGCAGAGCAGGACCTGGGACTCCAAAGCAGAACAGTAGGAGGGGAAAGGGGCAGCTTCATTGCCAAACATGGTGAGGTCTGTAGCAGCCCTGGAGCAGGAAAGAGCCATCTGAGGAAGCAGCCAGGAAGGATGCCTCCTTGCTGAGAAGCAGTGGATGGCAGGAAGATAGCAACACAGCAGCAGTGCAGACTTGAAGGCTGTTCTCAATGAACTGAGTTCTGTTAACCTGTCCGCTGAAGTGTGACCTCCCTGTTCACACAAAGGTTAGCATCTCTTTGCAATCTGCTGCTGGAAACAGTGTTAGCTAGCAGACACTGGATCAGATACCTCTATTTTCCTTTTCTTGCATTAGAACATGAGGATAAAAAAAAAGGAGAGAAAGACGGACCTCATTCCCCATAAAGAGACCCGCAGAAAAGTGTTTGACTCAAAAAACTTTATACCATACATTCCAAAATATATGTTTACACAATAATAAATGTATAAACAACAAGTCAACGGAGCTACTGCAAATCCAAATAGAAAAGTGGCTTAATTATATGTGCACCCTTTAAACCCACTGCTGAAAAGATTATCATATTTGCATTAGCTAGATTTGTTTTCTGTTTGTGGGAGCAGAGAGAACGTCAAACAAAGACTGCCTGGAATTCAAATGCTCTCAGGGTCTGAAAAACTGAATCTAGGCAGTTTGTGATGGCCCCACCACAAAAGAGCAGAAGCTCTTTTGCATATAAATGTCTTGAGAATGAGCAAGTTGTGTAACATAGGTGTGTAAACACCAGCACAACAGCCAAATTCTATGCCTACTATGGTATCCAGAACATAAAAAATATCACAGCCCTTTTGTCGGTGTGAGCTCCTCTTCTTTTCTGCTGTGCCTGGTGCCTTTTGGGAACTCTTGTCAGAATACAGGAGAGGAAAGCTCATGTTTTTTACATGCTTTCCAAACCACCCATGACCGGTCATTATTGAAAATGAGATGCTGGTTTAGATGATCCCTTGATCTTTTTCATTGTGGCGGTTTTTGCACTCTCCTTATGACATATCTTCAATCACAGAGCCTATGCACTTGGGCATTATTGCAGATTTACCTTGAATGGGTAGCTTCCTTCATGAAAGACCCCTGTAACAGGTTGTGGAAATGCCCACTGACAATTATTCCTTGGGTGAAACGTTTAGACTTTGAAATTACTCCTTGTATTACAACAATATTCACAAAGCTTGTGATAAGATGGATAGAAAATGTTTCACACAACTTCTGAGCAAGCGAACCTACAACACTAACAGCGATTTCTGAGTAGCCAGGAGATATCTGAAGCCTAATGTGAATCCTCCTGCTGTCTTTTGTTAGCATTCAGAAAGCCAAATGGAAAATGATCATTCTGCTTCATAGCAGGATTTCCAGCCATTGAAGTATATCTTTGTTCTGACTTGGAATGAAAATGAAACATTTCAAAGTTCTCTTAAAAACAGACATTAGAAAAAGTGTTTGGAACGTTTTTTAAAAAAAAAAAAAATAAAAAAAAAAATTAAAAAAAAATGTTTTGATCTTTCCTAAGCAAAAGAAAAAATGTGTTAGAAAAAAGACACTTGTAACCCAGAAGTCCTAGAAGCTCTGGAGGTATAGGCTGAGTGCAGTGCCTCTGTGCTGGTATCTTCAGGCCTCCTAACCCAGCTGCTTTTCTGTGCATCCCGCCTCTAAGAGAGTGGGTTCCTTGGGGCATGAGTTCATTCAGGCTCATGAGTTCCCACGGGACCTATGAACTTGAAGAGTTTTGTATTCAGGCAAATCTAACAGACTAGAGAGGGGATCCACCTCACCTGTCTTCAACCATACAATCATTAGATACCTAGTTTAAACTAGTCACCTGCTTTGCCTGCAGCCAATGCAGTGCAGTAGGCAGTCCCAGTGGGTACGTAATTCAGGCCAGAAAAATTTTATGCTGTTTTCTGGCATTTTGACATTTCTCCATCAAAAGTCAGGTTTATCTCACACAATGGTCCCTAATTGCGAGGCAATTAAATTGACAACTCTGAAAGTTTTGTTCAAGTTTCACATTTCTCCCAACATTGCTTTAATCTGGGTGAAAAGTGGGTCTGCAGAGGGTCTGCCACTCTGTTAACTGATGAGAGGGGTTAGAAATTAAATTATGTTTAGAATTCCTTCCTTTTCTTCTCTCTCCCTCCATGTTGTAAATCTGCACCTGGTGTAGTTGCAGCCAGAGATCTCAAACCAGGGATGAAATCCACAACTGGCATGCACCACTGCCATTTGTTCTCTGTGGTGGCTTTATGCCAGTTTTACTCCAGCTACAGATCTGACCTCTCCAGGGAGGTTTTTTATAAGAAGAAAATTAAAGAATTGCAATGAACATGCCTAAACTTCCTTAGACATGCACAAAATAGCAAACACAAATCCCTTGCTGCAATTTTAAAAAAATAAAATAAAATAAAACTGCTTACATTTTCTATGCAAATATAGAAGAGATCCAGAAAAGCAACTGAAATTTTAACTAGCCTTTGTGATTTGCAAGCTAATGGCATATGCTAAGAGCATTGCCTTTGGACTTCAGTTGCCACTGCTGGCTCTCTATACCTCCACAGAGGACATTTTTAAAGGCCAACACCATTTAAATAAGCAATGGGGAAGAAGCAGCTTGGCTGCTCAGGGTATAAGAAAAGAGCTTAAATATTGCCTGCGTTTTGGGCTACTCAAATCACAACATATTAAAACATCTCATGCATCTCTATTGGTTTTCTTAAAGCACCAACACAGATTTAAGCAGTTGTTAAATAGTTATTTAGACTAACCCATCATGGAATGCTGCTATGGTGAAGAAAATTTCTGCAAGTGGTTTAAAAAAGAGATAACTGCAAAAATAGCATTTTCAATCAGTAGTATACCCTGATACACAAAGATATTACTGAAGATAAGATAGTTTAACTTCCCACTCACAGCTAGCAAGAGAAAAATACTATTTCATACTTACTGAAAACTCATTTTTAGTTCCCAAAAACATCCTGAATATGTTGCAAGAAGCACAGATTGCCCAGTCATTTCAAACATACATAGGAGCAGACAGTGAAGCAGCAGAGGGATTTAATTTTCTCCTCAGAAATTTAAGAATTCTTTTCTACCGGTGGGTGGCAAGATCCCACCCAAACATAAAGACTGGGTTGTTCTTCTGAAACAACAGCATTACAGTCCCCTACCAGATGCATCTAGGAAGAAGAGGAGGAGTACAATTCCATTAAAGAAACAGGTCTTGCCCAAACTTTTCCATGTTGAGTAGGAGATCTCTGCTGAAACTCTACAAAGTCAAGTTTAGGCCAAACAGTGACACTAAAAAAAAGTATCATGGGTTGTCTTTAGGCTACAAATCAACTTGCCAAATTTTTAAGGATCCCTGGTGCTGAGAAAGTTCAGAATGAGTTTGTACATGAAATGTGTATTTGTGAGGGAGCAGAGAGTAGTCCTGGAAATCAGTATGCCTGCAAAGCTGTCATCTCTGAAGAGAAACTGAGAGGAACTGCTGCAGAAAGGTCGGGCTGAGAATTTGCTTCTGGTGCTAAATGATATCTAGGAAAGAAACATCTGCTTATTTAGCAATTTAAACAGGTAATACTCCATGGAGAAAGTTGAGGAGGAAGGGTGATATTTCTGTAGTTTTCTGTCGTTTAATGATAGCTGTAGATCTAGTCTAGAGACCATGATTGCCAAGAAAAAGCTTCATTCTGTTAAAGAAAGTATTACAAGCCTTATTGTGGCCTTTCAATACTGAAAGAGGGCTTATAAGAAAAATGGTGACAAACATTTTAGCAGGGGCTGTTGTTATAGAACAAGAGATAATGGTTTTAAACTGAAAGTGGGTACATTTAGGCTAGGTATTACTAAGAAATTTTTGCTACGAGGGTGGTGAAACAGTGGCACAGGTTGTAAAGAGGTGGTAGATGCCCCATTCCTGGAAACATTCAAGGTCAGGTTTGATGGGGCTCTGAACAACCTGATCTATTTGAAGATAGCCCTGCTCATTGATGGGGTTTGGACTACATGACCTTTAAAAGCTTCTTTCAACACAAACCATTACTATTATTATTATTATTATTATTATTCCAAACAGAGGAGCAATGGCTACAGCCAGAACAGCTTGGGAGATTTTTCATTTCTTGGAGTATCAGAAGATTTGTGTGCGGTGGTCACAGCTGTTGTGCCAGCAGTTTTCTCTATTCTATTACTGCTTCCAGGACAGACCAGCTCTGATTTTGTTCCTTCCCCACTTGTAGGTGGAAGCACGCCTCCTGGCATAACTGCACCAGCTGTGCCTAGCATCCCATCTCCCATTGGGGTGAATGGTTTCACTGGCCTCCCGCCCCAGGCTAATGGGCAGCCCGCCGCAGAAGCCGTGTTTGCTAATGGCATCCACCCTTACCCAGGTAAGCAAGTCCAATGTTGTGGCCACAACTCACTCCTTCAGTCCTAGGGAGATTACCCATATCCACAGGCTTTGTCTAGCATGAGTCAATGCAGGATTATTCCCCACACTATCAGGGCTCATTCTGGCATTGATATTGTTAGATCTTATCCAGCTACAGTTCCTATACAATTAAATCTGAGAGAAAGATAACAAGGGCATGTTGAAGGTGGAAAATCTTTCTGTTGAAGAACTGAGTGTTCATCTGCTCGATGACTTGCCTGGTGACTACAATCAGGAGACCCACCACGTTTTCCTGTAGCTAAAATTTTATCTGAGGCCAAACCAGTTCATGCTGGCATATCTTCTAGTGGTTCTCTCAAAGATCTTGCTCCTGGCTAGCCTTGAAGGAGCATCTGCTAGGACCCACTGTTGATATCTCCTACTGGGATTCCCCTGCAGCTGGATGGCTGTGGAAAGACAAGTCCAGAGGGTCCACATGGCTGCTGACCCAAACTGCTTCAATGCCTCAGACTCTGTGCACAGGCAGTGGGTGTTGGTATTCAAAATGCTCACTGCATCCAAATCCAGTTGCCTTACTGGGTCTGGAGACTGAAGCTCCTTTAATATAGCCACAGAACAGGCCCAGCTTCACCCTTTTGTGTCACACCACAAGAGAACTGCTGCTGGGATTCAAACTGTGACTAGTTCAAAAGATGCCAGCATTGAAGGAGTGATTTTGCAAGCCCTGGCAGTCAGGGACGAATGAGGGATGTTAAAGAATACATACGTGCCTCTATACCTGCACTTACAAATATAAGGACACTCTGAGGCTGTAATCACCAAGAACTCAGGAGTTTAAAAGTCCTTAATGTGTATCTACACTTTTTCAGCATCCTCAAAATTTGAGATAGCCCTCTCCTCCAAGATGTGCTTCTGCTAGGAAGTCATTCCTTACCATTGCTGTACACATACTAATAATAACAATCATAACAATAAAATTGTCTTTTCTGACAATAAAGCTGACATCCAAATAGTTGGTTTTGTGTAAAGTTTGGCTTTATCCTGGCATGTCTTCAGCAATATATTGGTCTTTCTCAGTGCTCAGCCTCCCCATAACTTAGTGACATCTGAAGTTATAGCAGAGGTGTAAAGCAACAGTGGCAGGTCAAATCCTCACCTCCCATTTTACTTCTGCCTCTCCCCACTAGCAATGAAACCTTGAAAGCAAGCCCCTTTGAAGAAGTTTGGGTGTAAGACACATCATGTGTTTGCTCTGTCTCATCCTCTTCCTTCTTATGGGCATTTATGCACTCTCCAAAATTTTACTTCTGCCACAGGCCACACTGAGGCCTGGAGCTTAGCAGCATTATAAAAAAAAAAGGATTTTTTTTTTTTTAAAAAAAAGAAAAACACAGTTATTAGGCATTTAGATGGGTAATGAGAACATCCACAGCCATATTAGACTGGATAAAAATGTAGAAATGACACAAACCTTCACACTTTAGGATATCAGCAAGCCACTAATTGCTTGGGGTTAGAAAGAAATTTCCATCATTGGGCAGCTTATTTCATCATTGCTCATTATGGGATTTTTCACACTTTTCTCTGTAGCATCTGTTACTGGCACTGCCCTGTGGTTCTGAGTGTCTGTTTCCAAATGCAAGGGTAGAAATAAAATATTAAAGCTGAGCATGCAATTGCATTAACATTATAGAGAAGAAAAGAACAAGCCAGTTCCCATCCAAAGTCAGCATCTTCCAAACAACTATTTTTTATGGCATATCTTTCATTTTGAAAGTGGCTAAAAGTCTTACAGTATTACGTACATAAACATAGTCTTACGATGATTATGACTTGCCATATATTGTTTAAACCCTGAATTTTGTTCTCAGATACTCTTTCATACTCCACAAAAAACTGAAATGTAAGTTCACACCATTATATCCTATACCAGAATGTTCTTTGTTGCCTGAAAACAGGAAAATAGGACAATCAAAATCTGTAGGGGCATGTCATCCACATAATTCAGACTCAAATAAATCCCATTACTTGTGCATTTTGTCTACATGTCCACCTTTGTGTCTGGATATAATATTTTTGATGCTGCATATAAAGGACTCCAAAACTCCACAATCTTTGCACTATAAAAAAATTCCATGCCATGTAATTGAATTTACTCTGTAGTTTCACTCTTTTTCTTCCCCTTTTTTAAGATTCCCTTTGTCTATACCAGGAACACACATGTTATCATTTCAGTCAGACTACTGAACCATTCATGGTTTTGGGGTAAAGGCAAGAGTAGGTCGCACATCTCTATTCAACCAGTCTCTGATCATAACCCTAGTCCCTGCAGGAATAAGCTATTTCTGTGGCTCTGGCCAGGCTATGGATCCATGCAGTAACACTGGAAAACCACTCCTTGAAGGCATACTCTTTGCAACCCATGCTTTCACCTTCTCCCTGCTCATCCAGCACATAATGCCTCACAGCGCACTTTTTAGCATGGACAGAATAACAAGGGAGTAAATATTTCCCCTTTCACTAGTCCGAGCCTCTTTGGAGATCTGACCTTTCTGTGTTTTAATGCCTGCCCTTTAGTCTTCCATCTTGTAGAGCTATAGAACCTGGCAATGTGTCACAACACATAGTGGGGGCAAAAAGCCTAATCTGTTGTGCCATGAACTTGTGAGTCACTTCACAGCAGCACAAGAGTGTTAGCCATTTCCAGATTAGCCATAGTAACGGGGATTGCACTCTTCCACCAAAGATGAGAAAATGGGGAGAGCAAGGGCAGTAAACAAGAGAGAGGGGGTTTGGCTGCCAAAGGAGCAGTGATCTGTAGCAGTTAGATAAGGCACAGAGCAGAGTCCCCAGAAAAGAGTGAGGACTTCACTGTGGTCTTCTGCTCAGTGATGTGCCCAGTAAGAAGCAGAAATACACTCCATAGTGTCCAACAGCTCCCAGACAAACTTATTCCTCCTGGGCCAAGGGATGTCCAGCTTGACCAGAGCCAGGGTTGGGTCCAGTGGTATGGCAGCTTTGTGGAGCCTCAGATGAGGAATGCTCTCTAGGATGCTGAATTCTTCAGTGCATTTGCTCTGGGCTTAGATTGCTGAGTAAAACAAAAGCAAAGTTCCCAGTTCCCTCAATTGCTCTTAATATTTTAAAAACATGTTCCCTCAATTACTGTTCTCAGGAACACAGTGGTACTGTTTCTGATT
This sequence comes from Hemiprocne comata, assembly GCA_020745705.1. Classification (NCBI taxonomy): domain Eukaryota; kingdom Metazoa; phylum Chordata; class Aves; order Apodiformes; family Apodidae; genus Hemiprocne; species Hemiprocne comata. Next base: position 28,186,399 of record CM036616.1, on the reverse strand, counting down.
GCCCACCAATGCCAGGACTAGCTCTATCTCTTCTGCCTGCAGACACAGCAGAGGTCCCTCCACTCCCCTGCGGTTACACTGTGGGTACATCTGGGTTAGCAAGACAGCAAGCTGCACTTATTTCCCCATCTGGGGTCCAGGTCTCTTGCATGAGGATTAGCTGTCAGTACAAATGGGCAGACAAATGGGCAGACAAGCCTTTATGCCCACATGTTTCCAAGCCACTGCTGAGACTGATGGTAAAGGTGTCCCACACAGGTGAATTCCTGTGCTGTAGAAACTAATGTCTTAGGAACTGAACCAAGAACATTAATTCATTTTCCTTGGCTCAACAAAGAGCTATCAGGCAGTTACCAATTTCACCCATTGCCAGCAGAGACAGGATTTTAATTCCATCTGTAATTATTATCATTACCCAAGCTAATTTAGTAGGGGAGGAGTTGCCGGCATGTTAATATGACAGGCTTATCTGTTAGCTTGTCAATTAGCTAGGAGCTCTGATGATGGGCAGGCTGCTGCTCTGGACTAGCCAGTGGAGGATCAATCCTGATCACGACAGACACCATCCAGTGGCATTGGCTGAGATCATGGTTTCACCTCTACAGGCAGAGAAAGGGACTGATTTCCCCCACCCCTGTGCCCAGCCTGACATTTCAGTCCTGAAAGATGTCAGACAAGAACAGTTTAGAGAGGAGATGGAAGAGGAAAACAAAACAAAAAAAAAAAACAAAACGAGTGACCTGCCTGCACCTATAGAAGGTCCAGGATGAAAACCAAGCCCCTCAGCATTGGGTCCAGAGAGACATCATGCCCTAGAAATGTACCTGGTACAGTAGCCCAGAGGCTAATTTACTTATTAAGGGAAATCTTTAGCTGCATTGTGTTTGTCCACTCTAAATCTCCAGGTGAGAGTTTTCCCATTCATATTTTGTATCAGCAGTTCCAAAACTGCAACAGTGAGCACCTGAAACATCATTACGACTAGGAAGCATTTATTTGACCCATTTGTAACAATCTGCCATGTGCCATAAACCATGCTTTACTGGTAAAATAAATAAGTGAAGGAATGCACTCATTAAAAATATAATAACACGTTGCCATCTTCAATTGTAGTCTAAGCTACTTTAATGATGCCATGTACTTCCAACGACCATGCTGCAGCCATAATGAATGAGGTTGTTTAAGGCAGTTATGGGAGCCTGTTCAGAGCCAATGTATTTTCTCTTCTGATCTGGAAGAAGGTGTAAATACAAATCAGGCTCTGTGCTGATGTTTTCAGAGGCATCTAAGTGAGTTAAGACTTCGAGTTTTATTTTTAAAGCTGACTTAAGCTAAGCTTCCTAAAAATATGGATTTAAGTGACTTAATAGCTTTTAATAACTGACCCTAACTTATGTGTTTATGGCCATAGGCAACGGGAAGGATGTTTGATTCTGACTCTGTTGTTGAATTAGTTTGTCACCTTGGCCAGCCACCTCCACCTGTCTGCATTTCTGAGTCTTCTGTGTCTTTCTTGCTTTGTCCACTGAAAACTCTTCATCACCAGCCATGACTCCTACGATGTTTTTGCACAGCATCCATCACAGCAAGGGTCTGATTAGGGATAAATCTTGGAGATGAGACTATTAAGAAAACAATGAAGATAATCCTGATTTCCAGGGATTAACTATACAAATTTTATAGTATGCCCATATGTTGTTGCAAACAAGCATCTACAACACCCAGGAATGCTACCAAAAGGGCTTTTCTAGCTAATAGGATGGAGCAGAGGGCACAAATGCTGTTGGATTTCTTGGGTACTTTAATGTGTAGGGCAAAAGACAGTGAGATAACATGTCTTTGACTGAACGGTGTGCAGCCCCCAAATGTAAAAATAGAACTATAAAACACAGCATCAGCCTCTGTTTTCTGCCAGATCAGCACATTCTTTTTGTTATTGCAGTTATTGTTGTGTCTGAATACCTAATTAATTACAACAGTAAACGCTGGATTCTTTAATCACAGCATCAGCTGTCCTAATCAATCTTAATAATATGGAATCTCTACTATGGCACCCATGAATTTTAATCTACATAAATTTCTTAAGACCTCTTGCAAGATTGTTGTACAAAATGATATAATTATGGATATAGATTAGGGCTGTAGAGAGTGATTTAAATTGGATTTAAGGAGAAGGTGAATAGAGTTCTCCTAGCCATTATTTATTTATTTATTTAAATCCTGGCCTTCATGTAGCTTTTTTTTGTTTGCTCTCAGTATTTTATTCCCCAAACTTACTGAACAGTGCTGTCTGTCCTTGATTGCCCTGCTCCCCTATCCGACCCCCCAGTGGTAATAGGAGCCAAGCTGCAGATCCTGGGAGAGGTGTAAAGTTTTTCTGGGGTAGTGAGAGAAATTAATAGATGGGGCAGAGCACAAAGCTGTAGATCCAGGTGATAACATGCTTTGTAGACCCATGCATGGAGCAGCTCTGCAAAATAGAGCGAAGTAGATTGAATAAACTTCTCTGTCAGGAAAGGTACAGGTAATTAGAAGCTGGGGGTGAAGAGGATATCATACAGATGTAAGGTTTGCTGACTTTTTAACACCAAAGTTAAATCCCAGGGTGTCTTAGGAGCCCAAAATGTGCCAGACCCTGCTTTTGTCTCTCAGAAACACTGGGCCTCTCTGATTTCAGAGGACACATCTCCTTGGCTTTCTCTTACCCCAAAGTAGGAGAGGGATGCTGTCCCATAGCCCACCGATGGGGCTGGAAGGTTCCTTTTGATGGCTTAGGCAGAAACCATAATCCTTTTTCCTCACCACCTCGACTGTCTTCAGTGCAGCTTCTCCTCATTTACAATGCTGACCCTCACAGCAGGGTCCATGCCTCTGTCCCCCACAACTATTTTCACCTGCAGTGCCCATATATCATCTTGGCCGGACACTGTAGCTGGGTTAGTAGGACCTCAGGGGGGATTCCTTATAGACCACCACTGAAACTGATTTTATTTAACAACATGATTCATTATGCCACGTCCATCCTGTCATTTTCTGAAAAAAGCTAAATGTTTGGCCTGACACCAACTGAATACCCCTTTAAAAATCTGGATTTCAATCTAGAGATATATCAGTAGTAAGAAAGCTTCCAAGTGTTAATTTTAAAGCACTGGTATTTCATGCTGACTTGGGAAATCATCCTTGGGTTTTGGCATCAGGCAGAGGATTTGGAAAGTGACATTAACAGATCTACTTTCTTTGAAGGACTTGGGAGTCATTTCTTGACTTCTGCTTAATGAATAAGTGCTGCCTTCGTTAAATTTATATTTATGGCCATATAGTAGGTCATTGGCTTGTTTTATGCCTCCAGGTTTATGGAAGGTTATCTGCCATGGTCACCTTGTGGCATCTTGGCCAGGATCGTCTCACAAAGAAACAATTGTATCTGAGTAGGATTTTTCCCGTGGAGATATGGAAATGAACAAATTAATACAGAGGTGATGTCCAGGGATAAGGCTCTTGCCCTGAGCTGCCAAATGAAGTTACCATTAGCATCTGTTTTCACAGTACACCTTTAGTTTTCTCTGATAAGGCCAGATCCTCACCTTCTGTAAAGCAGTGAGGCTACACGGAATTCAGCAGGGCTGGCATGATTGATAGTTGTCTTCTGACCTCTCAGGACTCTCTGCTTCTTTCACTTCACCAGCCAATCCTCAATGTGTACATTACATCACATTTAATCTCTTAAGTGTCTGTATGTTAAATCTAAGATCTCCATGAGTCTGACCACAATGAAAGCTATTTCAAATGTTATCTATGGGCACATTTGCACAGATAGTCACCAGCACACCCAAGGTCTTTTGATGATGTTACAACTTAGAGACATGTTAGTTCTGGTCCAAAATCCCCTTATTATATCCAAGTCCCTCATCTAGTGTCTCCTACATGCCTATAGCTCTTATCAGCCCTTACACAGCTATTTAACATCTGGGCCACAGGGGCTTACACCCTGGCACAGACAGCATGCAGAGGAGCTAACATTTGTTCCTAGCCCTGTATGCCTGTGTTCAACTAATATCTGTAGTAACAGAGAAAACTGGCCAGCTGGATGATGAATAAGGGTGGCTGAAACAGGGTAACTCTCCTACCTCAGCACAGCATGACTTGTGTGAAGGCCATGTGGTTGCACACCCTATTAAGTCATGTGTATCTTACAGATGCATAAAGCAACCTTCCCTCATGGTCTTTGTATGCTGAGACACAGAAATTATTCATGTCTCCCCATCACTTTGAATTTTAGCACATGCTGTGCTCCAGCTTACAGTAACATGTAACCCCTGGGGCATGTTTGCTCTGAATCATACACTTAACCCTTTGCTGAAATTCTCACAGGTCATTAGAATGTAGGAGGGCTGTCACTTTACTGAACACAGAATGGCCACAGTTTCCCGAAATGTCTGATCTGCGTCTTGAGATTTCTGGATCAATACCAGCCATTGGCTTAATCCACACTACAGCTGGAAGCACAGGCAGTTATGCCCTTCATTGGGTTTAATTCATCTGACAGAGTGAGCAGCAGCCTGAAGATATGCTCATGGCTGCCCAAGCTACCCTGGCTTCATGCTGGGGTACCCTGCCAGCCCTGGAGTCTGTGTCCTTGTACCTTCATAGGCCGTGCTGGCCAGCATGGACACATCCACTGTACTGAAGTCACATCTTCATTTGCTGAGTAAACATACTCTTCAAGCTCCGGAAGACAAATTCTTCAGTGAGAGAAAGTAATCATTTTTGTTTTTAAGAGCTGTCAAGTTAAATTCCTTCAGGTGGTGACTCACCAGCACTGCTTTTCCCAACTAGCAAAGGTAGGGTATGAGATGATGCATAAAACACACAGTTCCATGCCAGGGATTGGTGCCTCCCCACTGTCTAGTTCTACAGCCCAGGGGTGCTTTCACCTACCTCCTTTTTAAGAGTTAGGTCAGTGTTATCATCCTCTGTGTTAGACCAGCCACATTGCTGCTTCTTTACACATGAGTAGGTTGTTCCCAGCTTGGAGCAAACTTGATCAAAATCAGGGGGCAGTCTTCCCACTGTCTTCCATGTGCAGTGAGCCAGGAGGAAATAACCTGCATGATCTAGGGCACAAGGCAGCCTCCTGAGAAAGAAACACCTGGTTAGATAGTTAGTCTTGCTGACAAGTCATAAAGACTTAGGAAAAGAGTGAACTCCAAAAGCTTTGAGTGGGAGGGGAAAAAAGCTGAGTTTAAAGGCCTAGTGTTCCACACCATTTAAACAGAGCATTTGCACAGCTTTAACATTTCATCTTAAAGATGAACAATGATTTTCAGTATATATTTCCTAAACTGAATAGTTTGGTTATAACAGGCACAGTAGGATTCCAAAGGCAGGTGAGATATTCACAGATGGGGTGAGGAGAGCAGCTCAGAAGTGAGCTGGGTGGTCCTATTCAGGACAGATTCCGCTACAGCTGGGAGAGTGGGCAGTTCCCACGTGTGCCCAGCTGAGGCATGGAGTAAAGGAAAGGACCACAGTCAGACAGGGACTACTCAATGGCTCCTGCTGCATCAAGGAAGAGTCAGCCACTGCTAACTGTCAGCATGTCAGAGAGAGAACAAGAATGCCCAAGTCTAGCCTCAGCTGGAGAGGAAGAAAATGCTGTAAGTTTATCTCTTGAGCAGCAGAGACAATTTCTTCTAATTCTGTAGACATATGAGTGCAACCAAGGAAGGGCAGTTACCTTTCAGGCAGACATGGTAGATCATTTCCTTTACTTCAGACTGCAAAACCATAGTTGTCTTATTGTGCTGGTTTGGTTTGGCTGGATTTTTTGGTAGCGGGGGAAGGGCCATAGGGGTGGCTCCAGTAAGAAGCTGAGAAGCTCCCCCTGCTCCAAAACCAGCCAAGGAGCCATTAGAGGGACAGTAGATCTGGCTCTGTGATTAACATATGAAATAACTGATACAAGACCTGAGAAGAGCAAGCACTAAAAGGAAGAACAGTTGTGCTGGAGAGTCGGAGCGGTGCTGGAGGTTGGTAAGGAAGAAGGGGAAGAAGGTGCCCAAGCAGAAGTTTCCCTGCAACCCATGGCTAGATGGCAGGCTGTCCCCCTGCATCCATAAAGGAACATAGTGGAGCATTCCCTGGGGGTATCAGGAGGGGTGAGAGCCATGGCCAGTGAACTTGGATTTTGTGACCAGTGGACTCAGGTTTGCTGCCAGTGGGCTTGGACTATGCAGCTGCAGAAGACCCCAGTGCCAGGGAAGGTGACTGTTCCTGAAGCAACCTGTGACTCTATGAGAAGCCCACACTAGACCAGCTTGCTCCAGACCTCATGGAAAGGGCTCATGAAGGAGAGATTCGTGGAGGACTCTCTCCCATGGGAAGGGACGCCATGGGGAAGCAGGGGAGGACTGTAAGGAAACCTTCTTCCTGAGGAAGGAGCAGCAAGAACCACCAGACTGTGAACTGACTCTAAACCCCATCCCCTGTCCCCCTGTGCCACTGGGGGGAAGGAGGGAGAGAAACAGGGAACAAAGTAATTTGGGCCCGGGAAGAAGGGAGGGGTGGGGGTAACATATATAAGCCCTGCTCTTTGTGTTGTCTGTGTTCTGTGTGTGTTTGATTAGTGTGAAATTAAATTATTATTTTTTCTCTAAGTTGAGTCTGTTTTGCCCAGGACCTGAATTGATTAAGAACCCTCCTTGTCCTTTGTCTCAACCCATGAACTTCTAGTTTGGTTTGTCCTCCTCCTTCCAGGGTGTGTGGCAGGGATGGAGGGGGAGTTGAGGGAGCGGCCATGTGGCTGTTTCTTTTTTGTTGTGTTGGGCCTAAACCATGACATTTATAAAGATACGCTCTTTACCACATGTCACCTCACCTTCCTCAAGAGAGATCTTCTACTTGACAGGACTTGGTCGTTTTAGGTTGTCCAAGTTATTATGATCCATTCTCGCAATGGGGTGCAGGAACTGGTGTATCACTCAGCCTTTCACAGCTGGTCAGTTTTCTTCTGGAGCGATATGCTCAACATTTTCTTTTTGGAGGAAAACTGTTGAGCAGAGAGGAATAGGCTTTAGTTTCTTCCTTCTTCAAGAAGGCAGGAATAAGTGGAAATAGCTGTTATATTTTCCAAGTATTTCCTCCAGTTTACTGGAACATCTACTCTTAAAAAATACAGTTTGCATCTCTATTATGCCTTCCACTGACCTCTCATAGGTTTCAGTGTATTCTCCTCACATTCTTTTCAAGGGGTGAAAATCCTTACAGTAGAGCAGTGCTTTCCCATTTCACTTACACACATATTGAGGGATCTGCCAAAAGTCAGCTAGGAAATGAACCAAACAACGTCCAGCCTAAGAATCCAATCCCACATTTTCTCTCTGTGACTGACCCATCCTCAAAATCCTTGTGATACAGTAATGCCCATAATGAACAAGTGTCTCCAAGCCTTATCCAGCTAATTGGGTATGTCCCATCAAAATTTGGTCTTCTCACCATTCCTCCTTGGATTTTGGGCTATAAGTTCAAGACTTCATAAGCTTCCGTCATAATCAATGGTGATCTTTGAAGTTAAGGTTCAAACCGGTATTTGAATCTGTAAAAAACCCCTTTGTTCCTTGGGTCCTTAACACATGTTGACCAACTTCCACCGAAGTGTTTTGGCAGACAGTCAGTGTCTCTCCTTTGGCAGGTCAATGGCACTAGAATTCCTTCTAAGAGGCCCATACCTTTGCAACCTCCAAGCTCCTGCTTCCAGCCACACCTCTGTGCTTCTAAGAAAGCAGGTAGGATGGCAGGGGAAAAGTGGCAGCTCCCTAAGGAATCATCCTACAGGTAAAAAGCCAGAGGGATTGCGTAAATATAGAACTATACAGCACCAATAAATACAAATTAAACTCATAAGAAGAAGTGAAATATTAGGGCCAAGGTGACATTTGGACTGGAGGTTCAGCCAAGCTTTGCTTTAAATATTTTATTGCTGCAGATAAAGAAAGAGCTTATCCAACACGTTTCTCTCTCTCTTTTTTTTCTCTGTGTCAACCAAAAGCGAAAAGGAAAAAAAAAAATAACTAGCTAGGGTTGTATTTGAGCTAGACTTCAAAGTTGCACAAAATAAACAGATTTAGGGGGGAGGAATGCACACTTGTAAAGAGAGAAAATGCACTTTGAAGCCAGCAAGGGACTGCATGCCTTACACAGAGATTCACAGCATTCTCCCTGGAGCAGACAACTGGTGTCCCCCTCCCCTCCATGCAGCATCTCCTCTCACACAGGGTGCTGCCTGGTAGCACTGCAATCTTTCCAAGGGATGTTGGGATGGCAGGAGCCACTGCTTTGTTCTATTCTCCTTCCTCCTGCTATGTCCATGTTGCTTTCTGCTCTCATTTAAAGTTTCATGCAACTGTAGCTGTCACCGAGATCTGAGTTTGCACAGTGCATAGCACAGTGTCAGTCCTGGCTGAAGATGCAGGCTCTTTGGGGTTGATTACAACAATCCAAAAAGCCTGCATGTGACATGGCCCAGATTTAACGACCCAGGAAGGTAAGAACTGGACGCCCTGGCTTTCTAAACTCCTGCTGCGATAGAGGAGCCTAGGTGTGGCTGGATCCAGTCCCGTACGTGTCACAACTCAGACTGGGCAGCCCAGGGAGATTAGGACTGAACCCCATTGCTTTCTAGACTTCCTTCAGAGAGGAGCCTAGGTCCAGCTGGGCCCAAAATCCTTCTCTCAGACCTGGTCTTTTCCCAGAGAGAGTAAATATATTACAGTCTGAATAAAAGGTCGACTGTCCAATACCTCTTGATCAGATTAAGGTGTAGAGCATGCAAGGTATAACAAATAACACATTTATTACACCAATACAAGTTAATATTGGACAACTTCTCAGACAAAACCACCCACATATATATTAGCAAGGAAAAGGGGACAAAAAGAAATGGGACAAAGACAAAAAAGAGACAGAGAGATTGCGGACAGGAAAATCACCGGTCCTGGATACAGACAGCACCATCAGTTCAGCCAGCGGGGAAGGGTCGGTGTCAATAGTCAATGTTGATGAAACTACCAAAGCCCACCATTGCAGCCCCCTGTTTTATAGGCCTAAAATCTTGATTTCACAACAAGGAGTATATGTGATTGAGCCATACACGTATGAGCAGCTGGAGCGGATCTACGCCTCCTTCACCCCTGGAATCTCGTTGTCGTTATCTCAGTCATTGTCATTATCTCGATCATTGTCTTGTTATCTCATCTATGCAGGCCGGAGGCTGGAGGCAGTATGCAGGCCATCACTGCAGTCTCCATCCATACAGGCAGGCCTTTCGCGATGCATATGATTCTTTGTTCGAGGGGCTACTATGGGGTTTCGACAGCATTTCCCAAAATAGATCCTGGGGGCTGGTCCCTCACAACATGATCAGAACCCGCCTGGACGCATTCCTGTGTGATGTACTCTAGGTGACCTGCTCTGGCGGGGGGGTTGGACTAGATGATCTTTCATGGTCCCTTCCAACCCCTAGGATTCTATGATTCTATGAAGTGGGATCCATAATTAAGATCGAGGAAGGAGGGGAGAGGTTTGTTTGCCCTCTGCTCCAATACCTCACAGGGAGACAGCCAGGGGACAGAGGCCTCCTAGACATCATGGGGAGCTCTATGCAGTTCTGTCCATAGGGTGAGCAAGGTTTGTCTGTCTCATACCACCTATTTATGAGAGAAGAGAAAGGAAAACTGTCTGTCATGCTTTAACCCCTTAATTCCTTCTCTCGCTTGTGTCTCCACAGCACAGAGCCCCACTGCAGCAGACCCATTGCAGCAAGCCTACGCTGGAGTGCAGCAGTACGCAGGTCGTTAGTATTAACACTTTCTCCCAATAAACATTTCTCTTCTCTGAAGCCTTCAATCTCTGAACACACCTGAGGGGACTGGACGTAGGGAGGTGTTTGCCCATACAGTGGCAAGTTGGGGGCCACAGAATCTCAGATAAATTTGCTCTGCTTGTGAAAACAAATATGAAGCCCAGGGTCTTTTCTCTCTTAGGAGGCAACCTTCTCCCTTTCTCCAGGGAAAGGCTCCCACTGACTGTACCTCAGTGCAGCTTCATTGGCAGGACCAGGCCCAGTCTGCTTAACATAGTGCACAAGTGCAAAACCAGGCCACTGATTTGGAGGCCAGTTTCTATAACAGGTCTCCTGAGTGCTGCAGCAAGGACAGGAGTTGGGTAACCAGACCCTGCAGAGTCACTGCAGCTGTGACTGGATGAACGTGTCTGCACATACCCATATTTTACGGTATGTCTACACTGGCCATACCCCACCTAGTTAGTTCGAGAGGAGGCTGCTTAGGAGCTACACAGACATGCTCCTGGCTTCTCAGCAGCTTTCTCCGTGGCTCCCAATGGGTCAGCCTCTGCTTATGTGACCCCGTAAGCTCCTTTGCAGTTGATGGACTGACAGCAGTCAAAGTGACCTGGTGCAGACCATGACCCCGCCATGTTCAGCCTCCCCTCGCGAGGTGTCTATGGCCAATGTTGCGAGGAAGCTGCCACCCCAAAGTCATTATTTCCTGTGGTAACTGGAGCAATCATGGGCTCCCACTGAGGAATGGCTATTATCTCATGTCAGCGCTGTATCTGGAAACTTAATTTAATTCTCCATGTAGGGCTTCATTTGCTGGTGTTTTAGTTATTGTCATTTATTGCTTGTGAGGTTTGATAGATGGGAAGCAGCTCAACACTTTGAGCTGTTAATTAACCCCTCTGCACACACATGGCCCCTATCCCCCTCTCTCTGGGCTCACAGGCGACCCATACTCTGTATTTTTAGCAGCAAGGCACATCATCTACCATCTGTGGTACTGAATGGCTCCCCTTGACTGCTTGGTGGGGAAGCTGAGGTGGGGAAAATTGTTTAATTGCTGCATACTGTTTCCACTGTGTTTGTGTGAGAGGGAGGAAGTCTCTATGGACATGAAAGAAAACGTATCTGAGAGTGTATGTACAACTGTGGCTATACAGTGTGTGGGCATAAAAAGGTTAGAGTAAGGGAGAAAACGTGTGTGAACTGTTTTTATGAGCATGTGAATTAATCAGAGTGCAGGAGAGATTACACAGGGAAACGTGTGCATGCATTCTACATGTGGCTGTCAGCACTGGCATAGATGTGCTGAGCTCATGAATGAATGTGTTTGTGGCACCATCTGGGGCAGTTATGCATCTCTGCTGGGAGAGATCTCAGCGGAGAACCCTGCTTACACTGCATGGCTGTCCCAGGAGTCACTGCTGACAAAGCTGAAGGGAGGGTGGATGCTCAGGACCACGTGGCACCTCCTGGAGCACCACTGTGGTGCTTCTGCCATATCTCAGGCTGCATGAGATGGCCCTCCATGATGCCGAAATACAGGCGAAAACCACACCTCTATCTTGCTATGACAGTTTGAGGTGAAAGCTCCTTGCTTCCCAGCACTGAAATCTGTCCCTCTTTTCTTCTCTCTCTTTCATTCCCCTGTAGCTGCTTATCCTGCTGCTTATGGCCAGATTAGCCAAGCGTTCCCACAGCCACCTCCTATGATCCCACAGCAACAGAGAGAAGGTGAGTAAACAGGCTGTCCTCCTTTCTGGCCTCAGCACACCATCCCTGCCACATTGATTCCCCACCTCATACACCTAGAGAGTATACATTAAACACTTGATTGCTTTGAATCCCTGGTCCACTGAGTCTTTCCTCCATTTCCATATGTAGCACATTATCATTGGCGCTAACATTAATATGCAGGAGTCTCCCCACGGGGAACTGCTGCTGAGATCTTCTCAGTCCCCAGGGAGGGAGCATGCTGATGTTCATGGGCCATGGAAATTCTTGCTAGCAACACAGGCAATAACGTCCAGTGGGGGTCTGTGTTGGAGACAAGCAACAAGAATGTGGGTAAAAATGCAATTGCATTGGAATAAAGAATTCAATAGGAAACAAAACACTTGGGTCCTTCATTAGAAGCCAGTAATGTGATTTCAAACACGTGCTATCTAGACAAAGAGAACCTGCTATTTAGTAGAGCTGATCTAGTCCTTTCATCCTCCTTTGATAATCTGGAAACAGAAACCAGACCTTTTACAGCACAATCTCAGTATGAGGATGAGATGAATCATGCAATAAAAGTATCTATTTCTTTACATTGACTGTGAGACCTGGCCAGGTTACCTGGTCAGCAGGACTGGATGACTACATTCGAGATATGAAAAGCAAGAAGAGATGAATCTCCCATTATTGAATGTAAATGTTTTGGGAGGCAACCATGCTATTTAGTGTTCCCCTTACAGCCAGTGGGGAACAGTGGGATACCCAGAGGTAACCCGCTCAGGTAGTCCCAACAGTTCTCCAGGGAGCCTACTGCTCCTTTTTGATGAGAAGAGGAAACTGCTCATCTAAGTGAGGCACTTAAGCCAAGTGCTTCAGCTTAGTGTTAGAGATCCTCATTTTAAATAATTTCATTTCAATTTTTATCTTCTATTGGGTCACTAATTCAGATATAGTCTATGTTATACTTGTTGTTATATATATATAATGACATTTAATATTTTAATATAGTGTAATAGTGGGAATGAAATTAATCAAGAGTACACTATCACACTAAAATATTCTGATGGCCTAGAACTACTTTGGAGGAGAAATCTCATTTATAAGAAAATTAGAAATGTCGGCACTACAATCTAATTTGGAATCAATTTTTTCCTGATGTCAGAATTTCCTGGGGAACACAACTTCCAGCTCCTGATTAGCTCTAGTACACGTCCCTGCTGTGAGAACAGATGCACAGACCAAACGTATCATTACAGAGATGTTTCCCCCATGCTGAAGGACTTTGCTTTTTATTACTTACTGGGGCTGGATTAAGCACAGAACAAAATGGCGAGCAGATCATTGCTCAGCATAGCATCATGCCAGGAAACATCAGAAGCACAGGATAGCTGTTGAGCACACTTTGAAGACCCGCTGCCCAAAGACCCCTGTGTTGGCAAAGCATGGTATGTCTCTGTGGTTTGAGGGTGAGTGTCACCCAGTGGACAAGTCATCTCATAACTCCTCACTCCTTTCTTTAAGCAGCTGATATTGAGGATGGTTGGGTACCCAATATACGAGATGAACCACTAGTCCAATGCAGGTTGTCATTCCCAGTGGCCTGTTTTTCTGCAGTATTTAGCTGCCATGACTTTCTCTGTTGCTTCCTAGAGGGAGAATCTCTAAGGCATGACACTTATTTTTAGCAGAGGGTCAAGACCTTTAAGTATCTCTAACCTTTAACAGAAAAAAGCAAGAAGGAAGTACAATAATAATAATCCTCAGTGCTGAGAAGAGTACTTTATGTTTGCAAGGATGTGCACAAACATTGATTTGTTAATGAACCAGTCCTACCACTA